>JAXGGA010000130.1:0-323944 GCA_038373865.1 Uloborus plumipes
TCTATACATTTTATCTTGGTGTCGGGAGCTACTGGCAGCTACCAAAACTTGCGCACCCCAAGCAACCGCAATTTACGGATGTGGCGAGCGTCAACCCTCCGAAGTGCAATGGAAGGCCTCTGCTCGGGGGAGCCTCTTTGTTGATCAAGGCATCCCCAGTGCCAGGTAAGTATGATCGTTGTTTGAAGCTCGAGTGTTTAAACCGGTTCTCTTTTTATAACAAACTGGTAGAGAGTTCATACTAATTATTGCGTAAGTATGAACACGTTTCTCACTGAAATAGCAAGTATTCTGTCCAATAATCTTAAAAATTTGGATGTTTTCTTACCAAAAAACTTGGAATCATCTACACTCGTTCGTGCACTGAATCTTACTTGGTAAAGTTTTAGGTAAGTAGAAGTTAGTGCTTCATCCGCACGCCAATAGATGGCGCAGACCACATTTATGAATCGCCTCAGGGCGTTCCCGACGCCAAGTAAGTATGCCATTAACAGTGTTTCACGTAGTTATGTTGCACAAAGTGTTAAGTTTCTTCCACTATAAGATCTTTCTGGATAATCCAGCTTTAGCAATCTGAGGAAGCGTAAGCTCCATTTATCTTGGATTTTTGAGACTGTTCTGTATTCTGAATATTAGTTTATAAATTTGTGAACGCTTGCAACTTTATACAACATTCGCAACTTATTTTTAAAATAGTGCATAGTTCTTGGATGATATCAAGAAAAATTATTCAAAATCAGGATTTCCACAAGGAAAATGTCACAAAAAAGAAGCAAAAGTCGCCTAAAAATACTTAAAAAGTTGCCTTGAAAATAAAAAAAAGTTGCAAAAAAGTAGCCACGAAAAAAAAAAAAAGTTGCAAAGAAGCTGAATAGTAACATATGACAAACTAAACTGAATATGAGTAATGCTTTAAACAAGTTCAAAAAATAGACAGGTTTCGAATTGATGCATCAAATTAAAGATACAAATGAGGAAAAAAAACAAAAGAGTACAACCGAGGTTATTTACTTTGCAAGACTACTACCATTTAAAAGAAAAAATAATAATATACTCATATAAATACAGAAAATTTATTCCGAAAATCCATGTTTTTGGTTTTTTTACAGAAAAATGATTCCATCAAAGTATTTTCCTTTTGTTCACTAAGCAATTTAATTTTTTTTTCTTCGTCTTCATGCTCTCTTTCCCTATTCCTCAACTTTATACTGCCTTCTAACATACCCTGAGCTATTCTAATACTTTTAGTGTCTTTTGCTTCAAGTGCTGATTTTAGCCTTTGGTTTAACTGTTTAAAAAGTACATCAGCTGATTTTTGAGTGTCCTTTCTCTCTCTCTATTTACTAGTTTGACTTTTTCTTCTAACTTTTTAACAGATCCCTTCAAACTTGACAGCTTTTCTTTTTCTATTTTTCTTTGTTTCAACTTTTCTTCATTTTCTTTTTCTAATCTCATTTGCTCTTCCTTCTTTTTCTTCTAGTCTTCAAGGTAGAACTGGTATGATTTGTGTGCAACAAAAGCTAAATTTCAAAGTTCTTTATCAATTTGGAATTGTGTAACTGTAGAATAGCGCTTCAGAGCATCATACACTAGGTGGCCAAAAATATCCGGACACTTTCAAAAATTCACATTTTTACATATAGCTGGAGAAATAAGTGATCAATTGTTCTTTAACTTTAGTCATACAAAATATAAGCTTCACCGAACATTTCCAAGTTGAAATTAAATTACCCTTGCATTTGGGGGACGATAAGAAGGGGGTCGAAAGAATAACCGCTTTTTGACCATAACTCTTTGAAAATAGCTCGGAATAAGCTATGCATTTCAGTAATTAATTAGCATACTATGTATAATTACTATACAAATTCAAATGAACGCACCACTCTTACTTCCGAAGATATGAAACATTTTTTAAAAAACGGCAATTTTATTTGAAGGGTTTTTGCTCATAACACGCAGAGTTTTTGATCAAACCTTATCAAAACTTCAGGAAAGATGACAAAATACAAGAGAAAGAACACACTAAAACGGTTTTTAAAAATATTAAAAATCCGATGAGATATGAACGTTAAAAGGAAATAATTTTACACGGCGCATGCGCGAACGACAGAAATTTATAACTACAAAAATATTGTAGCCTGGTATATACTGCATCTTATAAAAAAAGTTCCAGTTGAATATCATGAAAATTGAAAAAGATATCAGCGATCTAGTGAGCTGTATTTCATTCATTCACAGACAATACATACATAGTGAGGGTCTGTCCACAAAGAGCTATTTTTAAAATAAAGGTTATTTCGTCATCGTTCAAAACCAACGTTTCAGGGGGTCTCCGGATACTTTTGGCCACCTACTTATAAGGTCTTTTTGGCCGAATGGGCGAAATGTGACTTCTATGCCAAATATAAATTTTTAAACAGTATACAATTTAACATTGAAAAATATGCTCGATTGTCCCCACACTATTTGTGAACAACCCCTCTCCATTTATGAATTGACTGCAAATGAATGAATTACAGCTCACTAGATCGCTGATATCTTTTTCAATTTTTACGATATTCAACTGGAACTTTTTTTATAAGATGCAGTATACACCAGGCTACAATATTTTTGTAGTTATAAATTTCTGTCTTTCGCGCATGCACCGTGCAAAATTATTTCCTTTTAACGTTCATATCTCATCGGATTTTTAATATTTTTAAAAACCGTTTTAGTATGTTCTTTCTCTTGTATTTTGTCATCTTTCCTGAAGTTTTGATAAGGTTTGATCAAAAACTCTGCGTGTTATGAGCAAAAACCCTTCAAATAAAATTGCCGTTTTTTAAAAAATGTTTCATATCTTCGGAAGTAAGAGTGGTATGTTCATTTGAATTTGTACAGTAATTATACATAGTATGCTAATTAATTACTGAAATGCATAGCTTATTCCGAGCTATTTTCAAAGAGTTATGGTCAAAAAGCAGTTTTTCTTTCGACCCCCCTTCTTATCGTCCCCCAAATGCAAGGGTAATTTAATTTCAACTTGGAAATGTTCGGTGAAGAATATATTTTGTATGACTAAAGTTAAAGAACAATTGATCACTTATTTCTCGAGTTATATCTAAAAATGTAAATTTTTGAAAGTGTCCGGATACTTTTGGCCACCTAGTGTATAATAAGCCTGTCGTTCAATACACATTCCGACATCAAATATTTATCTTCCGAAAGAACTCTCCTGGATATTGAAAACCCCCCTCTCTACTTCACTATTACCATGAGACTAAATGTGACTAAAAATGAATGTTACTTTCTCTGATGAAAATTATTAAAATTTGGATGGCTTAGATGGATTATAATTCTATTAGCTTGACTAGAGAAAAGATCCGATGAGCATGTGCTGTGCCGCTTTTACCATTAAAATCTGGCTTATATGGGACACTGTTTCCGAAGAGGCTCAAGCACAATTCTTTGTTTTTTTTATGCATTCCGATTCAGTTGTTCATCTACTTATGTTGTCACATGCTGTTTTTGACCCAAGAAGAAGTTTTGTAGGATAAAGGGGCGAATCGTCAGTTCGAGCCAATTTTACAGTTCCTTCATCCTTAAGAAATATAATTTTTCTTGGCCTTTTTGATTGATACGCATGTCTGAATTTGCTCTCCACGAAGTAAAAAACAATGCACTATCATACGAGGGCCAATTTAAAAAACGAAAAATTAGCAAAGTGATTTCATTTCCAAATTTCGGCTTCAAAACTTTCTCCTTCCTTCTTTACACGAGAACTACAGAGAGTTTGAGAGTTTGATTATTCATTCATCAATCCCTGCCCCTTATAGTCGAAGCAAAAAGCCCAACCTTTCCTCCAACAATTACCTTTCAAGAGATATTTGCATAAAATCTGACTTTTATCTAAACTTTTGCAACAGCAAAAAAAAAATATGTCTTTTGTAATTTTCGATTTTCGTTTCGGTTATATTTTTAAAAACTCCAGACACGTATTTGGGACAATATTATCTAACCGCAGTAGAAATTTGAAAGCATTTCGCTGAATAGTTATTCTTTTTTATTCATATATTTGCATTTTGTTTAAAGTATTGTATCGCACTGTAGCTGCCCTGTGCCCAGTCGAGGTTGCTGCAAAGATCTGCACTGTATAAGGTTTCAGCTCCCGGAAAAGCTCAGATGTCGGTAAAGTACGAAGTATGCAAATCAGTTCCATACAAGATCGACTTTCGTTTTCGTATCACTTAAGCCAAGCCCAACTTGTTGATTGGATGCAGTGGATTGGTGCAGCCCATAACGTCTATTTAGGGAAGGTTTTATTCTTGAAATGTAAATGATTTAAAACCATGGGTCGCAAGAAACTCTCCAGGTGTTTCAAAAGGAAACTTCGGGGGTGGGGGGGGAAGTCTCCAAAAAAGTAGATTCGGTGAAAAAAAGTAGCTTTTTGGCCTGTTTTTGCATAAAAAAGTAGCTAAAGTCGCCTTGTGTCCAAAAAAGTATCAAAAAGTAGCATTTAAGTATCCCGTGGCAACCCTGAAAATGTGTACACAATAATAAAGTTTTGAAGTTCTTGGGACAAATATGCCATGAACATCTATATGCTTGACTTGGTTGTTTAAATTAAGATTCCTGATGAGCCTCACTGACAATTTGCAAAATCAATTTAAAATATTAATGCTTTATCGAAACATTTAAGAAGTTGCAGTAATTAAAAAAGGTCTCTACATTAGGATCCGTAAAACTGCTATTCAGTTTGGAAGCTCGTGTCCAGAAAGAAAAGATTAACCTAGCTTCTTAAGGTAAAAAATGAAGGCAATGTTTTCAATGTTCTAAGTGTTAAAATTTAAAAACAATCATACAAAGTATTCTTTTATTCAGAACTATTGTGTTCCCTGTATACTACTTGCTAAAATTAATTTTTAAAAATAAGATTGAAGGACCAAAGTGTAAAATGTGAGTTTTGTATAATTTATTAAATTCTCTTTACAGATCAAAACTTCTTGAAATCTGATGCCTTAGTCGAATTTCAGAATTAATTGATTCAGCTTATAAGTATTTATATTTTTACTACAATTGTGACCATTCATAGTTAAAATTAAGGGCCCTAAAAAGTTTTCCTAGGGCAATTTTGATGCAGCAATGCCATTGCATCCAAATGAAAGGATTGAGAAGGGATAAAGTTACTTTCCAAAAGTTCAATAGTTTAATTTTTTCTCGTCTATTTCATTTTTCCTGACAATTACAGGTTTTCTTGATGCATGGGAACTCGGTTTATGTGCAGTTGTTAACAAGCATTTTTAACTAGATTTTACATTAAATTTCATACACATGTACAGAAAATCTTTAAGAGCCATTTACGTTTTATAAAACTTTATTGCTTCAACAGATAAATTTTGTTCTAGAGAACAAATAACAGTGATATACATCTTTATTAAAAAACAAGTCTTTGTATTTCTATGAACAAATAAATGCATAGTTGCTATCGAAAGTTCCTAGAGGTTCATGTGTAATCTCTAGTAAAGTGAAGGTAAAATATATCCTTTAAATATTGATTTCATCGATGTAGCCACAAACCATGTTAGCTGGCACAGCTTTATCTGAAATAAATATTAAAGATTATTGGACAATAAAAAACACATGTGTCCAAGCATTTGAAAATGTTTCCAAGTAAAACAGAATAAAGAGCAGGGTTAGCTCGGGACCCAGCAATGTGTAGATTTAAGAATTCTGCAGATTTTAAAGTCACTGAATTGTTTATAAAATTAGCAATAATGCATAGCAGAATTGAAAATAATATTTCAAGAAAATCATTAAGTTAGATATCACCATACTTGCTTTCTCTATCAGATCGTACATTGTTTAATATTCTTATTATATTGGAGTAAAAAATGCGAAAATGACCCTGCTTCATTTTCGTAATAATTTATATAGTACTTAAGCATTTTGTGAAAAATGCGATTAGCGGAAACCCTAGACTCAAATCATATCAATTCACATAGAAAAATACTGCAAGGAACAATTGTGAAAAAATAATATTAATCACCATAAACGTTTCAACCTGATAAAAACATTGTGAGCTAAGTACTGAACATTTAAAAATTTATAGAGAATTAAGATGACTCGGAAGTGCGGGAAGAGGGAGGTTTAGCTGAAACAGTAAAAGTTGGCAAACTCTGATAAAGAACTAAGCAGAACCAAACACTGTCAAAATGCGAGGTATGAAGTGTCAATGCTGGCATTGCTCTTAACATAGCGTGATGCTATCAGAAAATATGGTATGAGGAAATACTGAGACTAGTGCTAGAGGACATCTATCTGCCAGTGGCGTAATCTGGGGGGGGGGGGGGCATAGGGGGGCAAGTGCCCCTCTACTTTTTTTGGTCCAGGGGCAGAGTTATTATTTTGCCCCCCTAGTTTTTAAGTGAAAATTTTTTTTTAATTGTTTGTCAAATGATGCATACCTTATTTTCAAACGAGAAAAAATGTAATTTCCTAAATGTAACCATTGTAGGAAAAGACGGGACACAGAGACAGTCTCGGTACAAGGAAGCAACCTCTCTTCCTCATAGCGAGCCCCCACCCCCTTTTCTTCGGAAACTGCTTAAGCAATAAATAGGGTCTGATTTTATCCATAAGACCTCCCTAGACACACATGGTCAAAAAAGGGGCTCTGAAAGGACAAAATCTATTTAATTTACGTTGCTTAAGGTATCTTTGAAAAAAGCAATTTGAACGAAAAAAGATGATAAAATTGCACAATAAAACAGTACTTGTAGCTGATACTTGAAAATTGTTTGGCAAATTTAATTGATGTTTTTCTTTTTCAATTTCTTTTTATTATTTTTTAAAGAAACATTTACATAACATTTTTTAAAATAAATGTTACAGTACAGTCCCTGCCTCCCCCCTCGACTCGGATTCAGATTAGCCCTCTCTCTGTTTTTACTTCCCTTTATTATTATTATTTTTTTAATTGCAACCCTGACAATCCGCTGTAGTTATTTAGACATAGCCGAAGCTCGGAACACAGCTCTGATTCCATTGATTCTACAGTTTAAGCTGACCTATGGTGGGCATGATTCCCTTGAGAGCCGGCTTGACGTTCAAGGTGGTCTTTCAGCTTTGGCAGTGCCTTGGATCCTTGATAGTTTCGTGGAAGTCAGTCCCTTTAAAGTTGTGAGAAGGACTTGAAGCTTATCTTGGTATAAAGAGTTAAGATAGTGTTCTTTAACATCCGTCATTATTTATGGAAGCTATTGGCTATTATTAGTTTCTTCCACTATTACATGAATCCTACCACCATGGAAGGCGTATGGGAATATCTAACTCTTTCCCACGATTTTTTCACTCAAGTTATGAATAACTGGACGCCGCAGATAACGAGGGCTACAAGGTTAGTGAATGGACTTTCTAATTTAGACTATGATTCCAGACTTAGAATGCTTAATATGTATAGCCTTGAGCAAAGGAGAACCAGAGGGGACATGATTCAGTTGTTTAAATTTATCAAAATGAAAGATGTTATAGGGTTAAATTTTTGCACGGAAAGCAGGACAAGGGATCATTGTTATAAGCTGTTTAAATCTCAGGCTAACCTGGAAATTCGGAAAAATTACTATTTTAGCAGAGTAGTTGGAACTTGGAATAGTTTACCAGAAGGCGGCAAGGAGCAAGGGAGTAGATAATTTTAAGAGGGCCATTGATCTTCATTGGGATCTATAATTTGACTAGGACCAGCCCAGTTGGGCCCAGAGCCTGTTGCTGGTCGTCACATTTGTATTTGTATTTGTATAAATTTCTCATGAATGGAAAGGTACAGCTACTTGACTTTGTCGGATTACTTTTGTCGGGTTATTTCTTATGTACATGTGTTGTCGGATTGAATTTGTCGGTTGTCGGATTATTCCTTAAGTTAATTTTTATTGCTTTACTATGCATGTGTGTGGTATATCGCAGAACTAGGAGGCGTGTACAGACTATCTGTCTCCGGTTAATTAGCAAATAGAATGTCTAGTCTATCTGAGCATCTGTCGTAGCAACATATATCTCACCAATCGAAAAAATTGTCCTTAAAAAGATGCACGCCTACACCTTGAGCCCCTGTTAGTTAGGATACGCTGATGAAACTAATTTTGAATTTTGATTGGAAAAAGAGTCCACTTGTTGATTCGGTTCTACAAGGGTATAGGGCACGTCAAGCCACTAGTCAATACTAGAGTTTAGAGTTGCAGTGTCAGGAGATCCATCTCCAGTTTCCTCCAAGTTTGGCAAAGATAAAAAGTTACAAAGTAGAAGATAATAGATCTCTAACAAATAGGTAAGTCTTTATAGTACTTTTATATTTATTTATTTATATAAGCTCAACAGAGACGGATAACTTGGAAAACAGAATCAAATACATTAAAAAACACGATATAAGAAATAGATTTAGAAGTCTTTATACATTGTATAAAACTTTCTTATGCATACCAATGAACACTGCATCATGTGAAAGAAGCTTTTCTTCATTAAAAATACTCAAAACGTATCTGCGCTGCACAACAGGGCAAGAAAGATTATCAGATCTTGCGTTATTGAACACTGAAAGGGACATTATAATAGATAAAGATGCTGTCATCAATGCATTTTCTTCAAAGGCAGAGATGAAAGGAAAGCGCCTTACCCTTCATTAGTGCTTGGTTGAATATGGTTTTTTTGTCAGATTTATACTTGTTTTCATGGTTAATATATTTAATTTGTAAATTTAAACTAATTTTTATTTCCTTTTTGCTGTTCGGTAATACATGTAACTTTTGATTACACATTTTATTTGATATTCCCGACTTGTTGCGCACGTTATGACTCAGTGTATGTAAATTTGATTCTTAGAGCAGAGATTTTTTGTATAGCGTGGATTAAAAAACCAGTAAGAACTGAGATTGATTTTAGAAATCGATAAGATTTCAAGACCTACCTGTTGAAAAAAAAACAGAAAGAATAAATTTTTAGTTTAGTACCATACGGAATGTTTGTTGACAAACACAATGAGTTTTTCAGTGCAATAAATTTTGTTGGTTGAAATACAGTTTTGAATTGACGAGTCATTTCACATTCTATGTTTATCACCCAGCTTTCCAATTTTTTTGAATCTTAATTGATTCAGCTTTAACACATTAAAGATGTTGGTTTCGAATCCTTGTGAAAGAAAATTTTTCTTCCAAATGTTACCATTGCTAATAAGACCTTTTGCTCCAAACAATGGTTAAATCAATATCGCTTTTACTAATTTATGTTTCCTGAATTCATTAAGATTAGTAAATGTACTTCCAGAAGTTGACCGAATGAATGAACAATGCCTATTTTACATGTGAAATTTTAGCAACTAATCCCTCTGTAGGTTTTCTTTAAGATGTACTCTTCTCGTGTTGCCTTGTTCTGTTTTTGAAACATTTAACATATACATTTCGTAAAAAGTTTTTCGATTTTTTGATTTTATTATTATCATCATCATCATTATTATTATTACTATTTGTTTATTTTTATTATTATCTTTTTTTTTTTTGAAAAAGTACATTTTGCATTATTTTAATTGAAAAAAAGAAAACCCTTACAAAAAGTTTGCCCCCCCCCCCCCCCACTTTTCGAGGCCGAATTACGCCTATGCTATCTTACAAACATGTAAAGCATTTCTTACATCACTCACCGATACTCGCTAAATTAGGTGACCTTTCTTTAATTTCAGCACACTTTATGACCTTTTATTTTAACAACAGAGACACGAGGGTAAATAATTTAACCGTCCAAAAACATGCTTTACTATATTAAGCGATGATTTACTACAGGGGTCTCCAACCTTTTTTACTCGGGGGTCAACTTGAAAATTTTTGGAAGCGAAGTGGGCCAACGGTCCAAAAATAGTTCAGTTCAGATGTTTTTTTTTGTAACATCACGGAAACTCGTAAAATTTATAGAGCAGTTCAGAAAACTGAAATAAAAGTCATTTATCCCACAAAATGTATTTTGCTCTCCAAAAGGAGTTTAAAAAAAAAAAAAAAGCCAAACGAGACTAAAAACTAAATCCTTGCAATGTACTACAGTTTTATTAAATGAATTTTATGTATTAATGATGATAAGAAACTTAACAATAAATGAGAACAGAGCAAGTGCAACGCTTAGGACAATTTTTAATGAGAAGATTGCACTTGTTTGCCTCTTAAAATTTCAGTCCATTTAGGGTCAAACTTTGTAGTTCCGATCATTAAAGTTGATTTTAAATGTTCATTTGATAAAGAGGATCTGTACTTGGATTTAACATACTTCATTTTTGAAAATGTCTGCTCACACTTGTAGGTAGACACAAAAAGAGAAAACATAACTCGAGCGTGAGTTTTTATGTTCTTGAAGTCTTTTTCCGGGAGAGAATTGTAAAATGAAAGTAGATTGCCTTCTTTTTGGCATTCCTGGAAAGCAGTCTTGAGTGAGCTATACCTCTTACCCAAGTTGCACACTTCGCTTTGTAAAGGTTGTAAAATGGTTATTAACGTTGTCACAACCGATTAAAAACGTTTATAAAACATTTAAACGTTTTTTGTGCTACCTGGGTAGACGTGTGGAACATCAGCCAATTCTTCTGTGATTTTAAATTCTCTGTTCACAGCATGAACAAATAAAAGTACTTGAGCCGAGTCAGTAACATCAGTTGATTCATCCAGAGCGATTGAAACCCATTCAAAATCCTTGCAAGTGTCTTTTAGCTGATGAACAATGTTATTTCCAATATCTTTAGTACGACGAGACACTGTGTTCTCCGACAAACATAAAGCGTTGAACAATGAAAGTTTATCAGCGCAGATTTCTTCCACAGTCACCATAATGCAATCTTTTACCAATTGGTCATCAGTAAAAGGTTTACCAGCTTTAGCCAGAATTTGGCTGACTTTGAAACTGGCATGAAAAAACATTTTTCCGCGGGCCGGAAAAAAATCTGCTCGCGGGCCGGATCCGGCCCGCGGGCCGTAGGTTGGAGAGCCCTGATTTACTATACTCTTTCGATAACTATTGCATAGTTTTTTCCCATTATTACACTATGATGTGATTTCTTGGTAAAGAATAGTATAAACAATGTATTAGAGGTTTATGTAAGTAATTTACACATTCCTGGTCAGAGTTTTTGCAGTTTAAACCTACAGAAATAAAATTATATTGAAAACTACTTGAACTATCCAAAGCAATCCAATGTGCTAGTTAGGGATGCACGCATGGATTAATCGGCAGTACCGATTAATCGGCCACTTTGCCGATTATTAATAATCGGCAAAATCGGGCCGATTAATCGGCCAAAAATTATTTTATTAATTTTATTCTTAAAGTATACCTTTACTAAGAAACTACGATGAATAATTTTATTAACAGTAATAATAATCCTCACAGTTGATATAAAGTGTTTCATAAATTAATTCTCCTACTTTGAATAAATATACATAGACAATATTGCAACATTTTTCATGTGGAAACAGTTTCCTCCATAATAGTGTTTTAGATAACCTCTAATTTTCACAAAGAATAAAAGTCTTAATTAAATTGCTACTAATTACTAAAAAAATTTAATTAAAAGTACTCCTAATTTGGAGTACAGACTTCCTTCCCCTTTTTCTGAATTTGTATGTCCAATTAACATAATTAACAATGCGTTAATGTAACGTTATTGACAATAATATGAAAATTGGTTCTAAGAAATTTGATAAAATATTGAAATTATTTTGTGAAAATTGGGAAAATGGAAAAAAAATCTTCGCTTGGAGATAAATTACTTACTATTTCTACACTCGGAATTGTATAAGAGAGAAAAAACAGTGGTGGTAAAATTGGTAATATTAAAAACAATCATCCTTATCATTAATCGGCCGATTATCAACAACTGATTAATCGGTAATCGGCCAATTTGCTTATCGGTGCATCCCTAGTGCTAGTTGTCATAGTTTACCTTCTCTATGGAAATCCGTCTGATATTAAAAAAATAATTAAAATATATCTTTGCTTGAACAATTTTGCGTTAATTACTTTCTTTCACAAATAATAGCTATGTAAATATTTCTTTTTCATTTAATGTTTCATTACATTCAAACTAAGAATTAAATTTGAAGTCACAAACTCACCACTCAGATATGTTTAGAGCAGTGGTTTCCAACCTGGGGGCAATTTGGCTAATCAAAGGGGCGGGAAATTCTTGAGCTGTGATGGGGGGCGGATGGTATTTAGAAGAGAAAACAGTAGCAATAAAAGTGTAGTGAAAATTGTAAACATGTACAAAACTGGTTGTTCAGAGTTCGGACAGTTAATCACAAGTTAAGAAAGAAATAATTTAAAGTTCAAGAGCTTCCTCCTTGCACTTGGGATGAACCTCAGGAAGTATTTGGTCATTCATTGTCAATTTATGAATTTTCAGATTTTCAATTTATTCTCCTTCAAATTTTACGTTTCAATAGTTTTAATTCCACCAGACAGATTAAAGAGTAGGAAAGAAACTAATTTTATGAAAAATGTACTTCTGTTTTTTGAAAAGTACATCAATGAGCTTAGTTAAATATTACCCTTCAAATGCTTTGTTCACTTTGTAAATGAAGCAGTTCACTTTGTAAAAGAAAAAAAAATAAAGGTATTTTATTTATTTTTTAATATTTTTAGCTTAAAAGTAATTGGTTATCATTGCTTTATTGCGTACATTTTATTTCAAATTAAAGTTAGGTACTTATTACTTTCTTCTATATCTAATATATAGAAGAAAGTATTGGTTTCATGAAAATTTTCGAATGTCGAATTTTGACGGATTTGCACGTTTTGAGGTGCGCTGAGTCCATTTCGACCATTTTTGGAAAATGTCTGTCTGTCTGTGAGTCTGTGTGTGTGTGAGTCTGTATGTGTGTGACCAGTTTTTGTGGCCGCGCTAGAGCAAAAACTACTGAATGAAATCGAACAAAAATTTTTGCACATATGTACCACCATGTGAACTGGCGCACCTGACTTTTTTTAGCGAATTCCTCCAAGGCGGGTGGAGCAATCGCACGTGTTCTGCGCGGGGGTGATTGCTATATCTCAGGAAGTAACCGGCGGAATCAAACGAAAATTGGTCCATAGGTAGACCCTACTGAGTACAGGTGCTGATTCAATTTGTTTGTCAATATCTCGAAGGAGGGTGGAGCAATCGCACGTGTTCTGCACGAGGGTGACTGCTATATCTCAGGAAGTAACCGGCGGAATCAAACGAAAATTGGTCCATAGGTAGACCCTACTGAGTACAGGTGCTGATTCAATTTGTTTGTCAATATCTCGAAGGGGGGTGGAGCAATCGCACGTGTTCTGCACGAGGGTGACTGCTATATCTCAGGAAGTAACCGGCGGAATCAAACGAAAATTGGTCCATAGGTAGACCCTACTGAGTACAGGTGCTGATTCAATTTGTTTGTCAATATCTCGAAGGGGGGTGGAGCAATCGCACGTGTTCTGCACGAGGGTGACTGCTATATCTCAGGAAGTAACCGGCGGAATCAAACGAAAATTGGTCCATAGGTAGACCCTATTGAGTACAGGTGCTGATTCATTTTGTTTGTCAATATCTCGAAGGGGGTGGAGCAATCGCACGTGTTCTGCGCGAGGGTGACTGCTATATCTCAGGAAGTAACCGGCGGAATCAAATGAAAATTGGTCTATAGGTAGACCCTATTGAGTACAGGTGCTGATTCAATTTGTGTGTCAATATCTCAAAGGGGGTGGAGCAATCAAAAGTGCTTATTTTGTCATTGCACCTACTGTATCTCGGGAAATATTGCTGCGATTTGAATGAAATTTGGAATAACACTAACCCAATATGGAAGCAAGCATCGATTCAATTTTGGCGCCAATCGCTCCAGGAGGAGGGTGGGTGATTTTTGCGCTTAGTCAACAATGCGAAAAATTAATTCATTAAAAAATCGCTTTCACGCTATTTAATTATCAAAACAGCTGAAAACTTTCAATGATTTGAAATTTTTAACTGTTGCCAATTTCTTTTTACTAACAAATAAAATGTTTGCAATTAATCTAAACAAGGCTTTTGCAATGATTTCCAATTTCGCTCATTGATTCTGCATTTGCAGGGTTATTACGATAATTGGGAAATTGGAGCTGTTTCCAAATTATTCGGGCGAGTACGTATTTTATTTTGTAACTGGAATTCATAAGATAGATATAGAAGAAAGTTTCGTGACGGCCACGACAGCTAGTGTTTTTAATAATATTGTGATGTTCAATTACGCCAAATTTATGTTTTTTGCGAGGAAGAAGGGGGGGGGGGATAGGTATCAGTCAGCGGCTTGAAGGGAGCAATGAGTTCAAAAAGGTCATCATGTGTCCTGGTAAGCTCGCATGACAACAGTCAAAAAATCTTTCATTGCTTGTATTTCATGATTCGGTATGACTATGTGACGCAGATATTCATTAAATACAACGAAAATTCAATTTAATTTTCAGTTGTAAAACATGATTTTAAAATTACGATGTAAAAATGAGTAGTCAAAATCATAAAAATCACTACTAATAATAAAGCTGAAGGTGGATCTGTCTGTCTGTCTGTTACGCGTGTAGCGCCAAAACCGCTCGGTCGATTTTCATGCCACTTGGCACAAAATTAGTTTGTAGCATGTAGTTTTGCACCTCGAGGCGATTTTTCGAAAATTCCATTTTGTTCTTTTTCTATTCGAATTCTTGGCGGAAATTCGATAAAATAGGGAAGAAATATTTCATACACATTTTCAAGTCTTATGTCATTCGAAAGCTTGAAATTTTCTGCACAAAATGAAGTTTTTTCGAAGTTTCTACGATCATCAGGAGAGCTGTAACAATTGTTTTTAGAATCCCAGAATTCAAGGCTTACCTTCAGTAAAGCAAGTCAAACGATTCTAAAATGGTTGAACTCGAGAATAAAATTTGTTTGAAAAGATAGATGAAATGAATTATTTTATCAACGGAAATCAACTTTTCATGTTATTACCATGGTTACGTGTTCATACTTATTTTTGTTTCGTTCTTTTTCCAGCGTTGCCAGGCGTAGTATTTTTGATACTACGGTAGTATTTTTTCGGCCCAAATAAGGAGCGTAGTATTTTTCCGGCAACCCTGTTTCCAAAAAACTAATGACTTAATTAAAAGATTTGGCAGATTTTTTTTTTTTTCATTTTCATAGATTTCGCATTTCAGCAACATTGATTTTGGCAACGTTTGGAAACAGTAGTATTTTGTAATATTTTTTTTTAGTGGAGGCGTAGTATTTTTTTGTTTCAATTCTCTGGCAACCCTATCTTTTTCCCGGTGAAAATGCTTTGGGACCTTACTTGGCGCGTTTTTGCGTGTCTCGCGGATGTGAAAGCTTTGAGAGAAACTACGCAAAATAGCCAGTGTTACCACGCTTTGCGCGCCTATTTCCCATTTAGCGAGAAAAGGGTACCTAAAGCACAGATTAACCAAATATCGTATCAATTGCGATATTGCATAGTTCTTTTAAAAGTGTAAATCAGTGTTCATTTCAACGCAGACAAAAGGGACATGAATTGGCACGACGACTTGCCCATATATCGCCAAACTTTTGGTCGGCAAGTATTTGCCGCCAATTTAGCGACATATCGCTAAGTTGGAGAAAAAAATTGTTTTCTTTTTTTTTTATTTGGACTCAATTTGGCGCTATTGGTGATATTTTGCGAAAGATTCACTAAATGATGTTAAAATCGGCGATGTTTAGGAGATTAATCATTGTAAAACATTTTTTTGCATTGTTTCGTGGCAAACTAGGGATATAAATGCTTGAACTGTTATCTTGCTCACTCCAAGCACTATTTTAGCACTTAAGTCATCTACTAAGAAATTTACACGTAAAGTTAAGTAGCGTGGGGTCCATACCAGATTTTTATATCATACTTTGAAGGAATTATAGTTGAATTACAACTAAAATAGAGCATTTTTTCTGCTATATCAATTATTTTACAAATGAACTTTTAATTTTTCACCACGGGCAAAGACGTGCGGGTACCGTTAGTAAATAAATAAATAAAAAAACAAGTCATATTGTCTTTTGCAATAAACGTTTGTAGAGATGAAAAAGAAAATATTTTGGAAGAGAAAGAAGATTCTGTTTCAAGTCGGTTTTTTTTTTTTTTTTTTTTTTTTTGCATTTGACAAAAAAAAAGAAAACATTGAGTTTTCTATTTTTTAAATTAAATATTTGTTATTAATAATTTAATTATTTCAAGTAATTCTAACTTTTTTTAGAGAATAATACTGGGTCAGTAAAAGGTAAGTGCTTCTAATAGTGCCATTGGAAATTTAATAAATAAATAAGTGAAGCTCCTTCAAGTGTGCAATGTATCAAATACAAGACACTCAACTATTCCTTAAAATATAACAACCATACATACCTATCATCTTGGGATATGCAAGGTTTAAATTTTTCATGATTTCGATGAATTCTTCCTTGGATTTTGTAAGACGAGAATTGTACAACTTCTCCTCCCATACTGTGGTTACAGTATGACCTGTTACAAATTAAAAGAAAAACAGTAAAGGTATTTATTTCATAAAAATAAAATTTAAGTATTTAAAGTGTTTTCAAACTGGAATAATATAATAAGACTTTGTCTTTGAAGTGAAAATGAAGGCCTTTGTAAGAGGCTTATGGTTAGTGTTGTGGTAACGAAGTTATCCTCACAAAAAATCATGACACAATTTTTAAAGATCATAGCCTAATAATTATTCCTTCAAAAAAAACTATGGTCTAATCAGAATCTTTGTGCATTTTACATCATGAAATCACTTTGAAATATATACATGTGATCTTCCTACTTAAAGCATTGCATCAAAAACTAACGGCATTTTTGGCTCTTTATTGCATTATTATATGCTCATTTGGTTTTAAAATGTCACCTATTAGTTATACAGAAAATCTGAAATTTTCAGAGGATTGAAGGAGTTAAAAAAAATTTGCAACTATTACGAAGCTTTTAAGGGCAACAAGTTGATGGAAAGTTTGTAAAACTGTTAGTATATCTTATATAGTGTTTTCTAAGCTGGTGGGCACTCTTTCAAATATAAGAGCAACTTAGGATACTATTAGTAACACATTCGTAACAACATGAAATCTATCCCTGCACTTCAAAGGATGTCAAATAATTTTAAAATAAGATTATTTTCACGTGTTTTTAAAACTATTTACCAAGTATATAGATACACTACTCATGCAGTTGTGGTTATGATATAAAGCGCAACCAGTACACACAGATTTCAACATCAATGCAATGCTCCATAATAAGTAATCCACCAGTGGACGTGAATGTCTATTAAGAAAGTCCAGTGTCGCCAATGGTGGGTCATGCTGCGAAAATGTTAAATTTATATTTTTAAAAAAAATATCTGAAACAAAGTAAAGTTCTAAACAACAGCTGAACAGTGATAAATAATTTAAACAAACAAAACAATGGTAGGGGAAAAAAGCATGGGGATTTAAAATTTTAGTTTCAGCTTTCAAAGCTTTAATATGCACATTTCATTATGAAGGCTCATGGCACATAGTTTTGCAAAACATTAATTAAATGAATGCTTGATGAACCAATTCTTCAAAAATAAAAATAAGCGAGTTTCATGAAATTTCTACATTTTTTAATTAAAAAAGATTAGTTAAGTTAGAACTGAACAAAGATTTCAAAAGAAAAAAAGAACAGCTAATTCATTAAAGAACTGTAGAATGTCAAGTTTAACAAAATATTTTATGCACAGGTGATAATTAATTTGTCAGTTTAAACTGGATTTCTGAAAAATGGGTTGCAGTATTTAAAGGTTTACGAATCTATAACTTAATTCATATAAGATCTGTAGTAATTCAATACTCAGAATAAATCAAGCAAACTTGTTCTTTTGCACTACAAAAGTACAAAATGAGCAACATTAATATATATATATATATATGTGTGTAAGTTCAGTTTGTTTTTTAACTACCTGAACACAAAATTTAATGATTTAATAGACTAAAATTTTGCAACTTATTAGAGATTTTTAATTTTCTGTTTTTCAACTGAATTAAACAAATACTTGCCAAACTTAAGGAAAAAAGAATTCGAAGTTAAGTGATCAAACACATTTCTTTAAATCTAGGATCTTTTTTCCATGACATGAGTTTTCATAATGCTCCCAGTTCATTTAGCAAAGGAAAAAAACCATCAATGATTTTTCTGGATAGAAAAGCTGGCAACAGAAGAGATTTTCTGGAGGAGTATTAAAACTGCATTAGAACATGTTAAACATAGAAATAACTTTTTCGTTTACAATTTTAACATTACTAATTGCCAACTGTACGAAACATACTACAATCAAAAATGTGATTTCCTTTGCAATTGATGACAGTGTAATTAACAAAACTGATGCAATAAAACTCTAATAAAAGATGTACATAATATAGAAAAATAAAGAATATGTTAATTAATTTTTTATTCTAATCATATGAAACATCGTGATGGTAAAATTAATTAGGAAATGGTAATTGCTGACAGGATTGGTTACACTTAAACATTTAAGATGCATCAAGACTGCATTTAAGCGCAAATTCTTAAAATTTTAGAACTGAGGCAATTTACAAAAAAATGCTTTTTGTAATCATATTAACAAATGCTTGTCATTTGCTTCTGCAGAAAACAGATAATATGAATTACACTATTCCTCTATTTCTTGGAAAGGAAAAACTTATCAACTTGAGGTAAAATATTATGTCAACTGCAAATAAAGATTTTCAAAAGTTGACATGTATAATTAAAGACCTATAAATAGCTACAATACTAACTAGAGTTCAAAAAGGTGGAAAAAGTTACCTCAGTCTTAAAAAAAAATACGGTTACAATAACCATTAAAATGAAAGAGAGTCAACTTTTTCTAATCTGCAGACTGAACCTTTAAGGATTACAGAGAATGGCTTTACTCACTTTACTTCAGAGATCTTTTCTAACAAATTTAATTTTAGTTGAAGAAAAACTATCAAGAAGCAAATGAGTTACCTTATTTTTTACAGAAACATTACATATTCACTGCAAGCCATCAATTTTTGTTCTCAACTTTACTAAACACAGAGGTAAATTGTCAATTTTTTGTGTACATTAACTTGGTTGCTTCTGCCTGTGACAATTTTGTTTATGAAAAAAATGTTGAAATTTCCCCAAATTCAGATGCTTTCCTCATTCTTTGTTTGTTTCTTCATCAAATATGATAACACAATCATTCATCACATCATTAAAAAAGTCTCAATCAGTATGTTTTTTCTTTCTTTTTTGTAACCGCTGCATCTTCTTGGGAGGAAGAGGTTATAAAATTAAAAACGTTTTATAATTGGTAACGAAAACTTTTACAGTGACATTTTTTGCTAATTGTGAAAGTTTTAGTAGCTTTAATTAAGGTTGATGAATTTTTCTAAAAGCATTTAGAAATGAATTTAATTTTCTGTTCTATGTTTTTGCCAAGCAATTTGGGTGGTTTCAGGAACCTCATACATATTGCATTATGAGATTATTGAAAGCAAATAGGTCGGTCACACTTTGTATCTCTTTGGAAGGTAATTTACAATAGATGTTGATGTAAATAAAATTAAACTTTTGTACACACTCTATGAATTTTAAATGAAGACATGAATATTAAATTTTAAACCACACTGTGACCAAAAACTTGGCGATTTGTGGTCACAATATTGCACGCAAAGGAGTGTGAATTCTTTATTTAAGTGGTAAATACAGAATACATATTGATTGAAAAAAGCTTGAATAGTGTTAAAATGCTTGTGGTGTATTAAAAAAAAAGTTTGAATGAATTTAGGAATTTCTGATGCATTGAAAACATTATTTTTAATCACACAGTATCTGTTTATGTTGAAAAGTTACAGGCTGGTTGGTATCTGAATACTTTCATAAAATATGTGAATGTTCTAATACGATTTTTTTTCTGTTAGGTGATTACAACTTTTATCTCAAAAAATAATGGTCATGTATAAACACTGATCTAACTGACAGGACAAAAGGTATGAAAATATTATAATTACCTTTATAATCATGAGCAGGGTACAAAAGGTAATCTTCTGGTAATGTAAATATTTGATTGTGCACTGACTCATACAATCTAGCTGAATCACCTGGGGAAAAAATTAAATTAGAGTTAAATTGTTTGGTTTTCCAAAAACTGACTTTTCCTAAATAAAATTTACACAATAAATTTAAGAGGGACACTCACTTTGAAAGACACAGCGAAAATTCTGCATTTAAAATTGAACAAACTAAAGAAACTAAGTTGACTAGGATATTTAAAACATAATAACACTTTAAAAAGGCAACTAAAATAGTTGCCTTTTATTATTAGTTTTATGGGGCAGGGAGAGAGGAATTCTTGTGCTAAAAGGGCAGCCACTATGGCAAATGAATAGAGAAGAATAAAAATCTAGATCTAGAATCAACTTTGCAATATGAAGATACACAATAAACATGAGCACTTTTTTTAAATATAAATATATTTCTCATAATTACACAGAATAAAACTTCGCAGAACTAATTAAATACCTTGCTGAAAATCCGTCCTGCCACATCCTCGATAAAGCAATGCATCCCCTGTAAATGCCATCTTAGCTTCATGGAACACATAGGTTACACAACCTATGAGAAATGAATTATTTTAGAAATTTTATGGAAATTTAATATATTTTTCAGAATTATTGCAATGACGTTGAATTTATTATCTGTAGTGCTTACAAAGTCCTCACAGTTTGCACCAAATTCTGGAGCAGATTAGGTTATATTAGTCTTGGAGCACATTCCTTTTTGTAAAAAAAAAAAAATCAAAATTTAAATGTTCCTCATGAGTACAAGCAAATGGATAGCTTCTTCTCAATACCACCCCCAAACCCAATTGGCTAAGTTTTTGCTTTAGAAAAGAAATTGTAGTTAAACTAACTTAAATCATACCATCAGTATGGCCAGGAGTGGGCCTCACTTCAAGTTTAATGTCTCCAATTTCCAGCACATCCATGGCATCCAGGAGTTTATCGGCTTTGGCACCGGAAGCACGTGATATCACACTAAGACAACCTGGAATGTGCTTTTTGATCTCTCCAGTCCCAGTAATATGGTCAGCATGCACATGGGTATTAGCTAAAAACGGATAATCATCACTTATATTAAAGCTTCAGTCGAAAATTTAACTGCAACATTATAACAAATAAAAACATACAACTAATTTAAATTAATTCCCTTTTTATACCCTGAAGCTGAAATCATACCAGATCTGCCAACCTTATGAAATGAAAAAACAGAAGATCTGGCCAAAGCTTCAAGGGAGAAAAAGGGAGATTTTAAACCATGCTATAATGAAGAAAAAACTCTTATCAAGTATTTCCAGCTTAAAGTAGACAAATGTAACATCACATATTAACTTGTTACCCTTCCAGGGTAGTTTTTTAAAGATTCTTCAACTACGTATAGAAAAGGGTTTATGTAGGTGTGATTTTGTTGTTAAATACCCATTGAGTACTCTTTGACCCCCCCCCCCTCCCTCCAAAAAATTTTTGGGGAAAAAAAATAGGCCTACAAAAGAAGCAAGCCTCAGTATTGACAGTTCATTGTAGTGTTAGAACAATTTCATTTCAAAAAATAATAATATGCATGGGTCCTTCCATTTTAAATCAACAAATTTTCAAAAAAGTTGTTGCATCACCATTTTTGATTTTGATGAAAATTTGTACGTGTATTCCTTTTACTTCCCAGAGCTCAAAATAGTGTTCATTTTATTTTTAAAAATTTTACCCTTTGATATATAGGCCCTTTTTGTTGTTGGCAACAGCGAAAATCGGGCGTTTTGATGCTTTGCCTTATGAACAATAACTTTTTTTCTATCAAAGATTTTGAGCTCAACTATAGCTCATTGGAAAGCTAAGAAAAAGATCTTTTTATATATGCTATCAATAAATTTCAGATTAAAAAAAAATACTTATTTTTTCAAGGTCAAAGTTCACGACGAAAATGACATTTTTTACTACTTTCGAACATTAAAAAACCCATGAAGGGTTCAAAGTAACAAGCCGATTTTTTCATCATATATTCATAGTCATGGTTACTTACTGTATAAAAAAAATTGGCTTGTTATTCCACCCCCTTTATGAGATATGCCCCCCCAAAGTTGTAAATTTTTTAAAAAATCCAATTTTCAACGCTAAAAAAATGCATGTGGGGGGCAAGATAAAAAAAATTTTATATGTGGTACTTTAAGTACTTTTTACCAGCTTTCTAATAAAACAAAAGTTGCTTTGTTATTCAAAAGCGTTTGGCAGATATAAGGGACTGAACTTTCAAAAAATTGCACAAAAACAACACGATTATTTTTATTTTTTTAAATCTTTTTTTTATTTCAATGTAATTATATACCTTATTCTTTGCCTTAAATGCTAAAAAAAGACTAAGAAGAGCAATGAAGAAACATATTTAAAGTTTAATAAGATAATTTAATATTTTTAACACCTGGGAATATAGAATACCACTAAACTTGTCTGATTTTTAAACATCTGATTGCTACCTACAACAGGACTGAGCATTTCTCAACTTGTCCAGGTTTGTTCATACCATGTGGTCATCCTTGTTCTGACTTGCTCTCACATGTGTATCTTAGTTGTCTATCAAATTCTGAAAGAAGTAGGTTGTTGAGCTAGTGTTTCTGCTGTAAAATCTTGTGAAGCTGATGTGATTTCTCTTCATTTCAAGTTCATTCATATTCACAGAATGTTTTGTTAAAGGTAAAAGAAGAAAATCTTTAGAATCCTTAAATATAAATTTAAATTTGTCTTTCTGCATGTAAACTGTGAATAAGTTATGGATATAACCCTAAATGCTCCATAGAAGTTTTTGAGAATGATGATTGTAATATTTTAAGTTACAGTAGGCAGTCTACTGTAAATAGTATTTCTGAGTACAGTGATGATGATAAAACTTTACTGCACCTGAGAACTAGGTGTAAAACTATTGAAACTGTTTGTACCTACCAGCAAGAAATTCCATAAAGGTGGCAAAATTTGGCAAGATTTTTTTTTGCATGGTAGGTACAAACAGTTTCAATATTTTTACACCCAGTACTCAGGTGCAGTAAAGTTTTATCATCATCACTGTACTCAGAAATACTATTTACAGTAGACTTCCTACTGTAACTTAAAATATTACAATCATCATTCTCAAAAACTCCTATGGAGCATTTAGGGTTATATCCATAACTTATTCACAGTTTACATGTAGAAAGACAAATTTAAATTTATGTTTAAGGATTCTAAAGAATTTCTTCTTTTACCTTTAACAAAACATTCTGTGAATATGAATGAACTTGAAATGAAAAGAAATCACATCAGCTTCAGAAGATTTTACAGCAGAAATACTAGCTCAACAACCTACTTCTTTCAGAATTTGAAAGACAACTAAGATACACATGTGAGAGCAAGTCAGAACAAGGATGACCACATGGTATGAACAAACCTGGACAAGTTGAGAAATGCTCAGTCCTGTTGTAGGTAGCAATCAGATGTTTAAAAATCAGACAAGTTTAGTGGTATTCTATATTCCCAGGTGTTAAAAATATTAAATTATCTTATTAAACTTTAAATATGTTTCTTCATTGCTCTTCTTAGTCTTTTTTTAGCATTTAAGGCAAAGAATAAGGTATATAATTACATTTAAATAAAAAAAAAGATTAAAAAAATGAAAATAATCGTGTTGTTTTTGTGCAATTTTTTGAAAGTTCAGTCCCTTATATCTGCCAAACGCCTTTGAATAACAAAGCAACTTTTGTTTTATTAGAAAGCTGGTAAAAAGTACTTAAAATACCACATGTAAAAATTTTTTTATCTTGCCCCCCACATGCATTTTTTTAGCGTTGAAAATTGGATTTTTTAAAAAATTTACAACTTTGGGGGGGCATATCTCATAAAGGGGGTGGAATAACAAGCCAATTTTTTTTATACAGTAAGTAACCATGACTATAAATATATGATGAAAAGATCGGCTTGTTACTTTGAACCCTTCATGGGTTTTTTAATGTTCGAAAGTAGTAAAAAATGTCATTTTCGTCGTGAACTTTGACCTTGAAAAAATAAGTATTTTTTTTAAATCTGAAATGTATTGATAGCATATATAAAAAGATCATTTTCTTAGCTTTCCAATGAGCTATAGTTGAGCTCAAAATCTTTGATAGAAAAAAAGTTATAGTTCATAAGGCAAAGCATCAAAACGCCCGATTTTCGCTGTTGCCAACAACAAAAAGGGCCTATATATCAAAGGGTAAATTTTTTAAAAATAAAATGAACACTATTTTGAGCTCTGGGAAGTAAAAGGAATACACATGCAAATTTTCATCAAAATCAAAAATGGTGATGCGCACCCCATTTGTTGATTTAAAATGGAATGACCCGCATTAATTATTTAACAGCAATAACATGTACTAAACTACTTCAAAATATACACATTTATGAAACTATTTTTAAAATACCAATTAAGGAAATTTAAATGATTGCTTATTTGACAAAATAAATAGACATTTTTAAATGAGTATACATATAATTTTACTTCAGTAAAATATTCAAAAAATTATAATCATGCTTCAAATTTCATATATATTTTTTTTTTTTTTTTTAAATTTAATTCTAAAAATAAATTACTTATGCTTTATGTTTGTTTCAAACTTTTTAGCATCATAATTGCTCAGGTCAAAAAGAAAATTTATTTAGAGGTCAAATGCAATAGCTTAAAATCAAAATTTGTTTCCGTCATCCTTCTTGTACTTTTACGATTTTTTTTTTAATATATCATTTTTTAGTCTGCTAAAACTGCAGAATTATCCCACTAAGTATATGTTTAGAATGACAACTGAATCAAAACGATCGTTTCAGCTGAAGAGAATTGAAACAAATCGCTCGTTTACAAATTTTGCCGAATTTTTCAAAGACCAAACGTTAAAAAAAAAAAAAAAATGTTTGGATGAAAAATAACACGAAAAAGTATAAGTGATCGCTTTGTAGATGATTAAGAAATTGTCTGAAAGCTAAACTTTCAATTCCTGTAATGGATGCAAAAAGATTGCACACATTTTCCCTGACACTTCGTTCCTCTTATTTTACGATTTTGAAACATTGAGAATAAAACAGAAATAAAAATATTGTCATTTGAGTCGAAGATTTCAGTAATAAATTCGTAATAAAACGGCAATTTTGCTAATGGAACTTTTTGACGCACCTTTGGCGCAAAATGGGTTAAAAAAATTTTGTAGCAGGTGGTATTCGGCGGCGCACATCGACGCAAATGGTGCAGTTTTGGGATCATTGCGTACAGATCAGCGCTGATAGCTACTCCATCTATTAGGGCTGTGAATAACTATATTTTACAGATGAAAGTATTACTCAATTTTGAAAAAAATATAAGAAAATACAAAATTGAACAAAAAACGGGAGAAATCAATACTTAAACGTATAATTGGGAGGTTGGAGCAAAAAACGGGAGTCTCCCGTGAAAAACGGGAGAGTTGGCAGGTCTGTCATACTAATCCATTAAATCTTCAGATTGATTGTTAACAGTTGAGTTGTACTAACACAGTTGTACACACAGCAAAACATTAGGTTTGTCTTTCAAACCACTAGAAAAATGAAATTGGGAAAAATTAAAAATTGCTAGTAGCATAGAACAAATTCAGCATATATTGATTTTCTGCCATAGAATTGGCCCTAATCAATTCCTATTGGAAAAGAAATGAAATATGTTTTTTAAAAAAGATTCAAGAACAGTAGGATCAGCTACACAATTGAAGTTTTTACATATCAAGTATGTTTTGGGTGCAGAAAATTTTCTTTGAACATAAAAACTTTTGCCTAACTTTAACCCAAAACTGTATTTATTAACAATAGACTTTGTCAATTTACATATCCCTAACGAAAAATTCAATATGATGGATATAAAATCAGATGAGAATAACGATCACTTAGGAAAAACAGGTGGCTTTTTGAGGCTTTCTGAAAGTTTTCTTTGGTGGAAAAAAAGTATGGCAGCAGGTATTTCCTGCAGCTTTAGATAAACATATGCATGATAGCTAAAAAATTAATTTTGGTCGTTTTATGATTTTTTGGGAGAAAAGTACTAACAAAAAATTAAAAATTTAACTTCCCCCCTTTCCTGATTGCCGCTCTCATATAAAGATGCTCTTTGCGGGTCTCAAACACATATAATCATTAACACCTCAACAAAAAGATCATGCTTCCTACCTGCGAATAGAAGGTTAAGTTTTAATTCTTTGACCAGCTTGACATCTCTTTTCAGTTGATCTAAAACTGGATCAATAATTATGGCACGAGAACAATTGGCATCTGCAAGGAGGTAAGTGTATGTGCAACTTGTTGGGTCAAAAAGCTGAAAAATAGAATAAAGAGGCTCGGTAAAATTTTGATACTTTTTAACTGTACATTTTTGCAAATTGGCAAAATTTCAACATCTGTTTCAGTATGAATGATATCTAAATTTTCGTAGCATAAAAAAAAAAAAACACAAATCTCCCTTCAGGATTCATACTCTTTCAGAAACGAAATTCCCTGACAATTCCAATTTGCAGATAATTTTTCAAAAAATTTCAGACTAGTCAAACACAATTTTTAATAGTTTGGGAAAAGAAAAGTTTAACATTTAAAAAGATAAAAATATAACTATTTACAACACAGGAACTTAGGAAAAGAAATACATATCAGAGAATCTTGCTTTTCAATCGATCCTTTTGAATTGGACATTGTTTCTCTTAACATTTTGAGGGGACAAAGTTAGAAACACGTGTTTCACAACCTGCACCAAATGAAATAAATAACAATAACAACTATGTGAATAACAAAAATTCTTCTCTTCCCAGTAGCCCTCTTAACTCTGCAAAATCATGCAGAATTCATTCTCTGCACAGTATTATTCTGCAACTCTACCTTTCAATCCAGTCAGGTGCGGATCCAGAGGGGGCAGGGTCATGACCCCTCTCTCTCTCCCTTAAATGACCAAATATAGCATAAATCAGCATTTTTGGGACTAATATTTCAAAAAAATTACTAAATAACCCCCCCCCCCCCCCCCCATTTTCAGAAAAAAATTTGTACCTTGACCCCCGCCCTTTATGAAACTGACCCCCTCCTGAACTAGAAGCTGGATCCGCCCTTGGAATCCAGTCAGCGTTCGAAATAAGAGGTCATTGGTTGCATTTTAAGACTAAAAAGATCCATTTGATACCAAGAATACAGCCTTAGACACCTAAAGTTCTGCACCACATTGCAGCTTTTTTTTTTTTCATCTATCGACTCTTTATGACTATGACCCGAAGGAAACATTTGTCAACGCAAATTAAAAATGCAAACAATTTTTCTTTCACATGTTTTCAATCTTTTTAAATATGCAACTAGCAGCATTTCTTTTTAATTAATAATTTTTTGCAGTCGAATACATTTTAAATATATTTGATTCATGAAAATTCGTACTCAGACCGTAACGTAGTCCATTTCGTCATTTTTCAGTAGAGGGAAAACGATGTATTCGACAATCGTTTTTCCCTTACGAAAAATGACGAAAGTGGACTTACGTAGCGGTTCGAGGTACGAATGGTACCTAGTGTCCATTCGACCCTGAAATTATATTGCTATGAGATGCCTAGATCTAAATTCTTATTTCTGACACCAAGGGCGTATTTAAGGGGGGGCCGAGGGCCCCCCCCCCCCCCCCCCGAAACCGAGAAAGATTTTTCCAAAAGTAGGTGTTCGGGTCGTGTTTGCTCAAAAAAAAAAATCCGTAAGAAAAAAGCCCACTCTCTATTAATATTGTTTTCAAAAAGGTGTATTAAGAGAGGGTCCCTAGAGGGTCTTTCCCTCCAATACCCCTCCCCCCCCCCCCCCTCCGCAGAAAAAGAATTCGGATTTTTCTTTCTTTTTTTTTTTTAATAAAGGTAGTTATTATTATTCGGTTTAAGTTTGCTCTTAAATTATTCACATACTTTTAGCTTGAAATACATGAATAAATAAATAATTATTGCTAATAATAATTCGTTAGATGGAACCAGACAGTGGTGCAACCCAAGAGGGCCAGGGAGCTCTTGCGCTTTACTCAAGAGAAAAAAGAACGTGTCTTGGGAAAATGAAGATATTTCAATTAGAAAACGCATAGAAAAAATCCTAATCATTTTGAATAGAAATCTTTAAATGAAAAATATTCAACACATGTAGATTATTAGTCAGCAAATTACGTTTCTCTCCTTCTTCTCATTCCCCCTTTTTTTCTAGTCAGTCAGGAAATAAGAGTCTTTAAAATGATGCTACACTCAACAAATTTGAAATAAAGTGTAATCATTCCTCCAGAGCATTTTTAAGGATTTTTCACTGGGCGACACGGGGCGGTTGTCTGTCATTAAATGTGTCTGGAGGGGGGGGAGGAAACACTCAAAATAGATATAAAATTTTACAAAAAAAAAAAAACATTTATTTTTAATATTTTAAATAATATTAGTGCGTGTTTTTAATGGGAAGAAGTCACCTCATTTCTTTCTGTTTACCAACATCAAGGGCGGATCCAGCTTCTGGCTAAGGAGGGGGTCATTTTCGGAAAGGGGGGGGGGTCAAAGTGCAATTTTTGAGCAAAAATGGGGGGTTTTGACAATTTTTTCGTAATATAAGTACCAAAAATGCTATTTTTTGCTATATTTTGTCGGTTAAGGGGGGGTCATGACCCCCATAACCCCCCCTCTGGATCCGCGCTTGACCAACATCAATGGGTAGAAAAAAGGAACAGGCTTTGTTGGAGGCTGTAGGAGAAGCGGTGGAGGCTTTTAGGAAGGGGGAAAAGGAGAAAGAAAGAATTCCGTTTACGAAAATTAGGAGTGACCAAATGCTGGATTTTACAATGTCGCCCAGTGACTCTGTTTTGCATTTTCTAGGCGACAAAGTTTCTTCACTAGGCGACATTAGTGTCGCCTAGTCCCTATGTTAAAAAATGCTCTGCATTCCTCTCCGGCAAGAAATTTAAAATTAAGTGTAAGTATTCCTCCCAGCAAGAAATTTAAAATAAAGTGCAATCATTTTCGGTTTTAGTTTTTTCACAAATAATTTCCAAGCTTTCAGCTGAACCAAAAAAAAAAAAATCGAAAAGAGGTAGAAGTCCAAAGTCGGCCGAGCTAGAAGGGGCACGGAACTTTCAATCTCTTTACATTAAAGAATAGAGTGCCTTCTCAGTGGAGGGTTTAGGGTAGGAAGTCGAGGCCCGTGTACTCGCCAAGCATGAATTCAAAGAAGGCTCATGACCCCCCTTAAGGAGTCCAAAGAGATCTTAAAATTTCGCTTTTACAACGTGTAATTTAATTGCAGTTTCAAGACTTCAATATCCAAAAAATTTCTGAAGAGAGTTCTTTTCCCGCTTCTTCTTCAATACCTTGGTCAAACCTTGCCTCAAATGGCATTTTAGAGATTTAAAATTCAAATAGTTAACGGCAGTTGATATCCCCCTTACTTTTCTATAGTGTTTAGCTCTAAAATGTTTTTGTTTCTTTTTCTTTCACGTGTGGCTCTCGTTTTTAGAGGGATCTTCGTGGAATTCTTGGATGATATGTTTTTGCTCTTGGGGGTAATGGGCACCTCTGTTAAAAGTAAAATATTGAACCTTCAGTTTCAAAAAATAGAGCTTAAAATTGTATTCTTGAAACTTCAATGCCGCATAATTTCGGGGCAAAGCGCCCGAATCCTGCTTCTTCTCCTGGCGGTATTAAAGATAACCTAAATAAAAATGTTTTTAAAACATTAATTTCGAAACATTTCGGGAGAGAGTCCTTGCTAACGTTACTACCAAAGATGGTCTAAAGTAAAGATGGCTTAAGGTTTCAATTTTGAAAATTTTCGGAGGAAGATCCCTAACCACTTTTTGTCTCTTAAAACGTCTCCAAAGAGAACGCGAAATTGCGCATCTATGTATCGAAAATCTTTCAGGTGAGGGTCTTTGAACTTTTACTTCCCAAAGCTAACTTAAATAAGACTTCAGTTCAAAAAAAAAAAACTCATCTTCTTTTCTGTTACTCTATCATGAAGAAATATATCCTGAGTTGTGCTTCAGTGTCAAAATATTTCAGGAGCGATGCCCCGAGTCTTCTCAATTCCTTTAACGTCACTAAAGATAGCCCGAAATTGTGTGTTTAGAATTGAAGTTTCAGTAAGTTTCCCAGAGGAGTCTTGATTCTCCAACGTCATCAAAGATAGCATGAATAATTTCAATTTTGAAAAAAGTTTTGGAGGGAATTTAAACTTCGTAATTTTCGATCTTTTCCAAAAATTACAATATTTTAATTCAGTTTGAAAATTTCTACCTGTTACCTGTCTTACAGTAATAGCGAAAAAAAAAAGGAAGTTGGGGGGGGGGGGGGGCTAAGCTTGATTATATGGGCCCCCTCCAAAATAAAAACCTATATACGCCACTGTCTGACACTGAATCCAGCTATATAATGCAACTAAAGACTGAGCAAGACCAAGAACTGCTCACATTGGTCCAAATCAAATTTAGAGGTCTAGACTGAGATAAGGTTGGCTTTCATGGCTACTTAACCCTTCCGATTTCGATTTGACAATGCAGATAGAAATGTCTCTTCAGACAAATTTTACATGTCATTTTTCCTAATTCCAGGTTTGAAGATAAAATGCATGAAAATCTTTAATTTCTTGAGGATGAAATCAACTTGCTGACAGTTCCAGATTTTCTATGTTCTTCTTGATGTATACGAATCCTGCCCTTGAACCATTTAAGAGACATAAAATTCTGCTCTTGGCTAAGTCACTGGATGAAGGAATTTTCAGCCGCATCCGCTTAAAGGGTCAAGTGAAAAAAAGCTTAAAACTGCATTTTAAAGTTGCACTTAAGCTTCCTTTCCCCTATAATATAAAAAAATGAATGTTCCTAACTCTTTTACGTGTTTGAAAAACACATGTGACCCCCCCCCCCCCCCCACACACACACAAACGCTGTTTAATGATCTCTCCGAAAACAGAAGCTAGATCAGCTATTGAATGGGTATAAACAGGTCATTAAACTGACAAACTGATCCTTTCAAAAAAGGAAAACAAATTTGAGAATAATTTCACAATGCTTAAAAATGAATTAATTTCTAAATTAAATTTAAAAAGTTAAAAAAAAGAAGAAGAAAGTATTTTCATGTCAAAAAGGATTTAATTTTTTTGATTCATTTGTGTATTCATTTGTAGGCAAAGTTTGTTGATTTCTATCTAGTGATTTTTTAAGTGATTAAAATCACTTTAAAGCTTTTTTTAACAATGATTTTACAGTTTTAGCATTGCTTGAAACGTGAAATACATTGCATTTACTAAATTAGCTTCAATGAATTAAGTTAATCTCTCTCTACCTGTGTATGTGTGGATTCACATGCTCGGTCAAGGACACATCAATGCATGGGAGGTTGTGACGTTTGTAACCTCCCCAAAAATTCTGTGTTGGGCAATTTTGGGGTAAAGATTGCAATATTTAAAATATTTAAGCTCAATATTTAAATGCTCAAAAGACCTTGTTTATTAGATCTACTGATGCATGCATACTCATATTTTATCGTGCTGAAAAATTTAGAATTCGATTTTTGAAATTGGAGATTAAGAAACTGGGATGCTTGGGACCATCTCTATACCAGATGTCTGAATGTCCCGGTTTTCTAAATTGCTGTTTGCCGACTGTTTATATAACCGAAATTACTATGATAAATAGTAATGCATAGCATAATATGAAGAAAACAGTTTTAAAATGTTTATATCTTTCGAAATATTAAAAGAACATTTGAAAAGATCATTCAAAAACTGAAATATTAGTTATTTATAAGGCTCTCAACCATTCAAAAGTGAAAAGAGAAAGAAGGAAAGAAAGAGAGAAAATGATATTACAGTAATGTTTTTGCTGAAAAAAAAAATTAAGGGTAAGAAACAAGTTTTTGAATGCAAATGTGTGATTTTTTTACTACTGTAACAAAATTAGTTCATTTCCGTGAACATATTTTTTTTTTGTATAGGTTTTGGTTTCACGATTATAATAGTTTTTTTATTTGTTTATTTTGCATTAAGTTATTATCAATAGAAATGTGCTTTTAAGTTCTTGCTGCTTTATTAGTTTTGCATTTGTGATCTCTAGATTCTAGGATCAACAATCGAAAAATTCGCAAATTTGATTTTCGGTGTTTCCTGCATTTTCTTTGTCCCCACTTAGTTAAAAATTATATAATTGCTTGGCTTATTTCCAGTATTCAGAATTCAAAAAGGATTCAAATTAAATTTAATGATTTCTTTCCTACAATTACAGCATACTATTATCTGTGGTGACTGAAGCAATAATAGGATTTAAGCTATGCATGAACAAATTGATTTATCTTTGAATTCATTTAAAAATAATTAATTCTATAAAAAATAGCTTAAGATATGGTTTTTAATATATTTTTACAATACAATGCATATAAATGTGCCAAAGATACTAGTTAAAATCCTTGGAGTCTGTTCAAAAACTCCCAAAAAAAATCAGTTTTACATTTTTTTAAAAATGTAAAACTGATTTTTTTCTGGTCCTTTACTTTTTGACTCTAAAAAAAAAAAAAAAAAAAATCAAACTCTTTAATAACAATGAAAAAATTAATGCAATGTTGATTTTACTAAGAGAAGAAGGTTAAATTTAAGAACAAAAAAATATTTCTTCAATTGGAAAATCTTATGAATGAAAATAATGATGTTGGCAAGAAAGGAAAAGTAGTAAGGTAGATGTATAAATTGTGGCTCTAGAGCAGTATTTCGAAATCACGCCTAGCTTGATTTAAAAATGGCAAACCTCAGGCTTGCTAACATAAATTTTAAAGAAAAAGAATCGCCAACATTGGCGACTTAGCGATGTTTGGCTAAACATGTCAATCGTAAGCTTATCTTTAACCTTGAAGTGATTCAATCAATAACAAAAACATGTGAATTTCTTTTAATGCACACCAGGAACAAGTTATAAGCACCAATTTTGATTTCAAAAAAATTGCTGATGAGATTGATCACCAATTCAGACATAATTCATTCTTTAAGGACATGAAATAAAATATAAAATTCGTATTTCAATAACAAAAGAAATTTTACAGAAAATCATATTGCATTAGAATATTAAATTCCCATTTCTGCAACAACTAAATGAATAAATTATAAACACAGAAAATTTTCAAGTATGATTCATCGAAAAATTTACAAAAAGTATGCTCAACTTACTTCGGTGTAAAAAAATCTCACAATCAAAAGAAGTTTGCTTCAAAATGCTATATTAAAATAAGAAATATGGGGTATCAATATTTTAAAGCCAAATTTTGTAGCCCATTTACAAAATAGCTTCTTAGAAAAATTGATGGAAGATCACAAAATCAAAAATGAATTTTTCGCAAATCTCTTTATGGTTTGAAAAAATAAACAGTTGCAGTACATGTAAAGAAATGTATTATTTTCAAGAAATCTAAAATTTACTCCACATGATTGCACCCCGGCAAAAGAAATACAAAATTTTGCTTAAATCAATTTTATGAAAAATCGATATAGGAGAAATTTCACTGTTGTAAATGAAGCCAATTAAATTGCTAATTTGATGACCTAAAAACACAATTCATTCTTTGATTGAAAAGCAATTTACGATATTAATGAAAATCTAAGTTTGCGGCAAACATTTTAATAAATTTTGCACTAAATTTTTCAATGTTTTTACCTGCCTAAACAGCATTCGTTTCAATTTGATCATTTTCGGTAGCTGTTTCGTGCGGAAGCGTTCAAAATGATAAACTTTTACGCAGCCTGACGTCAGAAGTATGATTGTTGCCAAGATTTTAAATTAAAATGAAAACGAGAACAGAAGTAAAACTTTTGTTAAAAACCTTGGAGCACAAATTCGACTACTTTTCCTTCCTCAGGCAGAAACTGAATGCTCTGGAAACCGCTTTCAATCTGTCAACAACTGCAGTTCATACACTCTGAAACGAAATCCAATTCATGCAGCTTTTTCAATAAAAAAGTATTATTTTGGAGATACAGAAGATAAAACGCTCAAACACTGAAAGAAATAAATTTTGAGCTTAAAAATTAAAATTCAAAGAATGATCAGAATAAATAAGGTCACTTAATCTGGCAATAAGTTAGAAAATTTTTAATGTTGGCAGGCAGACGACGAGTGGGATAAAGTATTTGTTTTTGTTTTCAATGTTTTTAAAATCACTATTTTTAATTAACACATTATTGTCCATCCAAATAGTCAAGTTATAAACCAAAAACTTTATTGGACTTGAAAGCGGGCTCAAACATTACTTTAGTTTTCTGTGTGACACACATAACCAAGTGTTCAATATGGTCGATGAAGGTACAAGAAAAGCTCTCAGTAAAATTCCACTGTTAAAGACGAAAGCTGGTCCCCGTGACAAAGAACTATGGCCCCAAAGACTGAAAGAAGAATATCAAGCTTTAATTCAGGTTTTCCTTTAAATTTTTCTTCAAAATTAGTTTTTTATTTTAGTTTTTGTTCCTTTTGGCAAATTATAAATAATAAGTGTAACACCTAGCCGAAAAGCGGTATAAGGGGTGAATGTAGACATAAATTATGTAAATGACAGACATCAACCTGGTTCATGATAAAAAATGTTAAAAGAGTGCCCATCCCCACAACAACAAGGGCGAAGAACCATACAAATATTACGAATACTCCCCCCAAAAGCAAGGGCCCTACTTTCCCTTAAAAGGTGACCAACCCTCCCCCATCCTAATGGTTACCCCTGATTGTTGCATTCCTGACATGAGTTGTTGTCCAACATGATTTAGAAACAGGCCGGTGCCCAGGATTTCGTAAAGGGAGGGGTTTTCATGCTTTTTCATCCTTATTTGCATTGTTAGGAAAACATACCAATGTTTCAGTTTGGGACATTGCTGGGGGTGGGGGTCACAACATTCCCCCCTCCTCTGAAGCCTTACTTTTAAACCGTGTTACCAATCCGGTATGGTATTTTCTAGACAAAGGATTATATAAAATATTATACTGGGATTGGTAAAATACACATGTAATGATTTTTATGATACCCTTCCCCTCAGAAGAGAAATTTTACATGCACTAGTGACTGCAATAGGATGAAGTCGAAAATTCACACAACTTGACGTCATAGGTTGTGCGAATTTTAGAGTTTGATAGATTTTGAGGCCATAAAATAACGATTATAGTTTTGATTGATTAAAACAAAATAGTGATGTAAACAAATTAATAGAAAACATAATAGCAGTTTTTTCACTTTTATTTTACTAAACTATAGATGGCAAAAATACTGAATATTAAAATGTATGTAATGAGAACGATATTATAATAGAAACTGAAGAATTATTTCTAAAAATGTTAGCAGCTCTCATAAATTTGCCCAGTAGCAGAAATTGCGAGACGTGAGACGTACGTCGCAGATTTTTCATCACTCTGCAGATAATTTTTAAAAGAAAGAGAAATAAAGAAAGAAAGGGAGGGAAAAAATCAAATACAGCTCAACAAAAAATTGAGAGAAAATAAATGTCTTTGGTGAGCCAGAGAGTTTTTGCACTTCATCTTCAAAAAAAAAAAAAAAAAAAGGAAATTATCCGATGTTTTTGTACCTTCATCATACATTTTTTAAAATCCTTCCCTAATAGATTGGTAGGCAGATTAGCTGAGCGGCGCTGAAAAATCGAAAACTAATGGAAAGATATTTTCGTGATTGGTTTACTCGCGATTCTTTCACTCCTGCAGAAAAACATTTATGTTGGGGTCGGAAGGGGCTGGCTCCTTGCTTGTAGTAAATGTAAAGAATCGTGGATTCGCTGTTAGGTTAACTGTTTTGTGCTTTCAAAAATAACATTTTTTTTGAGTTGTAGTGTTCACTAAACGAGTTTAATTAAGGAAAATGACTCTTTTCCCCTTTGGGGGTGGGCGATTTTTTTTTTCCCCCTATTATAATGGCTGTTTTTAAAGACTGCATCAAGCATGCCAATGGATATCCGCCTTTTCTTCAGTTTTCATTTTTTCCCGATTTTTTTGTGGCCAAATTTTTTCGCTTTTTCTCTTGCAGTTTTTAATTTAAAAGAGAATTCAACTTTAAAAGTTAAAAATAACTTCTTTTAAAAATGAAATAAGTTCATGCTAAAAAAACGAAACCCCTCTCACTATTGAAAAAATTACGCAAATTCATGACAACAATAGTTTGATCTTGTGATATTAAAATCACACGAATGTTCTTTGCGATTTTTAATATAAATATCGAGTGCTTTAAATTTTTCGTATTCTCCATCACATATATCTAAAAACCGTATTTGTTTTTGAAACATCAAGCCTGTGCGTCCCCAAAAATCATACGGCCTGTTTGAGACTTCAATCCTATTACATCCTGCAATTATTTGATTTATTTTGAAAGGGGGAAATTGCTTTAACTAATACTATTTTAAAATGATTTGTTTTACTTTTTTATTTCAATAATAAATTCATTTTTTTAAACTGCAGTTACATATTTTTAGGAAAGTACTGAATTTTAAAAAACTATCCACATAATTATTTCATTTGTTTCCGAAGTAAATATTTTTTTTTAATACTTGAATTTGATTTTATGTTTAATAAAGTTCATACCCAAATGAATCTAACACTTGAAAACAATAGCTTTTACCGCATAGGAGGACAGAAATACATTCTAATTAAGTTTAGTGTTGTGAATTCCTATAGTTTACATATTAATGTAATATACAATTTAAAAAAATATATTTACAATTCATTGAACACAATTTGGTGTTGTATGTAAGTAATCAATCGAATTTTCTAAATCAATTATTTAAATATTTATGTTTGTGTCATAAAAAAAAATTTCAGACTCTTCAAAAGTGCTTGATGTTAAGGGGGTTAAGTTTCTCCACTTCAATCAATATTGTGTACCAGGCGTTTTTTGAGAGCTTTTGCCAAAGAGCAGCTTATCAGCAGCAAATGTGTTAAAAAGTCCTTAAATACTCCATAAATTTTAATTTTAAAAAAGGAGTACACACCCTGCAAAATGTTTGCGTATTATATGAAAACTTGAAATAAAACTAATAAAATGCTGCAGATTATTTCCAACTGACCAAATCAGTGTCGCAGACTGGCTAGAAAGTTTCTGCTTCTGGGTAAATTTGTAATATGTTTTAAAACTTTAGAATGTAAAATTAATTAAAAATCTTTTTAATTTTATAAATATTCATGCAGTCTATTTCTCAGAAACTCAACTTAGTTTTTTTCAAAATTAACTTTGAAAGTGTTTTCAAGGAATAAAGCGTTTCACACAAAATTTTATATTAAAGTTAATTTACGTCAAACGTGCATTTTCTTCATTAGGCTTGTTATTATTTTCCCAATGGGAGGGGTTTAACCCCCAAAACCCACCCCTTGGGTACGGTCCTGTTTAGAAAGAATACTTGTTAAAAGTTCCTGCATGATTTGAAACTTTGCACTAATTTTACTTAAAAGTTTTCTTTTGTCACTTAAGCGTGCTCGTTTGTCGCTGAATTGATTTTGCTAACAAATCATTTTTCTAAAGATTAACTCCTATTCTGTAAAATATGATAAAAAGTAAATGAATATCTTTGTGCTGGAAAGTCAAAGTATGATCAACAATGTATACAAGCACTAACTTGCAAAAATATGCATACATGTTTTTGTGTGACAAGGAACAGTCTGTCAATGTGAAAAAATATTGTAAGCTCACACAGTGAAGCCTCTTTAATCTGCGCAGGCATAAATCCAACCCCCACTAAGACAGGATCGTAAGAACTTAGTGAAAACATGTGGAGCCTGGTGCAGTACCAGAGCTTGGCACTTGTGGGGCGGGGGGGGAGGGTGTTGGCAATGCACACTTTGTCTCCCTTTACACTAAACTCAATCATTAAGTCATAAATGTTCAGATAAACATTTTTTGTGAACAAAATAAATTTTAAAACACTACTATTTTGCCTGAGAAACAATAAGCACGCTTTTACATTATTTGGTTGAACATAGTTTTTGATGTAATATTTGCTCAGAAATAGGAAGTCTGAAACTTTTATCCTGGAAAAATTTCCAAATTTTACTTTTTAAAAATGACTTTCCATTATTTTTGTGACTTTAGAGTTCAGAATTTTTTTGAAATACAAGTCTTAAAAGCGAATTTAGGCTATCTTTGGTTACATTAGGGGGGGGAGGAACAGGAACTAGGGTAGCAAAATCGTCCTCGGCAATTTTCCTTAATTGTAGCTTTAAAAACACTTTTAGAGATTTTGGATGATGTTGAGAACAAGAGCCACCCTGGCTCTCCCCTTTCTTTGCTGCTTATTGTATGAATTTCTTTAAAAAAAAGATCACATTTTTGAAATCAGGTTTGCGATAAAAAATGTACTGCAAAAGGTTGTAGTAAGAAAATTTTCCCGGGAGAGCTAAGCCAGTCTGAAATATTCCAAGGGAAGCCCGAGCTCCCCCAGCTCCTACGCCCCTGCACTAAGATGAAATACCTATACAGTAAACAAATTAATTTAGCATACAGGGTAGTCAATGCGGCACAAAAAGAAAAGGGCAATTCATCACCAGTCGGAATAAAATGAGTGACTATTTTAAGTTTTAAAACTCTTTCTGGTTTTTCAAGATTTTTCAACAGGGCTAGAAAAATCTTTAAAATTTTACATGCCCTGCTGGGCATGTTTGTCTATACATGCCCACTTTCTCAGTTTTTTTATAATTTAATTATATATTAATGAAAATATTTGTATTTATATAGTACAGTCAAACCCCGCTATAACGAACCCTCAACGGACCAACCTGAGTGATCGCTATAACGGGGGGGTTCGCTATATCCGATTTTCCAAAAAGAAAAGTTGGAATTCGATAATTTGCTATGTAATTGCACAGTGTCTTCATTAATAGTATAGGTAATAAATTAAAGTGTTAGAAATAACTAGTAACCATAATGGTTAATGGGATCACTATTCTTCCAAATTGTGGCTGCAGTACCTTTCGAAAGGGAAAATTTCTTGCGAAATGATGATTGAATTTCACCAATTTCAAATTTTCGGATGAATTGAACATTTTCTTCTACAGAAAATGTCTTTCGTTTATTTCCGCTAGCTATGATGGTTACTGCAAAGTTCACTCTTATCACTATCAGCAAAGCAATGGAAGAGAGACTAAAAATCAGAACAAATGCTTGAATGACCAATAATCCCCTGACCAATAACCCTTTGACTAAAACCAGTTGAAATTTGAGGGGGCTAGTGGCTCCACCCTCCCTCCCACTTTGAAGAAAGAGCTGCATCTCAAAGAGAACAATAAGGGGGAACGTGGTTTGGACTGGGCTATTTCCGAGAAAAAAGGTGTAAACATTGTAGAAAATGGTGTTTGCTGAGAGAACAATCGCTGAAGAATCACTGGGACAGGTGCAGAAAAAAGAACTTAAAAAATTTCAGACATTTTAGGATCGTTATAGCCGAATTTTCAGGGTTTGTGGATCGTTATAAGCGTACAAAATTACATTTATGACATAGGGCTTTCAGTTCGGACCAATTAAAAAGTTCTCTATAACCGGGAGTTTGTTATATCCCGGGTTCGCTATAGAGGGGTTCAACTGTATTAATCAAACAAAAATGAAAATAACATCTCTTTATGCAGAAGATTGCTTCCACATAAACTGGAAAGAACAAACTTATTTTTTTCTACTTGACTTAAGGCAATCGCTGTTGTGGGAAACATACATATCCTCTTACAATAAAATATGAAATAATGAAGTTTTCGGAAGAAATATTTTATTAAAAAATTGCATGCCTAGCCGGACAAGTAAGAGTAGAAGATTCATGCCCAATTGGAATTTTTACATGCCCCAGGCATGTCGGGCAATATAATTTTTGAGCTCTGGCTAATTATGCACAATAGTACTGTACTGCAGCGTGTAGTATGTTGGTCCTTTTGTTTATTTTTCTACCTTAACACTGATTATCTTCTTTGTTTATTATAAACTCAGAAAACAACATTTTAGCCTGAAAAACATTTCTGTAACAATCATGATTCATTTTAGCTAGATTCTGGCTGTTGCTATGCTCAGGAATATGAAAAGCATAAGGTTCAAACAATTTGATAATTTGAACTTCCCCTCCCTGTCCAATTAATTTGGATTAAAGAGGTAATGATATCTATCTATGTTTACAAATTAGTGCTCTCTATATGTTTTTGATGATAAACTAGTTGAAATTAATAGTTATGTGTGTTTTCAATCAAAAATTTTCTAACACTTATGTTTAATACTTTTCATTTCTTTAAAAAGTTGTACGACTCTTATGTTTTGTTTTTTAGATATTTAACTTATGTTTAATACTTTTCATTTCTGTAAAAAATTGTACGACTCTTATGTTTTGTTATTTTATAGTATGTTCAAAACAACAAGGATAGTGACAACGACTGGTTTCGACTGGAGTCGAATAAAGATGGCACCCAGTGGTTTGGAAAATGCTGGCATATCCATGAACTCATGAAATATGAATTTGCCATCGAATTTGACGTGAGCATTAAAAATTTTTTTTAAAAAATAGCTGTTTGTATAGAAAATATAATTTTAAATTTTCACTTTTTTAAAGCAATCATGCTTGCTATTTTTTCTCACTTGACTGTAGTTGGCATTAGCTTCTTTTGTAGAGCAAGGGAACTGCAATAAACATCATGAGAAAGCTTGTGAGAGAATGTGTGAAAAGAAATCTGGTGCAAAATATCATGAACAGGATAATCAAGAGTGAAATGAATTTAATTATGCTTTTTTATTTTTTCGTAGTCATTCACTTAATTTTGTATCACAAGCTCTCATGTTTGCACAGCCTGGATTTATTTTGGGAAGTGAAAAAAATAAAAAGATGTGATTTTAAGTTGAAAATAAAATGTTTTCACTTTCTTTAGATGTGAGAAAACATATTTAAATGTGAGAAGGGTTCTATTGCAACTCTTGATTTAAAAAAAGCTAATTTAAATTCCAGATATCAACATTCAATTTTTATAATAATAAAAATACTTGTTACTAAATGTAATATTTTACAGATGTAGATAATTGATACATTTAAGTGGTATATGTGACTGTTTTTTAGTTCAACACTTATCTGTGGTGCAGAAACGGTCAGTTAAAGGCCCGGTTTCCTAGGAGTGAAATCGTCGATCTGCGGCGAGGCGACAGGCGTAGCAGAAAATTTGGTTCTGCACATGCGCCTGAGCCCAACATCGACGTAACTCCAAGTCACGCCGATATCAGCTCCACTCTGATTTTGACGACAGCGTCAGTAGCGACGACAGCGTAGCTCTGCAGTTGCTGCTAAAAAACTCGTTTGGTCACTTTTTCCCCGCGCAATTGCCGTCGCCTAGGAATCCACATTGGCGCGACTGCACGCCATTCTTCAGCTTGGTGAGGCTTCACGTCGTGACGGGCAGCAAATAACGCTGCTTAGGAAACCGGGCCTTTACTTTTGTGTTCCTGTTATTTCTATTCAGTAATCAAAACTAACTGCTGTAGTTGAGCAGGGAGGAGCCGTCCCTCAAAATATTTGGTTTTTACGGCATAATATAAATATGTTCAAACAGGAAACTGCAAAAAAAAAAAGAAAACTGCAATGCAGAACAGAATAATTCGCCAAAGCAGTAATCCTATCCGACTCCAAGGCAGCACTTTTATCTATCAATTCCCCTCTCGCACCACAATCTGCTTCCATTAATAAATGTATTTCCATCCTGGAGGACCTAGCCTCAAAAGGCAAAGTTATTGCCCTGCAGTAAATCTCTGGTCACTGCAGCATTTCGAGTAATAAAAAGGCGGATTTTCTCACAAAAAAAGGCACAACTATCACCCATACATCGCCAAGAGATATGTCCTTCCATTCGGTGAAATTACTAATCAGAGACCTATTCCAGAACAACCTATCTAATAATTTCCATGAAAGCAACTCATCTAAAACCTGGTTCAAATCCATCACAGACATCCCGGACTTCCCTAGATTTCAAGCAGTTGCCCTTTTCAGACTCCTGACGGGACACGATTGTCTCGCGAAACACCTTTACTGATTCAACTTTCGTGACAGTCCAACTTACATGCTCTGCTGTACGGAGAAGGAGATGGACTCGGCTCATTTTCTTGACTGCCCTGCACTCAACTTCACAACCCTCCACGGACGATACTTGGGGGCCAGGGCCCTGATGGGCTAAAGACAAGCATTTGTGTTTTTCTCTGTTTTTTTTTTTTTTTTTTTGCTATGTGTTTGTGTTTCTATTTTGTGTTCCCTCTTTTGTAGCCTGCCATTTGAAATAAAAATTTAAAAAAACTTTAAAATTTTTACTGGATGAGAAATCCTACCTTAATTTTTTTTCTTACTGTAAACCTTGCAACTTTTTGATCTGGAAAAACAAGTTCATACTGTTCCCTTATAAGATAACTTATAAAACTTTATACAGTACAGAACCAATTATCCGGGATATTCGGGACCATCGCTATCCCGGATATCTGAATTTCCCGGTTTTCTGGATAGCTAAGAAGCGATGTTTGCCAATTGTTTATAAAACCCAAGTTACTATAATAAATAGTAAGTCATCTTAAAATAAGAAGAAAACGGTTCAGAATTGCTTATAAATATCGGAATATTAAAAAATACTACTGAAAGAATAATTTAAAACCCAAAGAATTAGTTGTTCACAATACATAAGACCCTCACATTAAAAAAAAGGGGGGAGGGGTCACATTTTTCGAAAATGTTTTAAAAAGAAAGAAAATTATGGAAGGGGAAAGGAACAAATTTTTGAGCATATATGTGCGATTTTGCTACTAGTGCATTGAATAAATTCGTTACTATGAACATGTTTTTTTTCCGTGTTTTATAAAAGCAGTTTTCACATCATCACTTACACTCTAAACAGTTTTAATTAACGGTCATTCAATAATAGAAATTGCATTAGATGGTGACAGTATTTATTTCTTTAGTTTTCAGCTGGAATAAAACAGGAAAATGTTTTATTTACGAGTGTACTTTTTAATTCAAGAATGCATTTTGCAAATTCTGCCTCGTGTGACCCTTCAACTTCAGCTTTAAAGTTTGTTTTTGTAATAAATTTCTAAGTTTTTTGCGAGTAATATGGTTCTCTTCAAAGAACCATTCATACTCATTTATAGGTGTTTCAAAAACAAACTTTCTTTTTTAAAAATGTCGGGAAAATCGGTAAAATTTCCCGGTTTTCTGGTTTCCCGGTTTTTTGGTTCCTGGATAAAAGGTTCTATACTGTAGTTGCCTTTTTCATTATTTAAATCCATTATTATTCATTTTTTAATTTATTTATTTATTCCTGTTAGATTCCTGTTACTTATCCAACAACAGCTCCAGAAATTGCTATTCCTGAATTAGATGGTAAAACCGCAAAAATGTATCGGTAAGCATTTTTGAACATGAAATCTTTGCAATTTAGTGTTACAAAAAAAAAAACACCTATTTGATTAACTATAAATTATGCTCTATTTTTCTCTCATATAATGATTGCAGTATTTTTTTTAAAAACATTTATCTTGTTATTTAGCTTTCATTTGCTTTTCATTATTAGTTAGCTATTTTATGATTTGTTAGTGGGATTGAGGCCTATGTTTTCTTAGTTAATTGTTTTAATGTTATATGTAACGTTAGTTTGCAGAGAGAAATCTTTTAGTATGGACTGAACAATGGGAAAAGATGAACTTCAAAATTATACTTTTCAATATAAATAGAACCAAGTCATAGAAACGAAATTAAAAAGCTGTTCTCCATGGAACAACTTTCAAGGGAGTGCAAAAATTCATTTTTAAGTAGGTTACATCATTTTAAAAGATATTTTGGAAAAATTGGGAAGAAAACCTTTTTGTCACAATTTTCATATTTCAGCTCGCTGTAAGTAAAAAGCTAAAGTAAAAACAGCTAGTGTGCTGTTTTTACTTTAGCTGCCAATTTGTTTGGCACTTAGCTCCTATAAGAGAATTTCTGCCTCCAACTTGGTTACTGTTTAAGCCAGACTGCTGATTCCTAAAAATGATGAAACTGCGGTATTTGGATGACATGACCAAGTTGATTAGGGTAGACTTTTTCCCATCCTACCAGGAAAAACTTCCAAATGGCAATGTGTGAGCAATATTCTGGGTTTCTGTGTGTAAAATTCAAGTTAGAAATACTTAGTTATTACGAATTTCCATTAGGTTTAAAAATTTTCTGCAGGAAGAGAACATCAACGAATGAGAATTGTTGCAAAAACATAAAAATTTTCTCATAAAATTGTTTTATAGTAATAAATTTCCTAAATAAATATTTTAGAACACAATAAATTATAATTAATAAACTTAAAAATATCAGTGTCATCAAGAGAAGCAATAAATTATTTGTGTTAAAATTTAAATAAAAATTTTATTGCTTTTTAAGTAGACCTATTAAACACAAAAAAATTTTACAATTTAACACGACTACGATTACGATTTGTACATGTTTGAGAATATGTGTGGTGTGTAAATATTTAAATAAATGTCCTCCATTTTCTGATTTTGTAGATCTTTCTTTTTTTTAATCTTTCAAGCTATTTACTTAGCGCTCAATTTCGATATTTTTAAAGGTTTTAAACTTATGTTTTTAATAATCAGTTTTTCTCATGTGGGAAAAACACAGTATTTACCGAGGATGGGAAAAACATAGTATTTCCCAGGATGCTAAATACTGATTTTTACCATGGTATTTACCTGGCTTGGGAAAAACCTTGCCAACCCTGAAGCTGATATTGTATATCATGTAGTTTTGCATTAGCCCTGGCTTAATAGTGGTAATTTACTTCTTAATATTGTAAATCCTAATATTTTGTTACGCTATGTATGCATGCATATTTCTGAAATCTATTTAATGAATGTTTCTAACTCTTGAATGCAATATACAAATACAAATGTGACAACCAGCAGCAGGCTCTGGGCCCAACTGGGCTGGTCCTAGTCAAATTAAAGACCCCAATGAAGACCAATGGCCCTCTTAAAGCTATCTACTCCATTGCTCGTTACCGCCTCTTCCAGTAAACTGTTGCAAGTTCCCACTACCCTGCTAAAATAGTAATTTTTTCGAATTTCCAGATTAGCCTGAGATTTGAGCAGCTTAATACAATGACCCCTTGTCTTGCTTGATATCCTCATCATCCACTGCATGTGCAAAGCTAAAGTGGATCAAGTTCGTTTCAACTTCATCTGCTTTAGCTCTAATCACTTCATTTACAAATGACACATGCCATTGCCTAAATTTGCTAAATTTGAAGCTAAAGTGGATCAAGGCAAAATGGATTTGATCCACTATAGCTTGGAATGCCTCATATTTTCCTATATTTTCACTGATCTTAGTTTTCCTTTTTACTTGACTTACATTGCTAATTCCAACCAAACAAGTAATCTCTTGAAGTACTGCTTCAACGTTATATATATCAATATAGTCCTATTCTAAAATGTCCCCTTAGATCATAAATGTGCTAACTTTTCTCTTGTCGGCAAATGTGTAAAAATTTCCTTTTTTTTCCGCATGAAAAACTTTCCAACTGCAACAGACCTAGATTCATTGGCTGCATCTTCATAATGTATTTTTGTGTTTATTTATTTTTTATACTTTGTGTTTTGAACAAAATATTTTAACAGTCAAAAAAGTTGTCTTGTACTGGTATTTAAAAGAATTCTCCAGAATTTTCATGAAACATCTTGGTTTCTTTGATTTCCTGAAACCATGGATGGTAGTTTCTTAGATCCTTCCTGATTTTGTGTGTAATAAAGCAGTTAATCTCCCCAAAAACAACCCTGTTTTAAAAAAATCTTCACCAAGAAAACCTTAAACTGTTTCCCACAAAAAAGAGCACAGTCTGCTTAAATTCCAAAACTCTCTGCCTTAAAAAGTTATGATCTCTACAGGGCTGCCAACTACTACGCATTTAGTGTAGTAACTACGCATTCATCCAGCTTACTACGCACTACACAAGGAGAAGCAAATTCTACGCATTCGTTGAATAATCATGCAAACTAATGATAATTTTTTTTTTTGTTCCTTGTATGTTGAATGTCCAGATGATGCTTTTTTGAGTCGATTTCAGTGTCATTTCGCATGGCATCTTCCGTTTAAAATGAATGCCAAACAAGCGCCGCTACACAAGTCATTCACTCCACTCCTGAGCGCATCGATGACGTAATTGGAGCGATGAGGAGCTGTTTCCCTCGGGAGAGGAAGGGAGAGGAAGAACCGCGCAACGTCATCTTCATCCTGATTGGATAGTGAACTTGGATGTTGTTCTTTGAATACTTTGAATGAACTTTGCCCTGAAACTCGGAATGCTTAATGAATTGAAAAAATAAGTATGATTCATAACAAGGAATCATGTCATTTGAATTAATTTCCTGATGAACCAGCAGCTTAAGCAAAACGGGCAACCTTACATTGTTATTAAAACAATCTTCATAGATAAAATATTTCACTTTTTGTTTTTCTTTATTTAATCCTGTTGCATTACTAAATTAAATAAAAGAATGAAAGTCTGAATTTGGATAAAAAATTTCTTTTGGAAATTTGTTTGCCAAGTTTTTTTGTGAATTTGCTGTCATTTGACTAATCTTCAGTTTGACTTGTTTTTAAAAAAACTCAGAACTGCAGAACAGTATAATTAACATTATCTATTAATAATTTTAAAAAATGAAATATCATTTTCCAGCAATTGTTTTATGTAAAGAATTTGTTTGAAATTGGGATTTGTTTTGAAATTGTTTTGTGTAATTAACAGATTTAAGCATATCGGCGTATCATGGTTGGGGAGGGGAGGGGGGGATTTTTGAACCATGCTAGACTACACTTAAGCACTGGAAACTACACTTTTTTTCCTTCTGACTACACATAGCTTCCTAATAAGGTTGGCAGCCCTGTATCTAGTTTGTCTGCCAAGTTTTTGCCAAACTACCATTCTCAATGTTTTCTTCTTTCATCGTGCCTACTTCTGCTAAAATCTACCCCACCGCCAACTCCTCACCAGTATAGATACTTCTTTTAAATTGTTTTTATTCCTGTTAGGTGGGTAGTTTTTTTGCTCATGAAGCAACTATCTCACTTCATAAAGCTACCCGCCTAGCAGGGCGAAAAACAATTGTTAAGCATAGATAACGGAAAGCAAAAAGTTGTGCACTCGGGGACGTCATTTCAAGTTTTTCCAGGGGGGGGGGGCAAAGGGTCCAAGCACAATGCAATTTCATCGGAAAACATCAAAAACCACGCCCACTTATATGAAAATACATTGATTTCTCAAAGCCAAAATGACCGGCCTGTGTGCACTCAAATAAAAAAGGGTAGGTATATATAAATCTATCAGAGTGATTTTAGATGCATACTAAAAGCAGTCCTATTTAGTTATAATTGTTTGTTATTCTTACTGTAAAAAATTTGCTTTAAAATAGTTACTTTGGTTTCAAATGTGATAAAATATGAAGATAGAAGTACTGTCTGTTTGCGTTTTGTGCGCCTGGCAGCCACGGAGGTTCCATCTGAAAAAGGGGAGTTAGGTTTTGGATGCGCACTACCTGACGCCTTTAGCTTTTGTTTGCTTACAACTTCCTCGTTGCATTTCCCCCTATTTCGAGAAAGTCCGAGGAGACTTGGCGCGTGCGCAGATGTGGGTGAGGTCGCACGAAAAACTTTTAAACAGTAATTACAGTTGCCCACAAAAGTTGATTTCCAGGCAGACTAAGTTTTTATTAAATTAGTTGTTTGTAATGTATTTTTCATTCATTTTTTTTTTAATGAGATATTTGACCTCTGTCATATTTATTCACAGTGGTGGAAAAATATGTCTGACAGATCATTTCAAACCTCTGTGGGCACGGAACGTCCCGAAATTCGGTATTGCTCATGCAATGGCTCTTGGGGTATTATATTCTTCTTATCCTAATTTATTTATTCTTCAATAATGTACTCTAAGTAATGTTTAGTTGAAATTCTTGTGATATTTTTTGTTTAATTATATGTATTTTTTTATGTTTAATCTATATTCAATAAAACTGCAATATCCAACAAAAATTGTAATAACTAAGCGTCTTTTGTCACATAACTAAACTTAGTATCCCAAACTATTTTAGAATCTACAGTCTCCTTAGATGTCCTATGTTAGCTAGGAATTAAAACACTGTTAAAATGGTGACAGAAGCCAAAAATGGACATTGCAGACTCTTCCTTAATGTGCCCTTTTGTTATAGCAAATTTATGGTAGGAGTAAAAATACTGAAATGCAGAAATTCAATTCAAAAAGGATTTTTGTTGCTTAAAACAGTATAGATAAATTACTCTGTTGGGAATTAGGGCATAAATTTTCTGTAAATTCACCCTTTCTTCGGTGAGTTCTTGGCTATGTTTCCTTTGGTTTTGAAGGCAAAGCTAGCAGAGCTACACAAATTTTCTATTATCATGTTTGAAATTTTAAAAGTTATAAGCACCAAACATCTAAAAATGCATCATATTTTTTAGTATTTAAGATAGATACTGGGGAAATAGCATTTGAACGTTTTGACAAATTTTATGAAAAATGTGAGAAAAAACAGGAAATTGCCAAAACTTCTATGCATTTGTAGAAGAGGAAAAAATTATACCACAGACCTCAAAGTTTTTGAGTGCATTTTATTCCCCCAATGGCACCTTTTCCGCCTTACCGATTATCAAAACTAAAAAAATAAAATTTTAAAAATAATTTGCTAAAAGTCTCAAAAAATTGCATTTTTGCAAACTTAAATGCAATTGCGGCAGATCAAAAAATTAACCAAAAAATTTCAATTTTTTTCCTGTATACTTTGTTCCCCCAGTAACACCTTTTCCGTAATACCCATTATCTAAAATAAAAAAAAAGTCACTTTCGGCTCACCTTGCTAAACTGTTGCTAGTTAGTCAAAATGTTTTTTATTTCTCTGTGAAGTTTGAAACTGTCCAAAATTAAGAAGGGACTGTTTAAGGTTAGTAAAAATCAGTAATCAATGAAATTATTCTATTAGTTCAATTTTGGAAAAAGCATGCATTAATTGTTTTGCATTCAGACTAGGAAAAATGAGGCTGACAGCCTTCTACCCCCTGAAAAACATTGTAATTAAAAATTTACTTCATTGTAACTGTTATGATTATTCAAGTATGAAATATAGTCAACTCTTGTTATTTTATAGTCTTAGAAACCAAGGAAAATATTCCACATAACCGAAGTTCGAGACACTGAAAATTAGAAATTAATTCTTTTTTAGACACTCGTAGCTGTTATTAGAAAAACACACCCACAAATGCACAGAAAATAACAAAAACTTCTGATTCCTTATTCATAAGTACAAAAAATGGGACTAATTATGAAACAAAAAAAATCATTAAAATATATTGTTAAAAATTGCACTTTCTTTGCACATTTTTCTAACATCTGAGCATTCAACAGCTTTACTATCAGCCAAACTTCAAGTGAGGAATTCAACTCGTTTAGCCTTCTCCCAGGGAGTAGATAAGACGCTACATGAGGACAATTTCTACTTACTAAACAGGGAAAGGAATAGTCATGGTAACTTTTACATCTTTGATCAGGACTGTCCTTTCAAACTTTTCCAGAGGGGTAAGAGTAAAAAAACAATGTAAATTTGCCAAAAAAATGGCAAAAACTACGCCTACTTACATGTAAATACACTAATTTCCCAAAATCAGGGGGGGGGGGGAACCCCCCCCCCCCTGAAACCCGAAATGACAGGCCTGTTGTTGATCCCTTGTCAAACTTAAATTTTGTTTCTCCTTTTGTACTAAGCTTTAATATAGTCAATGCAAAGAACTTATCTTTAACAAACTGCCAAAAAAAAAAGGTTAAATAACGAGGGCACTTCAGCTTTTTCCCTTGTCTGGAGTTGACTGGGGAAATACCAATTAAATTATGCCCTCATTAAAGGAAGAACTACTCCCTCACTAAAGGAGCAACTGGTAAAATGGCAGTAAGAATTTTCTTAGTCATTTAACGGTCAAATGCTTGGTTAATTTCTTTTCTAAAAACCAAATGAAAGAAATATTGGACAAAAAATGTTTTTTAAACCGACTGTGAAACTTCGAGATAAGCGGAGTGACTTCGAGTTAAGGGGAAAATATTCTGTCATACAACACTTACAGCAATTTGGGACCATCCAAAAACTTCAACATCAGCAGAAATTCAAGAAAGCGAATTTGAGATATCAAGGGTCGACTGTATGTATGAGTAGTTTTCAATTTGATGAAGAAATCTCTGTAGTACAGTGAATGCCATTACAATGAATTTCGAAAAACTGCAAATTTTATTCGTTGTAAGGAAATTCAGTCAATGTACTGAAAATTACATTGGTAATGAAAATTTATTTTGTTGAAACCAATATTTATTTTGTTTTATTTTAAATTGCAAAAATGTTTTAATGCGATCTATACTAATAAATAAGCATTTTAATATTCACAGGTAATTAATTTACCTAAGAGAAATTTTAAATCATTTTTGAAACACACAATAAAGTCAATTACGATTGTCTTGAGCTGCTGCATGTCTCTTTATTGATTATATTTCAATTTCTGATACTGCCAATGTGTGATTAGTGCTGCCATCTAGTAAGTCCATTGAAAGCATTAAACTACATTATCTTTTGAATCCTTCAAAAAAAAATTTTTTGTAGTGTCTGGTAGTCTACTTTTACCGAAATGCAATTTTGTTCCCCTTTTTCTTTGCAGAATGCACTGAAGTTTTTCATTTCTAATATCATTTGTACAATTGAAGCTGATCATGCATAAATATTATTTTATGTTCTTCATTTATGGCAGTTTTTGTTTTCAAATGCTTCATATTCATTACTGTAGAATCAAATTCTTGTGCAGTCACTTCTAGTTAATTGTTTAACAGGTGATTAGATTCCACAGTTATAAAAATATTTATTTACAAAAACAAATTTTCTTAATAGAATTTTATATTCTAAACTTCTCCTGCCTAACTTTATCTATTTTTCATATTTTCTTCTTCAAACTATTCTTTCTGACTTACCATATGTGTATCTATTAATAATTATGTTTTTTTTTCTTCTGATTTGTTACGATTGAAAATAGTAGCAAAAATTATAAATTATTCACTAATTTTCTGGTATTCCTTCAGTTTTTCTATTAAGAATAATCTATGTTACATTTCATCTATATATATATATATAAAATCAAAGTTTGATGACGTCACAGGTTACAGGTCAAACGCTCTACTGCAAAATTTCCGCAACATACGATTATGTAAATCGGTACAAAATTAGTCCGCATACTGATAATGTGCACTTCGTAGCCAAAATTTTTAAATTCGCCCTAGATTTCTTGAAATTTAATTAAAATTACTTAATTAAAAACTTATTATTCCTTTTTTTCGTACTCCAAAGAAGTGTTTTTTTGAATTGAAGTGAAGTCAATTGCAGATTTGTTACGTGCACACACAATGTTTAGTTTTCAAAGTAAATAATTTATTTTTCAGCTTATTTTATTCATTTCGTCAAATCAATATTTCGTTTTTTAAAATTTTGTGAAACTTATTTTGATTTTTGAGCAATAAATTTTCCTCTTCTTTATTTAATTTACTCGGATTATTTATGAAAAAATTCTTCAAAATTAGCAAAGTGTTTTTGGGTAAGAAGCAGTTTACTTTGTACATGCCATTTTTCCAATAGGGTTTTCCATACAAATTTATTAATTTACTTCTTGAACTTTCCATTTTATTTGGATAAAGTCAAAGGGTAATGTTTTTTTTTTGTGTCTAATTTTGCACATATGATTAACGTTCCTCGAAAAAAAGGAACATTTTGATAGTTGGGAATCTGTCTTGGTTGGCTATAATTATTTTATTTTGGTGAATCTTAGTTTACGTTTGCGAAGGGAAGATTTCCCTCACGCATGAATTGGAGGCAAAGATTTGACGCCCATAGAGAGAGATAGCCAAACTTCCAATCACCGAAATCGTCCCTTCTTTTTGTTTCTAATTTCACATATATAATTAATAGTTGAAAGTCGAATAATGCGCCAACTAAATTTTGGTAAGATGTTAAGTATGAAAAGAAGGGTGAATTTCTTGCCTATTTGGCGTGTTCAACTTAATAATTATTTCTCATAAGGTTCTACAAAAATTAAAAATAAATTCTTACTACAATTAAAATAAATCATCAAGTAAATAATAAAGGTCATTAGCTGAAACTAGAATTTCGTTAAAATCGAAAATAGCTGGAAAAAATTGTCTCTGTTAAGCATGGTAAATCTCGCCCCCTCAAGATATTTTGTATAAAAAATCTCTTCTAAAAAAGTTTTTGGATCCTTTAAAGCCAATTAAACTAGGTTAAAATACAGAAATATGATGTAAAAGTTGAATTTTAATATGGACATAAAATACATTTTTTTAAAACTTTAAACGAATTGGATACTAAACCCTGTATAATTGCGTCCAAATGCTAAAATTAATTAGAATCATTGTCATAATGTTTATAAGTCAATGACTAAGTTTTTAAACAGATCCATAGCCTTACGTTGAGCTTTAGAACTTTATTTATATTTAAAAATAAGTTTTCTCTTTGAATCAAGTATGCATAAGTAATCTAAAACTAGCTTTTTTTTGCCTAAAAAATGTTAACCGTGACGTCTAACCCACTAAAAGAGGTGTGTTCCCCGGAAGATTTTTTTCCCAACTAAAGTATACTCTGTTTGTTTATGTAATAGTGCTTGCATGCTTAGAAGACCTCTATATTGTTAAAACTATTACTGGTATCATAAAGAATTCTTTTTGAAGATATGTTTGCATTTGATGCATGTATTGATTAATTTATTTTTTAATTTAGCTTGGTCCTTGGCTAGCTGTTGAGATTCCAGATCTTATACAGAAAGGAATTGTTGTCCACAAAGAAAGTTCAAATGCTGCATGATATATATTAACATTTCTATTATTTATATATAATTCATTTCTATTCTATTGGTAATAAAGTTTGAAAATTGTATTTTTTGAAACGATATACCATTGTGTTATTTTAGCAATATTTTTTCGTTGGAATGTTTCATGCAAAACTAATACTAGTAAGACGCAAATTCTTGTTTGCACTCAATTCTTTCCAAGGATGTGTAAATGCTTGGTCTGCGTACATACGTGGACTAAACTACTTTTCGTGCCTACGATCCTACAAATATATAGTGAATAACAGAACTTACATAATTACGATCTGAAGCACAAAATGATGCTGAAACCTGCTTAGGTTTATAAGGAGTTCCTCCAGTGTAGAGAGAAAAAAAAATCATGTACTTCTGACAGCACTAGCGCAAAAGCCTTTAGATAAAAAGCTAAGGTTGTGTGATCTGGCAACATTGCTCTCTTAATGTCTGTTGCTTACCTTCCCACACCGGTAGCAACGCTTCCTAAATACTAAATGACTGCTGCTTTCTGGTTTTTAGCACAGAGCAAAATTTTCTCCTTGGGTCACAAAGCACTGCCATCTGCCGGAGTTCTTCGAAACAAGAGAAATTAACAATTGGTTGATTTCTAAATTTAAATTAAAAAATTGCCGTCCAAAAAAATTTAATTCGAATATTGTTTGTATTTATCATCATAACGGCGTCATCGGATTGCCGCAAGGTGGCGCTCAAAGTAGAACCAAGGTCGCCCGTAGCAAATGTAGTAGGCATTTAGTATTTAGGAGGCAGTGCGGGTAATCGCACGTGTAACAGCTCAAGAGTTGCCTCGTGCAACTCGTTTGTACATTTGTAAATAGAAATAAAAAGTTAACCGTTCTATTTTCTGAGTCGGTATAGCATCGTCTCGCTAAAAAACTACTAAAAAAAGATACATGCTTTTCTACAAATCAGGCGTAAAAGTTTTTCGCCTTTTTGTGTGAATCCGCCTTTTTAACGCTAGGCTATTTTTGAGATAGATCAAAATCCTTTGAGATATCCTCACTGAAGTGAAGCTATAACTTTTAAAAAAGATTTCTAGTAGTTTCGATTTATTTTCATTATTTCCGACTGGTGGAAAGCATACATTTCTTTTAAATTTTACATACATTTCTTCTCTTTAATATTTTCCGAAATTAAAGTTGTTAAAGTGAAATTTTTAGTTATCTTTGATGACATTGGGAAGGAGAGTGGGAATCCGATACTCTCATTTGGAAATTTTCTATAACTGAAGGCCCAAAAAAAGAGCTTGAAGATCTCTTTGGTCTCGTCAAGGGGGCCACAATCCCCTTTTACTTTCGTGCTTGGAGCTAAACTTCAATTTGTTGCCTTCTGAAGTTCTCAAGACTCCGTCCCCGAATTTCCGCCATAAATCTAGCACTGGAAAGCATCTATTTTTTTATTTATGTAAGAGGTAATCATTCTAAATGGAATGAGATTTTAAGTGGGGCTCCTAATTGATCAGTTTTAGATCCCCTTTTGTTTATTTTTATGAACGATATTCATTAAAATGTTTCTGGAAACATGAAATATTTTGCTGATGACATCAAAGTTATGGGGGTTGTAGAAAATGATGAACAAGTAAATCAGCTGCAAGAGGATTTGGATCATATTACTAAGTGGGCAGACAAGTGGGGCATGGCAGTAAATGTTGGGAAATATCAAATGCTGCATTTAGGTCATGGAAATAAGCATATAAGCTATTATTTACTGGGTGCAGCCATTAGTAAGACAGATAATGTTATGGATCTATGTGTCTTAATAAATCAAGACTTCAAGTTTAGTCAACAGTGCAGCATAGCTAGTAACAAAGGAAATAGGATGCTTAGGTTCATAAATAGATGTATTTCAAACAAATCTAAGAAGTTTGGCTCTCTTTGCTCTATAAGAGGATTTTTGCCTCCAGCTCGGTTACTTTCGTATTCCATGCTGATGAGTGCATAATGAGCACGAAACGGCAGTCCATGAATTGAAATAACCGAGTTGGCGGTGAATTGCCCTTGCTTAGGGTCGGTTACTCACTGCTTTAAATCTAAGAAGGTTCTTCTGCCTTTATATAGAAGTTAGGTAAGACCGCATTTGAAGTATGCTGTTCAGTTTTGGTCTTCTTATCGAAAGAAAGATATTAATCTATTGGAAAGAGTACAAAGGAGGGCTACAAGGTTAGTGAATGGATTTTCTAATTTAGACTATGATTCCATACTTACCAGGAAAGTACTCGACTTAAGTAATAATGAAAAAAGTTTAAAATGATACCATTCGAAAGAGCATACTGAGACATGTCTTTGACCCAAAGATCAAGTGCCCTCGTTCCCTCGTTTTCGAAATGAGGGGTCTTAAAGTCGGCCGAAAATGAGCCAAATTTGAAGACTTGGCAAGAAATTGAAGCTAGTTCCAAATTCTCCCTTCCGCTGCTTGCTTAGCATCGCATCGTTTCCATGTTTGGTCATTTGCAAAGAAAGTAAGATGTTTTACGTTAACCCTTTACTTGTATGAGCTAAAATAAAGAATGCTGGTCAAGACTATGATGTGGAAAGCAGAGAGCTTTATCCAGAGGAGCGAAAACTTTACAAAGAAGTTAAAGTTTTATCTTTTTACGATTGATAACAATACATTTTAGAATTTTAGTTACTTGAAGTTTTTTTACTGAACTGAGTTGTAGGTATTAATTATTATAAGTTAAAATATATTGCTCGTGTTTCTAAATGAATAATTCGGGATACTTAAATAAGTATGAATAACAGCTAATATGAGCTTATGTACAAAAAATGAAAGAAATGATCTTTGGGGTAGAAATTAAATTGTCATGGATTATGATATCAGTTCTTATTGAAAAAAAATCGATACAAGAAGTTTTACTATGCCAACTCTTAGCAAAAACATTTATTTTTTTTTTAATTGAAATCGAGAAAAAATAAATAATTTTTAAACGAATTAGTAAATATCAATAGCTGCAAAATTATATCCACGTCGGAAATTACATCAATGGTAGAGGGAAATAATTATTTCCATTCTTAAAATATACTAATAGAGTCGGCATTCATTGTAAAAGCCCCTGACGTTCAAACAAATTGGTTACTGTAGCGAAAAGTCTCTGTAACGTAAATGCAAAACATATTGCATATTAATTTCGTACTGTTTAAAAACACTAGAATAACTTTACTAGTTCTGCTATATGTTCAACGGGTAGGAAAAGACTAACAAAATTGTAAATCAATACAAGTTTTAGCTTACTTTTCTGTAAAAGTAGAAAATAGGTGAAAAAAAATCATGAAAGAAGGCCTGATGCACTGGAAAAAAAAACGCACAAGTCGAAAAAGCACAACTTAATAAAAATAATTAAATACACAGAAAAATTTAAAATAGGAAAGTTGGGTTTTGAGCTGCGGAAACTGTGTACCTGTCAGTCTGTCTATTGGTCAGTTTTTCTGTCCCCCCCCCCCCCCCAATAACTTTTGAGTGCATAGTCCGATTCGTTTTTTTTTTTTTTTTTTTTTAATCGAAAAATCTCAGTGAGGATAATACACTCCCATATTCGACCTTTTGATTTGAATAACATTTCATTCAATTTCGAATTTCCAATTTTTTCCCCTGTCCTCACTTATAACTTATGAAGGAACAAGTTCGATTCGAGCGAACATTTTTTTTTTCGAAATATCTCAGAGAAAACACCTCATTCCTGTTTGATTTTTTTATTTGAACACATTTTCATTAAATTTCGAGCATTTTTTTTTTTTTTTTTTTTGAAAGACCATTCTTACAAACCCAATGATGCAATTGACAAAAATGTTTAGGAGGATGACACTTTGAGTTATAGGAGACCCACCAAAAGAAAAGTGGTTTGAAAAAATTTATATTTGCAATTTTTACAATTAAAAACCCTAAATACACCCCCCCCCCCATACTACAGAATGGTACGAACACTTAAAAAAATTAATTTAAAAAAACACGACGTTCAGTTGTTACCTCCTGTTGACAAGGGCTCCTTAAGAAGGGGACTCCCCTTAAACAAGGGACCTGCTTTAATCGCAAATAGTACGATAAAATTTAATTTTGATATGTTGTATAAAATTGTTTTTCCTATTTAAAAAAACTCTCTGCTTTCCATGTGATAGGCTTGATAGTAGTTTTTTGCTTTAACTCGCACAGGTAAAGTAAAACATTATTGTAAAATCGTCTTTCAAAAACTTTGCAGATGACCAAAAATGGGAATCAAGTTTCCCGTTGAATGCAAATAGTGTAATCGCACCGCAGCTTCCAATTTCATTATAACTCGCTAAAATTGGCGATTTTTCAAGAAAAATCAGCTGACTTTAGGACCTTATATTTCGATAACGGGGGCGCGAGGGCAAAAACGCATGCACCCAGAAACATGTTTTACAATGCTCTTTCGATTGGTACTCATAAAAAAACAATTCATTATTCCATGATCGCGTACTTTCCTGGTTAGAAGGCTTAATGTGTATAGTCTTGAGCAAAGGAGAATCAGAGGGGACATGATTGGGCCGTGGTGGCCCGATCGGTAAGGCATCGGACTCGTGTCCGGAGGGACCCGGGAGAAACCCAGCCGATCAAAGATCCACCGCCTTGATTAATGGTGGCTGGGAGGCGTTAAAAATGTCGTGGTCACAAAGTCCTCCAAGTGAGACGATACCTCTGGGGGTGCTGGGCCCTAGGGTTTGCTCGACCCTAGGTTCTGGTTCAAAATTAAGAACAGAGCGCTCTTCAGGGCCCTATCCCGGTTAAACCACGAAGCTGTGGTAGGTACGGGGGACCCTGGAGAGTGTGAAGTGAAGTGAAGAGGGGACATGATTCAATTGTTTAAATTTATCAAAATGAAATGTGTTATGGGGTTAAATTTTGCACAGAAAGCAGGACAAGGGGTCATTGTTATAGGGTGTTTAAATCTTAGGCTAACCTAGAAATCCGGAAAAATTACTATTTTACAGAGTAGTGGGAACTTGGACTAGTTTACCGGAAGATGGGGTCTATAATTTGACTAGGACCAGCGTAGTTGGGCCCAGAGCGTGTTACTGGGCGTCACATTTGCATTTGTATCTATTTTTTCATTTCGCCACTGGTGAAAAGAATTAAAGTGGCAGACCCCACCAGCTTGACGGGGCAAACTGTTCTGTCCTCTCGTATTTTTTTTTTAGCTTTAAGTTCGGAAATTATTTATGCGCGAACGAGAACCGAATTAAGTTTTATTTCAAACTTCTTTTCTTAATTTTGGGAGGGGCCACCACTTATATACGCCCTTGAATAGGACATAGTTTTGAAACGAGAAAAGAGCCCCTTGTCAAAAAGAAAAGCCCTGCTCACGTTTGTTTAAAAAAATGTGTCATGCTGGTGCTGCCTTGTTTCTCTTCTGAACTGCCTTGTGTACATTTCTTCAACCTCTTCCTAGTCCTGAGACTGCACCAACAGCACAAAGTATGGTGGCTGTCTCCTCTGTGTACTAGTGATAATTTTCAAAAAGAGGGAGGACAATTAATTGACTAACTTATAAGCAGCAACATTCGCGGAAAAAGTTAATTTGAAGAATATCATTAGCAAAAAGGGAACTGAAATAGCGAGTAAGTGTCGACCTATGGAGGTTTCTCTAAATGTGTGTCAAGTTAAAGAGTTCCACACCCATTGAAATTAGCATTGGTCTAACCATTGAAAAAACAACTGTTGATTTATCGGGGTAGTCGAGTTATCCGCGTGTCGAGTAAACGAAGTTCCACTGTATGTCTCTAATATTGGTATGCGATCACTTGATGACTGTGGCGTAGCCAGGGGTAGGCAAGGGTTCGCACCCGGCTGCCGGGCTGCCCGCTCTGCGGACCCCCCGGTTGGTGGAACCTAAGGCGATATGCTAAGAGGTGGGGTGTCGATGGAGAAAAAAAAGGGGTAGGCAAGGGGAGGCGCCGCCTGCCCTAGGAAAATTTCTGCATCCCCTAAGCAAATATTGGAATGGGGACAGAGAAGAAAAGCAACGTTCAACATTTTTAATTAAGAATGAAGGTTTTTTTTTTTTGAAAAAAATAGATGAAACAAAAGTATTTCGATTAGCCAGATAAATTTCAATTTAGTGAAAATTGAATACATAAAAAATCATGATGCCTTCATAGAGGCTGTCGACATATTTACATTTCTGATTTTGTTAATAAAAATATCGTGAAAACCACAGCTGAGACTAGAAAGAACAGCAGAGATGACAGATATGTTCCGAATACAAAAGTTCAGATGCAAGAGTGAAGGAAAGAGGAATGGGCGGAGGGGTGCACATAATTAGTTGACCAATAATATCTCAATAATAAAGAATATTAAAAAAAAGATAAACAGTAACTCAGCCTTTTGGGTAGGGCAAAGGCTCTATGGTGCCCACCCCGTAGTTGCGCTACTCTTGTGTGTCTTATTCGCTAATAACAGTGCTCCGTGTTTTTTCTCGTTTTTAATGCTTCATTCGTCTTTTCATTTTGTTTTTTGAATTGACCTTGTAGCGGGATTTGTAATGCAATGGTTACAACGCATTATTGACAATAAAAACGCTCGACTGAATGCAAACGCACGAATAAGAAATTCCTGACATTTAAATGATTATTTAGGTCATGTGATTCGCTATATGAAATATCACATTGCAAATACAACTAAAGCATAGCCACGGGAAATTGAAAGCTATTTTGATTTTTCACTAACAATTTAAATGGGGGGAAAATCTCCTTATTTACACGTAAAGTTTGTTTCTTAACAGCAAGAGCGTCTTTGCCGTGAAAACTGTTTTAATGCAAATTTCGTTTATTTGTTATTAATTAAATGAGATAAACCAATGAATAAAGTAGTAAATTAAAGCATGAAAATTACTTTACCTTTGTTTGTGTCACTATTATTCTTTTGCGGAATGAACTTTTAAAAACGGTTAACGTTACATTTTTGTCATTCGAGAATAACATTTTTCAATCCCTGTCGAATGTAAAATTCACCAACCAAAATGGTTTCGAATTTTTTTTAAGAGGTGTTCCATTCGACCATTTGGCTACTGTTATTTAAAGCAGCTTATATTTTTTTAAATTTTCAGTTTTATGATTTACTAAGAATTTTTTTACAATTTATGTAGTTTTAACTTCTATAAAGTGGCTAACTTCTTTTGTTTGGTGACTTAATTTTATATTGTATGTCAGTATTGTGGGTTTCAATTTATGTAACAACTTTATTTATTATACTAGTATTTATTAAAAATTACTCGGTTAGATTTCATGTATCATTTATGACGGAAAAAAGATCGATTTTTATGCACTCAAAATCATAAAACTACTTAACGGCGCCATTTGAAAACTACGAGATTTTTGCGCCAGTCCCCCGAAACGCTGACAACTACTTTCATTCGTGTCAGAAAAGCAACCGTTGTTGTTTACCGCCATCGCCGAAGCCAGTTCGAATCATTTGCGACTTTAATGCAAATGGCGAATTCGAAATAACAATTTCTCTCAAAACGTTCGATCGAAAGCGAAGCAATGGTCCTCTCCAGAGGACCTGAGATCAAAAGGTCCTGCCACGAAACGAGAGGGGGAGGGGGGGACAAGATACGAAACATCAAACGCTCCAACCTCTTAAAACCCCTCGCTTTGAAGGCTCCACTAGAATTCGAATCTGAATTTCGGAGGAGAAGGGTTTGCATGCTGGCGCACAACTGTTGCCAAACACTTTGAGACTAATGATGATGAAGGCTTGGCGAAGCAAAGTCTCTTGGTGACTAGACAGGGTCGAGCGGAATTTGAATAAATTAGAGCTATGCGTCGGCGGTAACGAGTTTACCAATGCTAAGGCCCCTGCAACTGGGGAGGAGCCGACATATTCGCCATTTTGGATCAAAATAGCTGCTGATCCCGCGATTTCCACGGGCAACGAAGAAGCAACAAAATTTACTCATCCAGCAATTTTCACGTGCATGACGTAATTTAAAACTTCATTTCGCAATTTTATCATTTAAATGTCTAAAACATTTTCTGAAGCATTTACACTGATCGTTTGGTCATTTTACAAGCCCCACACCTCCTAATTTAATAAAGAATGGGTTTCATCGAAAGTGTTGTTTGTTGCTCAAAAAATTGGACAAAAAATAGAAATGTTGCTCGAATTTGGTGTTAAGAATAAGAAGTAGAACTTTTTCTTGAGCCTTGTTAGAAGACTTCATCATAATAAGGGTACTTTCTAACATAACTTGTAAATTTAGTGCAAACATTTTATATTGGTTTTTCATACATAAAAAAAATAAGAATATCTTTACATGACTTCGTGAAGAAAATTGAGCAGAAAAAGGATCAAGATGAATTAGTAAAAGAATCAAAGTAGGACGTTGAGATCATTAAAGCTAGTGGCATAATGGACTGTAATGATAGTTCACAGAAAGGTTATCTCTTTTCAAAATAAAGACGAAACGGGGGGAAATTTATAATTGACTGTATGCTCGAAATTTGGAGCTAGAACTCGGCAATGCAAAAGAAGTAATCATTCTTAAGTGAACCTTCCGTACTGCTTTTATAATGATGTAATAATTTTATCTGAAGAACTCTACTTCTCTGCTCATTAATGTTACAATTTTAATTCGGTTTAATAAATTAATTACTAACTAGAAAGCTCCAAAGAATGGGGGACTGCCAAAAATTGAAGTACTCAACTTCTTGGAAATTTAAATACCTAATATTAATTCACCTATATACATAGTTATGCTAAATACTAAAGAGTACTAGTAATGAGGATTAATAACGGTTTCATAAATAATTAGCCAGCGAAATGAACACCCACAACTGACCTTGATGCTGTCACATATCTTATTTATTGAAATATTTTCAATCATCATGCATGTTATCTCTTGTTGTTCGAGCTTAGATGAATAATTATTTTGCAAATCTCATGCTTTATTTGGGAGTAGCAATGTATTACAAACATGAAATAAAACAAGAACACACCTACACTAAAAAAAGAAAGAAGGAAAGAAAAATTGCAGTACTATTTGAAAACCTCTAATAAGCTGGACTTCCATTCCGGTACTACTAAAAAATCGCTAAACTGAACTCACCTCGAGTTTTCCAGTACTTGCTTCTTTTCTAGAAACTCAGCGTTATCGTTACTAAAAAAGTTTTTAGAATACTGTCCATCCTCGAAAGGCGCATCTAGCACCGTTGAACGGTTTTATTTCAATGAGGGGTGAGAGCTTGATTAACAAATCCACCATTTCTGCTTAGTCCGATATTATTTTATTTTTCTGGAACTGTTGAGGAAAGGAAATAAATTAAAGAATGAAAAAAACTTCAACGTAAACCAACACGTCAAATAAAGAGAAACCCAACAAAAAACTACGCAAATTCCTTATCTCTCTATTACCATCCCCCTATTTTGACAAAATCAGTAGAGACCTGAGGCATACGCAGAAGCCTCCGAGGTCGCCGGAAAAAATATCAAACTGTACCAGTTTCCTAAAGGTTCCATTAGTTGTACGACAGCTTTTTTCTAGTGTTGATAACGTTAATCTAATTTCTTAAGTAACATTGCAAAGATACATATTCTTCTGAAGTAACACTACTGAAGAAAGAGTTTTATCGATACTACAGACAAGTTTATAGAATCCCAGTTTCTTAGAAAAATTTCAGAAGTATTACAGTTTTTAAATACTTTTTTATTAGTTTCACACGTGGATTTGTTTGTTTGTATGTATATTTATAGGTATGTATGTATGTAACTCTGAATAAAAGATGAAATTGACATTTTTACAAATATAAAAGAAATATATTTAATACTATTATTAATACTAATGGCTAAACTATATTATAACATGTTGATGTATTACTAGGGTTTCAGTTGTTTGTATGTAACTGTGAAGGAAAGGTAAAATGCACGTTCTTTGCAAATATAAAAGTTAATATATTTAATATTATTATTAATAATATAGGCTAAACTATATTATTGCAAGTTGATGCATTATAAGTGTTTCAGTTGTTTGTGTGTATGTAACTCTGAATAAAAGATAAAATTTACGTTCTTTGCAAATATAAAAGTAATATTTTTAATACTATTATTAATACTAAAGGCTAAACTATGTTTAAAAGCGTAATTTTTGGCGTTTTTAAACTATATTATGATTATTTTTAGCGCAAGTACGATAACCTTTCATTCTCATTGTAGATCCAAAATGGCGGATAGTTCGGCCTGATTATGTGCAGGGCCTCTAACCAACGCCGTTGCGGCTTTCCGAGACCGCAGTGGAGTAATACCGTGTGGTGAGGAGGTATTCCAAAAGCGGCGGCCTCTCTCTCAGCTATATGCAAACAAAGTACTCGGCGAACGGAACGGGTTGAATAAATTTTCGGGCGTTAATCTTTGAGGGAACGGTCCGAGGCAGTCGAAATAAACTTTAGAATCAAAGCGGGCGTGCGATTCGAAGCTAACTGAAAACTGTTTAGATTATATATTTCCGTTGATGACTTTGTTCGAAGATTAAAGTGTTGCGATTTGTAAATGAGGCGATGTTTTCAGTTCTGGTGGCGTGGTCGGAGTGCGAGGAATCAACACCATGGTTTACAAGAGGGGCATAAATTATAAATAAATAAAATGTGGGTGATTTATATCTTAGACTAGCTTATTACCCGGCGTTGCCCGGGTGCTTATTAGATACATGGTAATTAAAACACGAATTATAATTGTTTTAAACTTAGCTAAAATGAAATAGGTGAGTCTTAACTTGATAATTCGTTATTAATCATAATCTTTGTTGGAAAATACTCATAGTTAAATGTGTTACGTGTTATTAATTTGTATGCTTAAAGGTAGGGATGCACCGATAAGCGAATTGGCCGATTACCGATTAATCGGTTGTTGATAATCGGCCGATTAATCGGCTGAGCCGATTAATGATAAGGATGATTGTTTTTAATGCTACCAATTTTGCCATCACTGTTTTTTCTCTCTTATACAATTCAGAGTTTAGAAACAGTAAGTAACTTATTTCCGAGAGAAGATTTTTTTTTTTCCATTTTCATAATTTTCACAAAATAATTTCAACATTTTATCAAATTTCTTGGAACCAATTTGTATATTATTGTCTATAATCTTGCATTAACACATTGTTGATTATGTTAACTGGACATAAACATTCAAAAAAAAAAAAAAAGAGAGGGGAAGTCGGTGGTGAGCACTCCAATTCAGGAGTACTTTCAATTATTTTTTTTAATAATTAGTAGCAGTTTAATTCAAGACTTTTATTCTTTGTGAAAATTAGAGGTTATCTAAAAGCATTTTACTAAGGAGAAAACTGTCGCCACATGAAAAATGTTGCAACATTGTCTATGTATATTTATTCAAAGTAGGAGAATTAATGTAAACCCCTTCAGACCTGGTGTCCGGTATACAGAACATCAACTTTGAACAGCTGCTAATCATTTAATAATTGACTTAATTACTTAATTTTTTTTGTAGTTGACAATTTGCAATCTGCTTGTTATTATCTGAGCAAAAATTTCTGCTTTTGGGATTGGCAACATTCCCAAAAATGGATTGAGAAACTGGGATTGGGTTGTTTTTCCAACCATGCACTCTGGCCGAAAAATGTTGCTTTTTTTCTGAATTTTCTAAAATCGTATGATCTTTTATTTATCATTTCAAATGCTTATATTATGTTTTGTTATTGTTTGGAGAATATTTTACGACAAAGTTTGAGTGATGTTTTATATATTTTTTTGCTGAAATATTAATTTCAAAATATGTATCTGGAAAATTGGAAAAGTCATAACTCTTTTAATTTTTTGCTCACAAGTTTGAAATAACTATTTCATAATTCCGACTGAAGGGGTTAAAAACTTTTTATCAACTGTTAGGATTATTATTACTGTTAATACAATTATTCATCATAGTTTCATAGTGAAGGTAACTTTGAAGAGTAATATTTAAAAATATTTTTTGGATTAATCAGCCCAATTTTGCCGATTATTAATAATCGGCAAAGTGGCCAATTAATCGGTACTGCCGATTAATCGGTGCATCCTTACTTAAAGGCTTATCTCTATTTCTCTATCTGTTCAATATTGAAAAAAAACAGCCATTTTGAGACAAGAAAAAATAAATTTTGAGCTTTTTGGATTTTTAAAAAATTTCAAAACCCCGCCTATGTGAATTCTAGTGTATCAAAGAACCTCTGTGGCAAGTTTGATGAAAATCCGACAAATACTGAATTTGCATAAGGAACGAATATACATACATCCATTTTTATACATAGATGGTATAAAATATTGTTTATCGGAGTTATTACGGCCTGTTAAAGTCATTTTCATGATGGGGAATTTGATTTAGCTTAGTTGATAAACTGTTATAGCTGGTAACTGCATTGAAGTTTTCCAACAGAAAAGAATTGTGTGTAAATAATGCAGTAATAAAGCAACTTCCATGATTATTTTTATTATAATTTGGCTTGTCACTTACCTTTAACTCAAAAAATCCAATTTTATAAAAATTTTAAGATTCACGCGATATAGTTAAAGCACGAACATTAATGATGCCGTTAGCTAAATTATCACTCGTCTTAACTATAACATCATGTTAAAAAAGAATAATTTTCAAGGCACAAAAATTTCAGAAAGTTTGATCTAATTTGCAGTTGTTGTTTTGTGTCAGTTATGGTGGCAGTTTGGGGTGTGCTGCAGTGCCGTATTCAGGGTGTGCGTTGATAGGGCTACAGCCCCCTCCGAAATTATTAAAGAATTTAAAACTTTTAAATATTAACCGCTTTTTTTTTCTTTTTTTCTGAAATCGCTACATGAGAAAATTTTCTATAGAGAAAATTTAACTATAAGATAAAATTCAAAGAAAAAAAATAATAATTCTGGTTGGAAATAATCCATGGAAATGTCAACCTCAGCCGAAGAAAAAAAAAATACCGAAGTGAAAAAAGTATCAAAAAATAAATAAATAAATAAAAATCATACAACACAAAAAGTTAAAAAAAATTGAAAAAGTTTTGTTTTTATCACTGAGATTATTCATAATAAATAGTTTGTAGTGTGTCTACTGCTTGTTATTCTATGGTTACGTTAGTCACGTTACATTAGTCACACTCCATCTGGAGTAAAAGTGACACTTAAGACTAAACAAAATTAAGGTTTAATAAATGTGTTTCATGTTTTTAAAAGCCAACTTTACACGTTTTCAAATATATCATTCAATTTTTAATATTTGCTTAACTGTGAGAAATTTTTGCCTCTCAACATGAGCATTAATTTTCGGGGTTGCAAAAGTTAGTCACACTGCTATTTTGGAAGAAAAATATCTGTTGTCCGTAATTTTGTGTTAAATTCTTAGCGGAAATGATCCATAGCGATGAAATGATAAATGATGCCATGTACAGTCATAGAAAAAAAAAAACGAAACACTCGCTCGTATTCGAAGACTATTAACACTAGAGACACGTGTAATATGTTATTTTTTCAGGAATAATGTGTTCTATAAATTTCTATTGGTAAATTGTTGTTAAGGGGTCGTCTTCATATAAAAATCGGCATCAACTTTAAAATTTTCTATGAAAACCCCCCTTTTTTATCGCATATTTGTGATCAGCAACACCATTTAACTTTGTATACCAAATCGTTTTAAATTTGCTCCAGCCGTTGCTTCACAATTGAACTGAGAAAAAACGGTCCCGTAATGTTAAAAATATTTTTGATACTTGGGCATATAATACCTAAACCACGATAGGCACGGCAAAGTTTGTTTTTTTATATCAAAGTATGAACCAACCCAACACTAAAAACGTCATTGACTTCCTCTCAGATAAAATTTTGAATTTTTTATGAATTTTGAAATTAATATTTGAAAAAATGATGATCTGGAACCATATAATATTTTGATGGAGAAACAATCTAGAAGGGGTTTCAAAGGAGAATCCAAAATGGGAGCTCAAAATATCCAGTAGTTTTTGAGATATGCTAAAGGAACCATTTTTAGGGACCATATACAACTATGCAAACTGAAACAATTACAGGGAATTTCTATGCAAAGAAAGAGGAATATGCTTATCCACCAGTTGCAGAACATGCTCAGCGTTTTTATATAGTATTTAGTTTTCAACAGTTATAATATGTTGAAAGCGAAACGCTAATAAAACTGCTGAGTATATTTTAAAACTGGTAGACAATCATATTTTTTTTGTCCATTAGTCAGAAGTCTGCATTCATGCAACATGTAGCAATTCAGAAAACTTTTTACGTGGACACTTGATTTTCATGGAAAACTGGTGTCTCGGAAGGTTATTTGGAATAATTTGTAAAGATTAGACGTTTTTTTAAATTCTGAGCCACTGTTTTAACATTTTTGCCAATCCTAATACAGTAGTTTATATAAATACAAGAGGTTACTTTTAAGTTGTAACCCTCTCCAAAAGGTGTGTGCTGCAACGGTTAGTGCGTAGCTAAAAATATGCATCCATCTTTGTTTAATTAAAAAGATAGAATGTTGCGTTTTTCCCTTGAACTCTACACAGTAGGGTTTTCTCTTCCAAATTTCAAAAAAATATTATAACTTTAACAAAACCCGAGAATTTTTAATTAATTACGAAAAGCAAACGTATTATTGCGAGTAGCTTTAGGTAATTTAATCGAAAAAATATGATTTGTCTACTCTTTGTAAATTTCGACCTTGAAAGTAGCCTTTTAAATGTGGTGGTGGTCCCTAAATCTTTGGTCGGTCATAACTTTTGTTCTACTGGTCCTAAAGTGATGCCGCTTGGTACCCAGCGTACTTTTGGCCCTCCGCACCTAATTATGTAACCAAATGTAGGGGTTCCCATTTGAAAATTCAGACTTTGAGTTCATTTCACTTTGTATATAGCCCCTTATCAAAATTTTACTCACATAGTTTTAAAGAAGACTTTAATCCATGTCAGAAGACACCTTTCTTTTGTTCTTGGCAAGTATAGCAGCCGAATAATTCAGAGCGTTTCGTTTTTTTTTTCTATGACTGTACATTGTAAATCCACCAGCATAACTAAAAAATATTTTTTATTTTTTAAGTTTCAAGTAAAAACAGTTACAAAATCAGCTCTGAATGTTACGTTAGTCACTATCTAATGACACTTCTGTCTTTCTTTTTTCTTTTCTTTTTGGCACTTCAATTTTACTGTTTGTCATGTTTATGACTCTTATAACTCAATTTTGTTCATTTTTATTGCAAATTTGTTTCAAAAATATCGATTAATGCAAGTCATTCATCTGATTCTGTTCTTGTTGAATACATTTCAACACATGTAATTGTAACATAACATTAAAAAGAACAATAAAATATTTTTTATAGCACAAATTTGCCAAAATATTGCATGCACTTGATGGGAAACAACACCTACTTTAATCAAGATAACTTTTCAAATTTTAATTTATCTTTTCCTGTTTTTATCAAAACGCTTTGCCTCTCGGCCACAACAATAAGTTAATGATAAAAAAAATGTGATGTATTTTTGTTATCTTAAATTAGCATTGATATCAGAAATTCGAAAAATTTACTTTTCTTAGCTACATTTTATGTGGTGCCCTGCCCTCTTCTCTCTAAGTGCGGCTCAGCCCCCCCCCCCTTCCCTGAAATGATTTATTTGCGTACGCCACTGATGCGCTGTTTCACTTTTCCAACTGAACCGTCATTTGGTGTGAAGTCTAACTTCCACAGTACACACATCTATATATATAAAAATGAATGTTGGTAAATGTGTATATGTGTGTGTATGTGTGTGTGTTCCCTAAGATCTCAGAAGCTACCCGGGAGATTTGGCTGAAAGTTTCACCGTTTGTTCCTTTTGGTACTGGGAAGGTTTAGAGACCAGTTTCAACAAAATCCGATGGATAGTTATTTTTTTATTTCAATTTTAGACCTGATTCTGTCTTTGTAATTTCAATTTAAAACTCCATTTTCGAAGGCTTTCATCAATCCAATCGAGTATTTAGTGTATCAACTCAACTCTTGGCGGATAGTTAGAATTGCTTGCTACCGTAAATTTGGCGATCTTTTAAATCGCGCCAAGAGCCCTCAATAATGGAAGTTTTCCCAATAACTATCTCAAGTATAAAGGATAAAAAAGGTATTTGATTAACAGATTAATCTTTTTTTAAAAACAAATGAGATTCAGTTTCATATTTCGGAACTCTTTTAGATTTGTAGGGGCTTATGTCATGCATTATTTTCCAGACGAACACTATTTTGTTTTTTATACCTATTGCTGTTTTCAATCAAAGTATGTTACTATATTTTCTCGCCAAACATCCAATCAATAGTTCGTTTTCATGTCCACACTATTTGCTATGATATACCGCAATGTTGGAAATTATTTTAACGCCTTACGGAATGGTGTACATTTAGCGCCAAATATAATATTCAAATTGATTTCAGATTGCCAAAAAGTAATCAGCTTCATAGAGAATACCTCAACATTTGGCAACAATTTCTCTTTCACAAAAGTGATAATACGTAAGTTTCTTTATGTATGGAAGGGATAGGGGCTCAGAATTATCCAAGGTATCCCAAATTAGGTACTAAATTGGCGACTTTTTAAATAGCGCCAAGAACCTTCTATCTAATATCTTTAAACGAGCAATTCTTGTATATATATATTTATTTATTTATTTTTCGGATCTCGAAAACGGCTCTAACGATTTCGATAAAATTTTGTATTTAGATAGAGTTTTGGTTTCTGAGTTCATCTACGTCGGCGTTTTTTCTGTAAAAACGCGAGTTTTCACAAAAAAACCCGTTTTTTTTGTGCCTTCATTGAAAGTTTGAGAAGCTTTTAATTCGCCATTTTCTTTATGATTATTTTCATTGTTGTTACTGTTTCCGTGGCGACCACGTTTTGTTATAACAATTGGATTTCATATTTAATCACATCAGCGCGAGTTTAAATTTTATGGTATTTGGCAACGTTAAAGTGTTATTGTTTTTGAAATGTTAAAGCAAGGCTTCACTAGATAACAAGCTGTTTCATTTATTCAAAAGCCATGGAATAAAAGCAGTGGTTATTGTCCACCGACATCTATTGAATTTTATGGTGACTTCTCTATCTCTATCTCTACTAATAATAAAGCTGAAGGTGGATCTGTCTGTCCTTCTTTCTTTCTGTCTGTCTGTCTGTTACGCGCGTAGCGCCAAAACCGTTCGGTCGATTTTCATGCCACTTGGCACAAAATTAGTTTGTAACTTGTAGTTTTGCACCTCGAAGCGATTTTTCGATAATTCCAGTTTGTTCTTTTTCTATTCGAATTCTTAGCGGAAATTCGATAAAATAGGGAAGAAATATTTCATACACATTTTCAAGTCTTATGTCATTCGAAAGCTTGAAATTTTCTGCACAAAATGAAGTTTTTTCGAAGTTTCTACGATCATCAGGAGAGCTGTAACAATTGTTTTTAGAATCCCGGAATTCAAGGCTTACCTTCAGTAAAGCAAGCCAAACGATTCTAAAATGGTTGAACTCGAGAATGAAATTTGATTGAAAAAAAAGATGACATGAATTTTTTTATCAACGGAAATCAACTTTTCATGTTGTTACCATGGTTGCGTATTCATACTTATTTTTTTTTTCATTCTTTTTCCAGCGTTGCCAGACGTAGTATTTTTGATACTATGGTAGTATTTTTTCGGCCCAAATAAGGAGCGTAGTATTTTTCCGGCAACCCTGTTTCCAATATACTAATGACTTAAGTAAAAGATTTGGCGGATTTTTTTTTTTTTTTTTCATTTGATGGATTTCGCATTTCAGCAATATTGATTTTGGCAACGTTTGGAAACAGTCGCCTATTTAGCGAGAAAGGGGTACCCAAAGCACAAAGATTAACCAAATATCGTAAAATTGCGACACTGCAACGTTCTTTTTAACCGACTTCAACCGTTACCATCGAAACCGTTTCGATGGTAACGCTTCAACAAAGGAGGAGGTTATACAATTCGTCGGAGAAATTTTTTTTTTCGGTATGTTACAAGATTACTCGAAGACGCCTGGACCGATTTTAAAAATTCTTTTTTTGTTAGAAAGTTCTTTCTTTCCGATTGGTCCCATCCTCTCGTGGTCCGGGTTCGATAACGGGAACCTGCAGAAATCTTTCGAAAAAGAAATTGGAATCACAGTAATCGTAATAATGACCATTTTGAACGCCAGGCTTCTCTGGATTGCATAATGAAATTCATTTCTATGGTCTTTTTGAAAATTTCAAACCGAGTATCTTTCTATGTCCTGCTTTTTTCTCCCGAACTCCAACGAACTGAAAGTCGTACCAGGTACTAATTGATTCGTAATATTTCAGGTTTTATTAGTCTTAATTTACATAAGGTTTGATAAAGAAATTCTGAAGAAAGTGAGGAAAATCTCCAAATTTTTGCTCAAATTTAAAGCGATTTGTCCTAAATGATTAAATATGAAGTTCATTGTTACAAAACGTGATTGATATGAAACAGTTATTATAATGATAATGAAAATTTTGAATGAAGGCTTAACTGAAGCAAACATGAAACTTATTAGCGGGCCGCGTACGTAATACGTCGTAAAATTTTATGAACCGCGAGAATCTAGTGTTGTTTTGAAATATAAATTAGTTGAAAAGCCGTTAATATTTAGCCTTTGATTAAACTAGTACACAAATAAATACCAGAGAATAAAAAGGATTATTTTGTAGTGTCAATCGTTTAAAATTTTAGACGCGCTGATACTTTCTTTCTTTTTTTTCCTTACATAGTTTAGTTTATGAAGCATTTACTTTAGCAAATTAGGTGAAGTTTTGCAATGGAAACATTACCTTATTTCATATGTACATTTACACTAAAAAGAATAAAATAAAAATATTTTTGAAAAAAAAAATTGAACCGACTTCTGAACTTCACTCAGCAAATGCTCTAAAAAGTAAAAAATAATTTTATTCTTTGAACACCATCGATACTACATTTAAACATAAGTTTTGAAGTCGGCGCAAAAACTATAGGTAAAATGATGTTTACTATATTTTGCCAACATTTTCAGAGAAATCATTGAAAATTGAGAGCTGAATATTTGTACCATTACATAAATATGTTATTTTTCAATGAATGCGAATGCGAATAAAGAACCTGGATTCATTTAAATTTATATTTATAGTTTCGAATGATTCTATTTAGCTTTTTTGCGCCGACTTCAAAACTTATGTTTAAATGTAGTATCGATGGTGTTCAAAGAATAAAATTATTTTTTACTTTTTAGAGCATTTGCTGAGTGAAGTTCAGAAGTCGGTTCAATTTTTTTTTTTCAAAAATATTTTTATTAAAGTGTTTCATTTCGGAAAATGTATTGTTTTTACTTCCTTTTACGTAGTAAAGGAAGTATTGTGATCACGAAAAAAATTTCACTCAAATTTCGGTCTAAATTTTGACTTTGCTCACCCCTGAATGAATGTCGCGTAGTTTTTTCGACCTGTCAGCACGTGCATATGTACCTAACAACATACAAACAGCCGAAAAATCAATTTCGACCACCCCCGAGTAAATTACGACGAGTTTTCTCGTGACGTCTGTATGTACGTATGTGCGGATGTATGTGCGTATGTGGCTCGCATAACTCAAAAACTATATGCCGTAGAAACTTCTAGCTTGGTATGTAGGCTCTGAGGTGGGTCTAGTTGTGCACCTCCCCTTGTGATTGCATTCGAATGTTCCCAAAGGGGTCTTTTACCCCTTTTTTGAGGTAAATCAATGTTAATTTCAATACAGACTCAAGTGATATGAATTGGCGCCACCACTTGGCGACATGTCGCCAAGCTTTTGGTCGCCAAGTGTTTGACGCCAACTTGGCGACATATCGCCAAGTTGGCGACAAATTTGGCGAAAAAATTATTTTTTGAATTTGGGTTCAACTTGGCGCTATTGGCGATATTTTGCGAAAAATTCACTAAATGATATTAAAATCAGCAATATTTAGAAAAATAACCATTGTAAAATATTTTTTGCATTGTTTCGTGGTAGATTAGGGGAGTAAATATTTGAATTGTTACCTTGCTCACTCCAAGCACTTTTTTTAACACTTAAGGCAACTACTAAGAAATTTACACGTAAAAGGAAGTAGTGTGGGGTCCATACCAGATTTTTTTTTTAAAGCGAGGGAAGGAAACTTTCTTCTTTCAAATTTTGGTAAGATTTCTGTTGGTTTCTGTGAGCAACAAAATTGTTCTTATTTTCTCTTTTGGCTTATTTTTGTGCATCTCCCCTTTGGGTTTCATTTGAATGTCACAAGGGGATGCTTTACCCCTTTTATGGAGTAAATCAGTGTCAATTTCAATGCAGATGAATTGGCACGAACACTTGGCGATATTTCGCCAAGCCTTTGGTCGCCAATTTGGCGACAAATTTGGCGATTAAAAAGAATTTTTTTTTGGGGGTGGGTTCAATTTGGCGCTATTGGCGATATTTTGCGAAAAATTCACTGAATGATGTTAAAATCGGCGATATTTAGGAGATTAATCATTGTAAAACATTTTTTTGCATTGTTTCGTGGCAAACTAGGGACATAAATGTTTGAATTGTTATCTTGCTCCCTCCAAGCACTATTTTAGCACTTAGGCATCTACTAAGAAATGTACACGTAAAAGGAAGTAGTGTAGGGTCCATACCAAATTTTTATGTCATACTTTGAAGGAATTGTAGTTGAATTATAACTAAAATAGAGTATTTTTTCTGCTATATCAATTATTTTACAAATGAACTTTTAATTTTATACCACGGGCAAAGCCGTGCGGGTACCGCTAGTACATTATATAAAAATCAGAACTTTTTACTTTTCAAGTGCGATTTCAAAATTGAGTATAAAAGTGTTATATTTAGTTTTAAAATACTTTTTTTCCTCCTCAAGAGTGTTTAGTAAGATATTTCAGGTAAAAAATCAATAAATATGAAACTCATTCTTAAAATATTAAGTTTCGAAACAAAATTACATCTAATATCTTTAGACGAGCAATTCTTGTAATATATTTCGGATCTCGAAAACGGCTCTAACGATTTTGATAAAATTTTGCATTTAGATAAAGTTTTGGTTTTTAAGTTCAGCTACATCGGCGTTTTTTCTGTAAAAACGCAAGTTTTCACAAAAAATCCCGTTTTTCGTGCTTTCATTAAAAGTTTGACGAGCTTTCTTTCGCCATTTTCTTTATGATTACTCTTATTGTTACTGTTTCATAGCAACCACATTTTATTATAACAAGGGATTTCATATTTAATCACATCAGCGCAAATTAAAATTTTTATGGTATTTGGCAAACGAGTTTTTGCAACACGTTAGAATTATCATTGTTTTTTAAATTTAATGGAAATCGATCAAAATAAAGTTAGAATTGGGTGTGGGCCGCGATAGTCCGATCGGTAAGTCGTCGGACTCGTAACCGGAGGGTCCCGGGCCGATCATATAGAGGAAGCCCAGTCGATCGAAGATCCACCGTTTTCATTAATGGTGGCTGGGGTACGTTAAAATTGTTCGTGGTCGTAAAATTCTCCAAGTGAAACGATACCTCTGGTTGGATGCTGGGCCAAGGGTTTGCTCGGCCCTTGAGCCTGGTTCAAAAATGAACAGAGCGCTCTTCAGAGCCCCATCCCGGTTAAACCACGAGTTGTGGTATGAACAGGGGGAACCTTGGAGTGTGAAGTGAAGTGAAAGTCAAAACCAACTGGAACCAAATGCGTACTGGAGAACAGGGACTCTGCATCCATTTTCATCAACCCCTCCCGCGCCTTCGGCGCCAAATTAAGTGAAATTGGGTGTCATTTTAAGGTGAGGATGGATTAAATAAGGTTGTGTTTTTTAAAACAAATTTCGGCTGTTTTAAATGCGTAATTGCAACCAAAGGCTTAAAAATGCTTTTCAAGTTGATCTAAATAAGTACTTCGCATTTTAGAAAAAAACACGAGTTTACAAACCTCTTTTTTTTTAACCGAGTGGGCTCGGTTCCCAGGTACTATCGTATAAATTGCGATATTTCAACGTTCTTTCCGAAGCGTGTCATTTCGGAAAATGTGTTATTTTGTTTTTGAAGTTAGGTTAGAAATCTTTCTTCTTCTTTTAAACTTTGGTAAGATGTCTGTTAGTTTCTGTGAGTTAGTTCTGTTGCATTCGAATGTCCCAAGGGGGTAGTTTACCCCTTTTATGGGGTAAATCAGTGTTAATTTCAATGCAGACAAAAGTGATATGAATTGAAGCGACCACTTGGCGATATATCGCCAAGCTTTTGGTCGCTAAGTGTTTGACGCCAATTCAGCGACATATCGCCAAATTGGCGACAAATGTGGCGATTTTTTTTTCTGATTTGCGTTCAATTTGGCGCTATTGGCGATATTTTCCGAAAAATCCACTGGATGATGTTAAAATCGGCGATATTTAGTAGATTAATCATTGTAAAACATTTTTTTTTCATTGTTTCTTGGCAAACTAGGGATGTTTGAACTGTAATTTTGCTCACTCCAAGCACTATTTTAACACTTAAGGCATCTACTAAGAAATTTACACGTAGAAGGAAGTAGTGTGGGGTCCATACAAGATTTTTATATCATACTTTGAAGGAATTATAGTTGAATTATAACTAAAATAGTGTTTTTTTCTGCTATATCAATTATTGTACAAATGAACTTTTCATTTTATACCACGGGCAAAGCCGTGCGGGTACCGCTAGTATACCATAAACACCCTTTTATAGTGCAGGCAGTCATTCACAACGCACTCATTCACACAGAGAACTGACAAGGACCGGAGAGAGAAAAAAAAAGACATACATGCCAGAGCTGGGATTCGAACCCGATTCATCTCCAGCCGGATTAGACTTCTCTGACCACTAAACAAGGTGGCCGACTCTTGTTCTGATATGACAGCGCGAAAAGAGGTTTTTTGCTGTTCTCAATGGAGAAACTTTTTTAATACTATAATCCACAATAATATATTTTTTTTTTACTCACAACAGGACAATCTACGAGAAAGATTTATAATAAAGAGGAAGGAAAGGACACCTTCAGCACCGACCATGCAGCAGAACTTCTTTAAGCCCTCTGCTACGCTAATTGAAAATTCCAAAAGTGGTCTGCAAGCAACATTGGATCAATGCTACAACGTTTTACCTCACCCTTAAATATGCCGCATTCAAATGCAGCTAAATGGCACCTTCAAGGGGGCCATAGAGAGTCAAGTGGTACTCTTCAGGTACAGGGCAGTGTACAAATTTCAGCTACCAATGATTTTTAACGGGTTTATGGTTAGAAAATGTAATTTTTCCTCAACAATCAAGAGCGCATTAGTTGAAAAGAAATCATTACCATACACCCCGCATCTTCTCAAACGGACCAAATTAAAATCACAATTTCTTAAACATCAATCGATCCGATGCATCTCTTCATCTAAGGTAATCATCAATAAACTCTTACAATCTATTCTTGAATTTACAGCCACTCTGTGCACAAAGGAAGCTGCCGATAAATATGAAAGGCCTCCTATTTACCGAAGCATTTACATACCGCTCCAAAATAGTCGTTTCCCCTCACGAGGACTCAAATTCAAATCTCAGGAAAAGACCTATCCTTCTCCCATCCGGGAACCGGATAGAGCCGGATCTCTCCAACCCTGATTTCCGACGCACGCGATCCGACAAAATTCCCTATCATTTTCCCCCATTCAACTCCAGTTCCGCGGAAATCGGTGATAACATGCTGCACACACACACTGCTTAGAAACGCGGGTTTAGATTTTTTTTTTTCTTTTTCAATTTATGTCTTTCCTAGAGCGAGAAAAACGGTAAAGCCCGTGGATAAAGATGAGTTCTTTCGAGCGAAGTTTACCGCGCTTTTTATTCCCCCTCCCTCCGGGATGAAAAAAATGATAAGAACTTGGAATTTTTGGTATTTCTTCTTTCAAAAATTGATCCTTTTGTCTTATTTCATATATCTCTTTTAACATTGCTTTTATCTTGTTTACGTTCGAAAGGTATAGAAATGTAGGGAGTTCAAATTAAATTTTAAGAAAGCTTTAAAAATCAGTTTTTTTCCACTCGACAAACTTCTCTGAATTTGTAAAAATATCAAAGTTTCTGACTTGTATTTTTTTTATTGTAGTCCATCTTTCAACGCTTCTCATTTTAAGAAGAAGGTAGTTAAATCCCGAAGGTGCTTTTCAATGACCCAAGAGTGTAAGGGTTACCTACTCGAAATTGAAAGTTGCTTTTCGTGTATCTCACCATCTACGATACGCAGCGCAGCTGAGTACGTGTCTCTAAATTAGGACAATATGTATTCACAATATATATTACTTCTCAAAGGGGATTTTTTTCTGAGAACGCTATAGATTCTTCAATAATTCATCAAACTTCATATATAAGACATTTTTAGTTAGTTATTTTTTTTTTTTTTTCACCGCTTTCGGCAAAAGATTAACAGGTCATTTGTAGCGTTTTTACAAAAAATCGATTAATTTCGCTTTATATTAAGCTTTGATTTAACGTATAGCTTCACGCATGGGAAGTTTTATTAGCTCAGTTGGTTAGAGCGTCGTGCGAATACCACTGTTGAATTCTAATTCGAATTTCCATACATATACAATCCCAGGATTCTGAACCACAACTGCGTTGTTACGTAAAAATCCGAAAAGAAAAAGTTTACTTTTCCTAGTATAGCACAGTATCATGTGTCTTTCTAATGTGTCTTTTGTTTTTAGAATCTTCATTAACTTGAGGGGTTTTCTTTCTAGTATCATCTGTAATATTTTAAAGCCTTTTTTTTCCTGCTGTCGGCGAAAAATAAGCAAACAACTCGCACTTTGATTGTTTTGAGAGGGGGATGGGGAATGAATTACCTGTAATTGGGTAATAGATTTCAGTAATTAGGTAATAGATTATTGCAAAATTTGTAATTACAGGAAATGTCCAACGCTGGCCATTCTCAATATTAAGTAAGATACGCTTAAGTAAGGACTATTTAGAAGAAAAAAATTTTAATTTTGCTTTATCTACTGAAATGCCAATTTGATTCATTTTCTCCTGTGAACTTACACTGGGGTAAACGATAACAAAATCTGAAAGTACGATTAAAAAACATTTAAAAACATCAGTCCCAATGTGGAAAAGTAATCTCTTTATTTCCCGCGTCTGATTCGACGCGAGAGATAGACAGAATAATACAAAACCCACCCATTCCTTCAAGTGGCCATGAATACAAAATGGTGCAAAAGGTTGAGTGGTGGGTGTTCTGGGCTTGTTTTCTCAGGCGATATTTCGAGAGCCCACTCGATAGAAAGGCCGAATGCGATATCGGTAGACCCACTCAAAATAAAGCCTTTTCTCCTCTGCTTCAGCCAACCATTTGTCGTGTGGAGTGTCAACAAGGGTGGAGAGGGCACACCGCAAAACAAACAGGACTGCAGCTCCTCCTCTTCTGTTGGGGCCCCTCGTCCTCTTCCAAGTGTGAAGTGAAGAGGTTCTGTTCATGAATGGAAGTGTACGGTGAGTGGTGAATTGTAGTTGTAGCGATTCGTAAAAAATAAACTCGTTTCAAGATAAATGAATTGGGCATGAGGGAAACAATATAAAAGGTGAAATCGAGTTTGTTCGGCTTTGGCATCAAGTTGATCTTGTTGATGAATTTCACGCTCATTTTGATTAACAATGCAAAATTTATGAGTGATCACCTACTACTAAAGTCTCATGACGGTTCACCAATTTCTGTGTAAAGTTACACCAGAATTCTCTGTCAAAAGAAGAAAAAAATCATCAGCCTGGGAGATAATTTTCAAATATTAGTTTATTTAATGTTTGTCAGGTTCATGCTTTCCAACTACCAATCAACTTTCCGCAAATTCGTAAGTTATTTTAATAACACACGATGAGGAGCGAACCCAAAACCTCGAACTTACCATGTGCAGAGAGCAATCAAAAGCAAGAACGTTTTACCACTCAGCCGGTTAGGGCACATCTATGTCTTGGTTACCTCCACAAGACTTTAAGAGCTCTGCACCTATGTTTGTCTAAACGCATGCCCCAGTAATTATAACGCTTTATGGAACTTTACACAAGCTACGTGAAACTTTTCTCCAACAATTAGAGTTTTCTTAAAATTGAAACAGCTTACTCCAGAAGCTGTGTAACATTACACCCATTAACAATAGTAGCCTTAAAAAGCGCATATCACACGTAGCGAACTCCCTTCAACTTTGCTGCAACTTTGATGCGCTTCAACCGCAAGAAGTCCATGAGTGTTGGCAGTCTCTCAAAGAGTTGAATCGACTAGAAATACAATGCTAGCGAGAAAGTTTCTATGAAATGAAAATTTATAAATTTTTTAAATAAAAATATGTTATTAACAACTCACCTGAGGTTATTCTCATGTTTTCATTCATTCTCCATGTGCATATCGATATCGCTATAGGCGGCCATATTGTTTTTTGACGTCATCAGGCCAAAAGAATGCTGCCTCATCCTGATTGGCTGATTTTGAGAGAAAGTTGAAGTTCATGCAACTTTTTTGCAAGGAAGGAAAAAAGTTGAAGCGAATACGCTGGACTCTAAAAAGCAATGAACAAGGGGATATTGTGCAATCTGCAATCGAGGTTGAAGCGTATCAAAGTTGTAGCAAAGTTGAAGGGATTTTGCTACGTGTGATATGCCTATTGCACAATTTTTTTACAGTGTATTTTCGTGAGAATGGCTTACACTTTTTTTCTACTTGTTTCTTAATGCTTTAGATTGTAGATCGGTTTCTTTGAATAGACAATTCCTCTTCTTTCGATCTAAGCAACTTGATGAACAAACAGCAAATCTTCGTGATCCAAATATTGACTCTTTCCGAAGAATCGGATTGATCAGAGAACCAACTCGTTAGTAACCTTTTGTGTGGCGACCGTTTCTTCAACAACGATCGTAACGAAGAGGATTGTTTGAGTTGATCGAAATGCGTTTTACTGCCGATATATGATGTGAATGTGTGAATAGTTGTCGATTCTCGTTTATATTGAACACGAATGACGAAACAGGGTATTAGAGTAGACAAAAGAAGAAAAAGGAAAAGAATTTCCTAATATGTTTGACAACTTGAAGTTTTCAAAATCAAGGACAGTAGTCTTGTAACTTTTTTTCGAGTTACAGTACACTCCCGATTATCTGCACAATTGGGTGGCGGCACGGGTATCGCGGATAATCCAAAAAAAAAACATAAAGTAAGGGGTGGGTCATTCCACAGAAATGTCAATCTCAGCCGAAGAAAAAAAAAAATACCGAAGTGAAAAAAGTATCAAAAAAGGAAGAAATAAATAAATAATAAAAAATCATACAACATAAGAAGTTAAAAAAAATTGAAAAAGTATTGTAATTATCACTGAGATCAGCCATAATTAAGAGTTTGTTGTTTACTGCTTGTTATTCGATAGTTACGTTAGTCACACACCATCTTGAGTAAAAGCGATACTTAAGACTAAAAAAAATTAAGATTTAATAAATGTGTTTTATGTTTTTAAAAGACAACTTTACACATTTGTCAAATATATCATTCAATTTTTAACACTTGCTTAACTTTGAGAAATTTTTGCCTCACATGAGCATTGATTTTCAGGGTTGCAAAAATGTTACGTTAGTCATGCTGCTATTTTGGTTGAAAAAATATCTACTGTCGGTAATTTTGTCTTAAATTCTTAGCAGAAATGATACATAGAATAGATAATACCATGTACATTGTAAATCCACCAGCATAACTAAAACATATTTTTTATCCTGTAAGTTACAAGTAAAAACAGTTACAAAATCAGCTCCGAATGTTACGTTAGTCACTATGGAATAACCCGGGTAAACAAGATAAAAAAATGTCTTTTGTTTAAAAATAATAGCATTACACTTAAAACGTGATATGTACAAACAGTGACGATAGGTACAGCATAAAAAAATATTTGTATTTGAGGTTCTCAAGCACATAAAATCTATAAAGAAGTGGTACTTACTAGGAATGCACCGATAAGCAAATTGGCCGATTACTGATTACCGATTAATCGGTTGTTGAAAATCGGCCAATTAATGATAAGGATGATTGTTTTAATGCTACTAATTTTACCATCACTATTTTTTCTCTCTTATACAGCTCCGAGTTGAGAAAGAGTAAGTAATTTATTTCTGAGAGAAGAATTTGTTTTCCCATTTTCCTAATTTTCACAAAATAATTTCAATATCTTATCAAATTTCTCAGAACCAATTTTCATATTATTGTCAATAATATTACATGGAGACTTTGTTAATTATGTTAATTGAACATAAAATTAAAAAGGGGGGGGAGAGTCTGTGGTGAGTACTCCAATTTAGGAGTACTTTTCATTTAAAATTTTTAATAATTAGTAGCAAATTTAATTTAAGACTTTTGTTCTTTGTGAAAATTAGAGATTATCTAAAACATTGCGCTAAGGGGAAAACTATTGCCACATGAAAAATTTCGCGACATTGTCTATGTGTATATAATATATATTTATTCAAAGTAGGAGAAGCCGATTTATCGGCCCAATTTTGCCGATTTTTAATAATCGCCAAAGTGGCCGATTAATCGGTACTGCCGATTACTCGGTGCATCCCTATTACTTACAATAACGCTCAGGTAAAATAATTTATTGGATGAAGTAGGTACACCGCACTCTTAAGAAATGTTAAGGAAAAACAAAATTTTAATTTGTGCTTTTTCGAAAAAATCAGTTAATTGTGCGGATAATCGAGAGTTGACTGTATTACTATTATTAATTTTTAAAATGATTCCTTAGAATTCCAATACTCTGTAATAATGAGGATTACTCCCTGTTTCTAAAAGGTATAGATTTGCATCTATTTCAGGCCTTTTTTTTCCGATTTTGATTCACCTTAAATATATTACGAAAAGAACACTAGCTATATTCGGAGCGGAACTACTCAATTTTTACCCTAACACTTAATGAAATCATCAGGAAAATATAAATGCTATACGCTGTAAGAAATTGGTACAAGGGTAATGTTAATTAAACTCAAAAAATGCTAAATTTATGCATATAAAATGAATTAAAATCCTTAAGGAGTATTCCAATAAGTATAATCTTAATATATAAAAATTACGTGTCCCTGTGTTTGTGGCCAATGGACTCCTCAGCTACTGAACCGATTTTAACCAAATTTTGCACGCAGTTTCAGTTTGGTCCAACTTAAATGATAGGATAGTTTTTATCTCAATTTAGGACCGCAATATATTTTTATTGCAAATTATCTATTTAGCTAAAATGTCTTATTGACTAAGCCTTTTTACTAAGCCTTTTTTGACACCTCCATGGCTGAGCGACATAAAGCACACGTTCTGGCAGCTTCCGGAGAGCAGTAAACAGGTTGTAAGTTAGCGGTGCGTTGAGTGTTATTTGACTTTTTTGTGAAGTAAATTATAAACACACGCGTTACTTCCCTTGAAATTTATATGTGATAAGCTGTCAGAAACGATTGTCACTTAAGAGTTTTTACGCCTCTGAGGCTGAGAGATGGGAAGCGCTTGGTGGGATAGCTCCTGGACTGCATTTAAGAGGCTGGTCTTCTTACTACTATTATATATACAAAAGTTTGTTTGGATGGATTTATGGATGGAGCAGTCAGTTGATAAGCAGTCCGAAAAAATTATCTTTTTAACTAAGCCTTTTTTGAGCCTCTGTCGCCGGGAGACATAAAGCACATGTTCTGACAGCTTCTGGAGCGCAGTAAAATAGGTTGTAAATACAGAAACAATAATGGATGATTGATGTAGGTACTTTTTTTTTTTGTATTTTCTAATAAAATAACTTAATAAATTCAAAAATTTGCTTATTTATTGTCTTTAAGGCGCGAAACAGAGTTCACCGGGTCAGCTAGCAAAGTTATAAAAAAGAGAGAGTATGGGATGTGCTCTCTAAATTTCGGTAACACATCTTCGGCAACGAATAACTATGAATGAAAAATTTGGTATATCTGATAGCAAGCAACTCGCGTTAACCCATTTATGCCCAGTAGCCTAAAAACGGGACGCTTGTTAGTTACTGCATACAAAAACCTGTAATGGGTATATTATTTTACTAAAGCTGTTTTTCACAAGTTAAATAGGTAGTCCTTCTTCTTGAAAAAAAACAGTTAGAACCACTATTTGGACATCAGAGTTTATTTATTGACAGCTATTTTCAAACAAATCAGTCAAGCAACGATCCAGCATGGGTAACCACAGATAGTAAGTTTTTTTTTGCAAACTTATTTTTAATGAAATTAAACTATTTTAAAATGATTTGCTTAAAATTGGAAATGCATTCTGTAATGCTACTTTGCAAAAGAAAAGTCAAGTAAGGTCGTATTTTGCTCACATATATGCAAAATATTCTACAAACATTACGTTAAATAACTTATTAAATATGGCAATGACGAATTATTTTAAGCTTAAAATGTATGTAAACCATTCCAAGTAAGAGTTTTAGACAGATAAAAATGGAAAAAAAATATTTTAAAAAACTTGGGCATAATTGGGTTAAATAAGTGCGACCATTTTTTCACCCGAAAATTTATGCGAAAATACTGCTTGAAGTTGAAACAAACTAATAATTAGTGATTACTTAAGTAGTTTGATTATAGAAAATTGCATTGTCAGTAGATAGCAAGTGAATCCGAACATAGGAAATGGGTGAAAATTGAGGTGAGGAATTCCATTACATGCAAGAAATTTTGCGTTTTAAAGTAATGCCGTATTTTCGAAGGATGCGAATTTAAATGAAATGTTAGGCCAGGGCACGTTTACGTCTTGCTCTTTTTTCGAAGTCTATTATGATTGGTGTGTCACCAATCGAAACAGATTGATGCTGCTCCCTAGCAAGTACTCTTACAAGTTTTTTAGTATCCATCGAGCTTTGATACAGCATTTGTGGGAGGATAACCTCTTTTTTTGTTTCCAAATTGAGTAAACTTTGTGTTGAACTTTTTGAAGCTTTTTATGAGCTAAGAATGCTTAGATAAAAATAAATAAATATGTGAATATTATCAGAACTTTATCCATGTTTCAGAACAGCAAAACTAAATTAGATATCAAAATGATAAAAAATGCCGTTCTGTAAGTAAGACTGGGCCATTAAGGGCCCTACTCCGCATCAGCGGAAAACGTGACCGAAACCGAAAATCCGGGTACTTTCCATAGCAACACCATTTAATTCATTTTACGTTTCTGCTTTACGCTCTCGTTTTCCGCTGCTATGGAGCAGGGCCCTTAGTGAGAATGCGTAAACGGGAAACCGGGAACGGGGCAGTTTTACCCAACAGACATTGACCTAGAAATTATTTTTTTGACTATTAAATACTCAAACAGGGCAAAAACTGAATGCACAAAATTTTAACTTTATTAACTGCTTTATAAGACCATAACTTCTAAAATTTCCTAACTTAAAACATAAAAATTAGAAAAATCATTGAGAAAAATTCGCTTAAACGTGCCCCGGTCTACCCTATCGTTTTTCCAGAGAAAAACATTTGTCATCAAACAAAAAAAAAAAAAAGCTGTTGACAAAGGGAGGGGGGGACATGATAAAGTTTCTAAAAGAAAAAGAGCTTTATGGTTTAGAATCAAAGAAAATTTTTAAGAACGAGCAGATTAAAATACTTGTTTTCAGTAGCGTATATGAGTTTCGTGTTTGAGCTTAAACCCGTTACCGCCCACAGTGATCTCTTTATAGACTCCCCATTGAAAACTATCTTTTTATTATTTTTTATTCTTATTGACTAATTCTTATTAGAAATTTGTTCAATAGGAAAACACCCAATAAGAATAAAAAATAATAAGAAGGTATAGTTTTCGGTAAACCTTTTCGGTGGTGTGGCTAGAGCGGACGTGGTCAGAGCGGACACTGCGAAACTCATCGTGGTCAGAGCGGACACATTTATTCCCCATCATGGAACAGATAAAGGGTGCAGATAAATAAGTAAATAAACACTTCTAAAAATCACAAATATAGTTTAAACCAGCAATTTTACAAAATGATAAGCTGCGCATGCGCAACGTATCTCAAAATTTTCACCAAACTAGTGAAGATTCATTTTACGATGTGCGCTCCAACCAAATGTAAACAAACTAACGGCAACCCCGCGTGGTATCAGCTTTTCGCCGAGTGTATTTTTTTTCGTTGCTTATTGTTTTTTACTTTTTCCAAAGAAGATTTTTCTTTTCCTTTTTTTTTAACTAATGTTTTTATTTAGAAAAAAAGCGGGAAATGACTCAACACATTTTTGGAAAACGAAAGCAAATTGCTATGGATTATTTTGTGTGACTTTTCTTTCGTGTTTTTTTAACTGTAACGAAAATCACATGCATTTACCCTAAATTCATATGTGAACAAAAATACAGCTCGTATTGTATTACAGTAACCCCTCGTAATACAAGTAAATAAAAGAAAAATAAATACTAAAAGTAAAATACATAAAACAGATACAAGTAATTACTAATAACTACTAATTAACCTTTATTATAAAGGCATAACTATCATTTACCATTGGATTTAGTCCAACCTAGTTGCAAAACTTAAACATTTCAGACATTTTTCTAAATTTTTTGATGTTTCGAATTCCGTAAGGATATTGTCAATTCTTTCATCCAATTTTACGTATGCCTTTTTATTCCAGGGTCGCCTAGTTCTCTGGATTTCAAATTAAAAGACACTTTTTATGTTTCTTCTTTTAGTATTTTTACTAATAAGTGGACATTAGGCTGGTTTCTGCCAGTGATTGCATTTAACTTGGAATTCCACCCTTCGACAGAATTATTTGTCCTATGACGCTGTCCATATACGTTCCATACTTTAATGGGCAAATTTGGATTGTCCATCCACTGCTCGACAAAATAATCAATGAATGTGGTAAGTTTGTCAATGCTAAAAGCTTTTTCCCATACAATGCTCCAAGCATCATCTATGTGTTCCATTGGCAAGTAAGCTAATGCAGAAATCATTCTACAAACATTTCTTATATCTTCGTTCTCTTTATATTCCTTTACTAGACCCACTTCTTGTATCTTACGCCATAAACATTGATTAAAATGAAAGTTGCAACCGGAAATAGTCGAACTGGGGAACATACAACTATTGATAGCTGCGGCTTCAAAATCCAATTTTATAATGTCCGGCTTCCACTTAGGGCACCAACGTTTCACTTCCTGAAGCATTGCAATGTAAGCTGATTGTCTCTTATCAGGCAGAAATGCAAAAAGCGCTGGATAAACGTTGGTCTCAGTTGCTGTACTCCTTAAATCGACGTGTATTGTATATATTTGAGCAAATTGTTTCGGACAACTTTTAAATGTTCCATCTAAGAAAAAAGTCTTTCCATTTTTCCAAAAGGTACAAAGATTCTTCTCCTCCAAATACTAAAATCTTGTTCCCTTGGTCATTTTGAAAATCTACGCGAAGAAAGTCTTCTCCATTAGAAAGCAAAAGTGTATCGTTTGCAAACTGAATGTCATTGGCATTTTGGGGATTTTGAGTAGCTCCCAAAGCCTTTCTCCTCTCCTTACATAAAGCAGTTTTGGCATTGGAGTACGTCGGTATTTTAGCATCGAAATCATAACCTTTCTGATATAATTCTGAAAGTTCTTGAAATATCTGGGGAACGGGAACTGATGTTTCTTCTCGGACTCTTTTTCTGCAAGTCTCTAACTTCCTTTTCACTTCGATCTCAGCAACGTTGGGCGGGCAGGAATGTTCAGTTTTCTTCAGTACTTCGTACTGAAAATTTGTCTTCACATTTCCTTTACAATGATGAGTCTTTTCTTTTACACGTACCCAACTCATTCCTAATTTATTTTTTCAGTGTAAACGGTGTTGGTAATCATCTACAACTAAACATTCTTTTTCTTTTTTTGTAGAGAGTAATTTTGTTGAAATGGCTATGGGTTCCATCACAGATTTTTTCGACGATATAAAACGACATACACACTTCAGGAACGAACATGTACTGTACTGAGAAAATGGCCAATTTCCAAAATGATAAGCTGCGCAACGCATTTGGCTTCAATACAGCTGCGGCGACTCAAAATTCGCCAAAGCTAAGTAGCCAAGCTGGGCAAACCATGTGACATAAACAATATGGCCGCACGCTGTTAACTAATATTTTAATTTGTCCTGAATAAACATTTGACTGATTAGAGAAATAACACAACAGGTGCTAGAATGTCCGCTCTGCCCATCCAGCTCCCCTCACGTGTCCGCTGTAACCACTGTCCGCTCTGGGCACGTCCGCTTTGGTCACGTAACCATAATTTTCAGTGAGGAGTCTGAAAAGAGGTCACTGTGCGGTAAAGGATTCATTTCACAGATAAAAAAAAATTCAGATTCCAGATTTATTCCAGACAGTTATTAATTCTTGTGTATTAGAAATATCATACTCAATGCATTAGTTAACTTTTCATCGAATCTCATCTTTTAATAAAAGAGAAAGAATCGTCTGGATTTTGCTTCTGGATTAAGAAACAATCGTCCTCAGTGAACTGCAATTATTAAGCCAGCGTGCTTCAGGAAACGTTCTCTTAATGATGTTCCATGCGACGATCGGCATGGAATGGAAGGCGGAAGGGGGTCTAGTCGCATTCGATCCCTACAGGGGGGTGGAGCGGGGGGTAAACGGGCAAAGAGATACGAAACTCGGTGGAGCGGTAAAAGATGGTGGCAATTAATTTCTGGAAACAAAGAGGCATTTTGTTCCGAGATTGTAAATAAACAGTTGCTTTGAATGACTGATGGCTGAGGCTAATTAATGACCACCATTAGACGCCTCGGTGTTTTATTGATGTTTATTGTTAAATGCGTTGTCCGTGATGTGTTGTGTTATGCTTTTTGTTTGTCCTAAAAAATAATTGATTTTTAATGAATTTGGCAAACAGCGTTTTGGAGTTGTCATAAAATCTATTTCGTTCTCAAAATAATTGCTACAGCTATAGCGATAGCTCCTGTAATATTAGAGCTTAATTTTGTTACATTTATGTATAATTTCGCATAATTAATATTATTAAACTTTCAGAAGTAAGGATCCTGTGAATGTCATAAATGTTACTGACAGGGCGGTAAATAAGGGGGGAAAGAGGGGGCGGTTGCACTCCCAAAAATCTTCAGCAGAATGATAAAAAAAAAAAAAAACAGATAAATTCAATTTATGTATGCATATCACAAATCAATGATCACACACAAAATAAAATTTTAAAAACTTGTCAATTTTCAACAAAAGTTGGTGAAACTTGAAACTTTTACCTCTAGATTATTTCAAAGAGAAAGGAATCGGAAATATGTGTTTTCTAACTCTAATATAAGCACAACAGAACAAGAAAGGATTTTCATCTTTACTGTCTAGGAAATAGCACAAGAATCTAGATATTGATGAAAAACGAAATTTTCTCTTGTTCTTGATTCCAAGCTTTGTAGATTTATTGAAAAATAATTAAATATTCGGACATAAAAATTTAAATTATTTCAATAACTACTTTTTCTTAATACTAAATGCATTTGAAGACCACTTTCTGCCAACCAATATGTGTTTTATTCCATACTGGGGTACTCCATATTTAAAAATCTCGCCCCCCCCCCCCAAATGAAATGCTGAAATGCCTCCCCTGGTTACTGAGTTAGATGACTAACCTCTGTAAAGTTTTGAAATGTATTGATCTTTGGATGATAAATGTCATCAATAACTTTGTTCTGTAACCATATCGCATGGTTTCCTGAATCGCTATAAGTTTCATGGATGCGAACTTTTCGTTGCCGTGAAACACATTTTTAGCTGCCTGCACGAAAGCATACTCTGCTTCTTTATTGGGTGTTTCGATGCCTTTAGCACACGTGTGGCCTCGACAGATTAATTAAATTTCAAACGAGGGTAAAATGCAGTCTCTGAATACTATGATCGTGCAAAAATAGTAAGCAAATAAATTTTTCGGCATTTACTTGCAATCATGCCTTAGCTTCAGCCATCTTTGCTTTTTGAGTTATCCTGATAAATCAGGAAGGCGCCAAGCTTTAGAAAAATCATCTTAAAGTTTTCCTTGTATTCCTTATTTAATTCCAGATGTTCCTTAATTAATTCCAGAAACTTGACTGGCTTTTTATCAGAAAGTATTCTGAGTTCTTGACACTGATACCAGAGGGGGGTGTTGCTTTCTTGAATGTTATCGACTTTTAAAGGGATATTTTTCTTCTTTTTACCGGGTATGCTGCTGGCAGAAATTAGGTACTCCATCTGCCCAATATTTTCCAGGAACGCTTCTAATTTTTTTTAATTAATTTTTATTTATTTACAGTGTACACAGTACAGCATTTATACCATTTTACATTTTTTAGAAGAAATTTTTCGTTTATTCATCAGAAAAATGAAAGCTTTTACAAGGAATTCAACAGTAAAAAGGAGAACAAGCTGATGTTTTTTCTGCACATATTACACTGGCAGAAAAAATAATTTACAGAATGTGTTTATTTTTTATTCAGAATTAATTCAAATAAAATCGGTGGGAATTACCCTGATAACTGGAGTGCAGTTGAATAATATCCTCGTCCCGCATTTAAAGATCAAGCACAAAGGCCAAAAAGAGTTGGTCGGAAGACTGATACCATGTTAAGGAAATCGGTCTTTACAGTAATAAACTAAAATTGCTAATTTTACAGTTTATTACTCACAGTTTTGAACTGGAACCTCTGCTGCCATCAGTATTGTAGTGCTGTTTTTACAGTATAATACAGATAAATTTTACGGCAGTAAACTGTAAGATTGCTAACTTTACAGTAAGAAAGTGTAAAATTGCTAGTTTTACAATATATTAACGTGCATTTTGCAGTTTCAAATTTGAACCTCCGCTGTCAATATTTTCTGTAAAAACAAAAGTTCATTTTTTGCAGTGCAGTAACCCAAGTAGCATCAACTCATCGGATTTTGCTCGGCCGATCATCGAACTCCTTGTCAACTGATCCCGAAACGCACGATGACATTGTTCCGATCAGTATCCGAGCACGGTTTTCGATGAGCTACTTTTCACCGGAAACCTATATCCTTCCGATCAACTTTCCCAATGAAAACAAGCCGAGCATCCAAAATTGATCCTAAATTCATCGGCACGGGACTACACTGCTCGTAAATTTCTCCAAATCTCATCGTATTTCGAGCAAAACTCATCGGATTTTGCTGCTCGGATTCTGCTTGGCCGGTGAGACATATTGGAGCAAATCCCGATGAGAACTCATCGAATCCGATCATCGGCCAATGAGAATTTCATCCGGTTTTGATGAATGGCCGATCATCGTCCGATGAGATTATGCTGCTAGGGAACTGCCGTGAAACGGGACCGGCGGTTGAAATGAACATATGTTTTCTCCGCATTTACACTGCTCTGACAAAGAAGCAACTTTTACAGAGTTCGTTTTGTTGAAATTAGTGGTGTGACATCGATGTCGATGTTTATTCTAGCCTCGGTATTTTTTAGTGTAGTCTCGAACAGAAGGCAGTAATGCCCCCCCCCCTTTTTAATATTTTTTTTAACTCGAAGAGCAGCTATATATAACACGAAGATTCTCCCAAACTGGGTGATTTAAAATTTCAAAACATTTAAAAAGTTTTCCCAACAACGTGAGAAAACATGGAAAATAAAATAAGATTAGGAAACTATTTTTTTTTTCTTCATAATTTGGTGTTTATTTTCTGCATTCGAAGTTTTTATCTGTTTTCCAGTCGTTCAGAATATTTGGTTCCAAATTAAAAAATAATCATTCTGAATACCGAATGAAAACAATCGTCTGTTTTGGCATTCTTAGTCCAGCGATGCTAAACTATTTCTCCATAATATACCTTCAAAATCCAAAACAAACTCCATCCGATCATCCTCCCCCCCCCCCCCCAACTCTAAATTTATTTACGATTGCTTTCGAATTGAATCTCCTTTCGTATCCCGACTCCAGTATTCCGAGAGATATATTTAGCCAACCGTCCTTCCTTCCTGGCTTCGAAAAATACCCGAAACGTCTTCCAATTCTCCTCCGTCCTCTCATTATTACCCTCAGTGAGCGCTTCCTGCTCGTTAAGCCCCGGCGCGGTGTGCGATTCCGTGTTTGGGGCTGCACGACCGGAAAAGATGCGCCCCTGCGTGGGTCGGCCAGGAAAAGCCTAGAAGTCACTGTTCCTTTGTTGGCAGCTTCTTTAACCTCAGCTATAGTTTTCGATTTTGGCTATGGGTAAAGCTTGAGACTAACAAAATTTGATAGTGTGCAGTGGTTAGTAAACCCAAAAAAGTTCGTGGCCACTTTGGCGTTGCTGGTGGCCATTTTGAACTAAGTTCCGAAATTGTAATCTCACTTCATTCTGCATATAGTTATATTACAAATGTACAAAGGAAAGAAAAAAACTTATGAACCTTTTCTATAAAAGAAAATTATTTATTTTAAAATCCAAATAATGGCATTGTGCAAATAAAACGAAAATGAAGCGCACCTGGATGAAGTTCAAAAAACATTTCATTTAATTTTCTGATTAATCATAAATTTGGTCATTTTTGTTACTTTTCCAACAAAGTTTCATTGCATTTTCTACATTGAAATTATGTATTTAGATGTTTTGTACAGCAGATGCGTCGATTTTCTCTCCAAGTTAACATTAGCCACCAGGGACGATGCCAATGGTCAGGGTTCCAGGATGTTTTATTCGTATACGCGGGGTATTCATTTATCTGTTACCCAATTAAGCAGGGACAACAGTATTAGTAAGTATAAAATTTGAATTAAATTTTTTCTATGGTGCAATACTATAACTTTCATTCATTGTATGAAAAATATCTAATTGTTATCATTTGTATAATATATTAATTTGTTTACTATTCATTTACAAAATACTGAAGTATTCGTGCCAACCAAATATTCAGATTACCTTCTGAATACTTAATGTACCGAATACCAAACAATTCATTTTTACTGTTTGTTATCTAATGTTAAAATTGCAATACCATATTTTTAGTTATAAATATTGCAAGTATGAGGTGATACAAATGTTCTTACCTTTAAGTGTAAGTATCATGATCTGTTAATGATTACTAGTGATGTTCCGAGTACTCGGTAGTAGGCTAAACTGTAATCAGTTACTCGGCATATGCCGAGTTGTTCTTAAGTTGAACAATTTTCAAGATAACGAAAAGTTTGAGAAATTTACAATGCTTTATCCACAAAATACAACTGTATTCTGTATATACAACTGTATGAGTAAAAAAAAAAATCTCCACTTATAAAGTTAATGCAGGGTAAAAGTTAGCTATGGCCTATGTCAATTCTATGTTGTAAAGGTGTGAAAGTGCATTTGTGTATAAATTTCTTTTCTGTATCACATGTTAGTGTGTTATATTCACGTTTGACCAAGAACAGTTCATGTGATTGCTAAGATGAATATTCATAGAATGATAATACTAAACCTTTAAATTATATTCCAATTGATTTTAAAGCATTTGAAAACTTGGATTGTGAGTGTTTTAACAAGGTTTAAGTTTAAAACTAGGACAATTTTATAATATTTAGAAAAGGTTTTGGACTATCATCAGTAAAGCAATACTTAAGAAAAGAATTAAAAATTAAAAAAAAAGGCTTTAAAAATATTTTAATAATTAAAATATTCGTATTTTAAATTGTTCTTCAATAAACGTCACAAGTACTCGGTACTCAGCCAAAAGGGGGTGAAAAGCTGAGCACTCAGTACTCGGCAAAGTGTTACTCGGTAAGTCTCTAATGACGAAGAAAAGTGCTGCTTAAATTTGAAAAAATAATACAAACTGAAATATAAATTATAAAAAAATATAATTATAAACAATAATCACATGTTAAATTTAAAAAATGCAATCATACAAAAATGTTATTTTTTAACAAAATATTCTCATTCCCCCTTCCCTTCTTTAGGTTGTGCTGGATCTAGAGTGGAGCAATTCTAGGTTTTTGCCTGGGGCGAAGAATTCCCATCCATATGTACAGCATAGAGAGTAGAAAAGTAAGTTTAATTTTTGATTACTTTTCAGCTTATAATTGAAATGATAAATGCATTGCTAATTCTTACTGTGCCTTCATTTAACATACAGTTTTTAATAAGCTTTATGTTCAATATAGTCTTGTTATGGACCGCTTAATTTTTACTAATATTTTATTTACTAATTTTATAGCGATACAGAAAATTATCTAAAAATAGCTTGAAGCTAATTTTTTAAGTTAATTTCATAAACTAAAATGTGTGGTAGGTGCCCATTACTTGTACACCCATATGAGATCTAAGTCAAAATACTTGTGTGTGTGTGTTTGATAACCGAAGTCATGTGCAAATGAAACATCTTTCATGTTAGTCATTGTCAGTAGCATACATAGCGCCCTTGTGGCTGGGGGGAGGGGGCAAAAGGCTTGAAGGCGCACAATCCAGAAAAATAGCTCTATAAGTTACAGGTGGAAAATATTTTTTTTTTCGTAATAGGGGTGGGGGTACACTTACAAATCTTGCGGGGGAGCGCACCTTAGTCTAGGTATGCTATTGGTCAGTCATGTGATAAAATGTGTTGACTTGGCTAATAATTGACTTACTGTAAAATGTTTTTATTCTTATCTATTAAATACAAAGTTACCTCACTTCATTCAATCATCTTCATTTAATTTTTGTTGTGATGTGGATCGAATAATTTCCTGGAGTGGGTAGATAAATGATTTTGGGGCAATTATCCAGGTGTTTACCCCAGGCTAATTACATACTCAAACTTGGGTATTTTGTTTTTAAAAATTGTACACATATATAGTTTGGGTGAAGTATAGAATATTTCCCCGCATTAACAAATACTCTGCTTAAGTGAATATTTATTTCAATCAACAACTGTGGGAGAACTGATAGTTCTCTCACTGCTTTCATGTTGTGTGCTGAGCTTTTTGCACTGACGAAGACGTTCCATTGTAGCCTTGAAATAGCTATCTGCTGTACTTTCTACCTAATTTGCTTTATTTACGTTGATTTTTAACTTCAATTATATTTCAGCACAAAGCTTATTTGATCATTTTTCATTTACCATTATAACTGTTTGCTGAATTTCATTTTGGGCTCTATTATCAATACTCTTCATCAATCACATCTCTTTCAATTTAAAAATTTACTCCACATTCTTCTCCTTTATATTAATTAAAATTTTTATTATTTCTTTTAAATCTGGGAAAATACTATAGAGATCTTATGCTACTAGAGTATACTTCTTTATCCGCTAGGCTAAAACTTACTCATCATGTGGAGAGAGTCGTGGTGGAAAAATAGGGAAGGGGAGCTCTGTTTGCGGTCTTTGTCGCCACGTCATAATGAAGTGTTTAACTAAGTTTGTGCACCTAAACCGCATTCATGTGTACAGTCAAAATGTAACAGTACTGCATATTCTAGTAAGATTGTAGCTCTATGGAACATACATTATTAAAAGAAAAAGGTTGTTATTTGAAACAAGTATTTTATTTGTATGAAAAAATATATGATGTTGCATGTTATTTGTTTTTTTCTTATTATATATTTTATGTCTATAAAAGTTTGTTAAACAGATTTAAATGTTTTAAATTTTCTTTGTGTTTAATATATATATATATGTATAAATATTTCAATATCGTATTATACTCAAAGCTGGGTATTATGTGTAAATAGGATTCACTGGAAAATAAATACCTGGATAATTTACATTGGTGATTGCGTGTTGGATGCTAAAGCATAACATGTACATAGTAGCTAAAGCTTTGGCACTTTGGCCAAACTCTGTTTCCTGCTATCATTATATATTAGGGTGTATCACAAAAATTTTTTTTTGGAAATTCAGAATTTCAAGTTGATAAAAAGTTGCCACTTTATTCATATAGTTACCAAAAAATATATTTTGAAATTGAAAAATATTTAGGTATGCGGGATTACCTTGAAGTTTAAAGTTTTTTAGTAAAAACGATGATTTTTTTTTTAAATGTATAAATTATATGTAAAGCAAAAATAATTATTTAAGTGCAAAAATGGACTACTTAAAAAGTAATCTGTCAATAAAAAATATATTATAGCTAAAATTTAACTTTTATATTTCCATAAATAGTTATAAAAAACATCACATTTTTGCCAGTCGGTTATATTTTTAGAATAGTTACCTATCCTACAGAATAATTTTTATTATTGTACTAATAGTACAAACATTAAAGTACAGCCCTTTGAAATAGCAAGATTTTTCTATTTTTTCACTCAAATAATTCTTTACACATAATTTGTACATTTTTTTTTTAAATCATCGGTTTTACTAACAAACTTGAAACTTCAGGGTAATCTCGGTAGACCTAAATATTTTTCAATTCAAAATATTTTTTAGTAATAATGAGAATATAGTAAGAACTTTTTATCAACTTGAAATTTTAAATTTCCAAAAAAAAAAATTGTGATACACCCTATGCCCTTTGTAGGGCATATAGGTACAAATTTTAAAAATATGACTGACTAGCAAAAATGTGAGGTTTTTCATAGCTATTTCTGGAAATCTAAAAGTTAAATTTTAGCTGCAAGACATTTTTTATTGATAGATTACTCTTTGGGCAGTCCAATTTTGCACTTAAATAATTATTTTTGCTTTACATATAATTTACACATTTTTTAAAAAAAATCATCGTTAAAAAACTTAATTTCAAGGTGATCCCGGCATGCCTTAATATTTTTCAATTTCAAAATAAATTTTTTTGGTAACTATGAATATAGTGACAACTTTTTGTCAACTTGAAATTTTGAATTTTTTGTGATACACCCTATTGTATATATTCATATTTAAAATTGAAATGTAGTGAAGTTAAAGGAATGTTTGGCTGTTTTCAATATTTGTGTCAAGTAAATTTTATATACCCATTGTGAATCAGTCCAGTATTGGCACTTGATGCCAAATTGTTTTTTCCTTGAAATTTCCTCTTATGTTTGTACACTGCGATGCAAAAGTTTAGACAAAATGCAAATATGTGAATAAAAAGAAAACTATTCAACGAAATGCTTTCAAATTTCTACTGCAGGTATACAATATGGTCCCAAATACGTATCTGGAGTTCTTATAACTATAACTGGAATCAAATTTTGGATATTACAAAAGACATTTTTTTACATTGTTGCAAAAGTTTAGACAATAGTCAGATTTTATGCAAATATCCCTTGAAATGTGATTGGTGGAGGAAATGCGGGACTGTATTATTCATTTATAAAGTGCAGAGATTGCTGAATAAATAATCAAAATCTCAAAAGCTCTTTAGTTCCCGTGTAAAGAAGATGAGAATGTTTGGAAGCCGAAATTTGAAAATGAACCTACTTTATTGATTTTTTGTCTTTTAAATCGACTCTAGTATGGTAGTACATTGTTTTTTACTTTGTGGAGAGCAAATTCAGACATGCGTATCGATCAAAAAGTCCAAGAAAAATTATATTTCTTAAGGATTAAGGAATTGAAAAAACGGCTCAGACTGACGATTCGCCTCCTAATCCTACAAAACTTCAACTTGGGTCAAAAACAGCACGTGACAGCATAAGTAGATAAACAACTGAATCGGAATGCATAAAATAGAAATTTTTCCGAAAAAATGGTTAATTAACATTAAACCAAATGGTTATTTTACCGTATACACCCAGCAACAGTTAAATAACCATTTATAAGATGGTTTTCAAATCGTCAACGCTGAGAAAAACAGCGAGTTCACCATTTTCTTCTCGAACGGTTAATCTACCGTAAATCCACCAGAATCCGTAACGCGCCATCTATACTGAAAGCCAATAGGAATTTAGCTCAGAGCCCGCGAAATGCCAAAGCAGTAATGTTGTTCAACATGAAAGATCGAACCGAAGCCGAAGGTCGAAATGCACGTGCGTGACATTTCGTCAGCCATTATAGAAGCAAGCTGAAAAGGTAACTATTTTTTCATGTATCAGATTTTAAGTATTTTTTAATTTCGACATTGAATTCAGCGTCCTTGAATTTCATACGCCGAATAATATTTGTTCTTTTTTTTTTTTAGAAAGCACTGATCGCGGCAGCCATTGAAAAAAAGCTGGAAAGGTAAATGTTGTTCTGATTCATCAGGTTTTTAGTATTTTTTTATTTGAACATTCAATCCATTGTCCGTGAAAGTTCGTATGTCGAATAATAGTTTGATATTTGAAAGCAAATCCAATGTTTATTATAATTACTTATTCTAAAATTTTGATTTCAATTGCAAAACTTTGGAAAAAAGCAAAATATTAGTCTGTTTTAAAATTGATAATTCACGATTAATATTCGTTAAGTTACTGATTACTGTTGTAAGTTGTTGCACTTCGAGTTTCTTTAGGGACTCTAGTTGCACTAAACTAAACGCAAATCGTGTCCTCGCTTTAACCGTAACTTGTTTCTTCGCTAGCATGCCTGTGTGTGTTTACCATGGAGATGTTTACATCGTTTTATGTGCGATTCGTTTGTGACCCTTTCTTTTCAACATAGTTGAATAATTTATGTTTTAATTTAAGTTATGCCCGATCATTATTGTGTTTAAAATAACTCTTGGAAGAAACTGGCTTCGCGTTACCCCGCGGGCAAATCATGAGCCGACAAAACGCTTCGAAAAATATTTTCGTGAAGGAATGATCATCATTCAATGAATTAACTCTATTCAAAGTGAGTGTGTGATTTTTCTCTAAATACTGCACAACAAAAATGTATGAAACTCCCAAAACTGGTCAAAGAATTTGATCAGTCTTCGCTCAATTTACACATTGTAAGTTATCAGACGCTCTAATAATTTTAATCAGAATTCAAAAAAAAAAAAAAAATAATAAGAACTCTTGATACAGTAAAAATTTTTAACTTAATTTTGGTGAAGTCTGAAAATTCAAAATCGCTTAGTGTGATGAAATGCGTTTATACAAGCAGCTTCTACTCAGTGCCACAGGCGGTTTGTAAGTTTGAACAAGATGTAATTCCTTCCTGGAGATTTTGATGAAAAACTTACTACTTGAAACTTCGGTTAGTTGAACTTGGACGAGTCTAAAACTTCGACTAGCTGAAGTGAATAGATTTATTCCCATCTAACTGAATGGATAATGTATGTCATTTATTTTTAGTAAGCCGAATTTCATGGTCGAAATGTTCGATAAGCCAAATTTAATATCATGACAGTCATAAAATTTTCCTTGCTATGCTACTCGATAAGTTGAAGTCGCTTTTCTCCAAAAGAACCGAAGCAAGTGTTTGTGGGTGCTATTTCAACGTTTAATATAGAACTTTTTAATGGCTAGGAAATACTTTAAATTTTGAACTTGCACGAAAAAGTTGAATAAATTAAAGAAGTGTCTGCTATAGCTAAGAAGGATAATCCGTCAAAATTATTATGCAGTGAAGCACTTTCATAAATAACAAAATTGAAGAGTATCATCTGCAAGTGATTGCTGATGAAAATTTTAATCCAAACTGAAAATGCCTACTAGACTGCATGTATGTCCAGAACCTAAGGGAGCATTAGTAAAATAAATGAAGGAAGCTAATCATTCGCGACAAAGCAGTTTCATAAGTAAAAATTAGTTTCGCAACATATACAAACTCTTGAACTTATATAATCACTGAGAGGTTGTTGTAGAAAATGTATAACATATTTGATGCATTACTTAGTAACTTTTTTACTCATATTATAAATTTAATCATTTCAGCGGTAGTATTCTGTTTAATTTGATAATTTTGCTTTCTTTTTCAATAACTCTATTTTTTTTCTCATTCCTTGCAATTTTGACTTGTCAAAGTTTCACTGTTTATTGAATCTGCGCATACACCTTTATTCATCATGCATATTGATTAGAGGTCTATTTTTCACCAGATTTTTACTTGCGCAATTAGTACTTGTTAGTAGGTCTCAAAATTATTCTCTTAAAATTGGGTCGCAAAGGGAATTGGTTGGAAAGGAAGAAACTAAGAGGGTGTAATGTATGCTACTGCTTGCTAATAACAAAACTTGTTTTGTAACTGTTGCTGCACTTAGTACTCCGTATGTACTCAGTACTCTATCAATGCCTAGTAATTTATGAAATTCAATACTCATACATTTTTGTAAAAAAAAATAGTGACATACCAAACATTCAGTACTGGACCAATTTTTATCGGGTACTCTAATAGTCTGCACCTGTATAAACTACCATTTTTAGAATTGGTAATCAGGATCGTTGCAGCTTAAAATTTAGAAGGGGGGCAGAAACTCTGAATTTACCGATTGGTAAAATGAGCATTATGCACATATTAATCAATTTAATGAAAAAGGACATTTGGGCCTTAGAAAATTATAGTTATGTATGGTCCCAATTTCGCTGAATCGGCAATTTGTTAAATGAAAATTTTGGCCGGTCACAGTGACCTCCCATCATGGTGCTTTCCCCATGTTAGTAACATTTAATCCCTTTGTCCCCCACGCCATTCCTGCAGTGAGTGCTAAGTAAACTTTAGCTGTGCAATTTGTAGTTGGTTACTATAGCCAAACTTATGTGAAACATGTTTGTTCTAAACAATTTTGATTCAACAAAGCGACTAACCAGCTATAGCTGATCAACTATATTCATTCCTACTCCTGATCATTATTGATGATTTTCAGTATAAAACATTTTTTAAACTGAATCGCCTATTTGTCAAAATAGTTGGACTGAATATGTATGTAGTCAAGTTTTTTACTTAGTAATTTTCTTACAGGTCTTCAATCCTCACGGTGTCCATCCCCTCACTTGCCCAAGCATCAGTGTCTTGTTGGAAAAGGTATGTAATCAATTTGTGGTTGTTTTTAGTTATTATTGGTTTAAAACAATTACCCGAGCATGCACCGCCCTTCCCCCCATGACCATGATGAGTGTTAATGAATAATTGTAAAGCTAATGGAAATTTTGTCGGACGTTTTTTCTGAACGTTAAATTGCTCTTTATGCCTATTTTTGTTCGTTCATCTTCAAAATTTTGGAGTTTTATAAAAATGGAAAGTTAAAAAATATTAAAAATGCCTACATTTTTTTATCTTTGTGTATTTAATGTATGTATTTTTTCAAAAAAAGGACTTCCATTAAGAATGTGAGGAGTTCATGCTGACTATTGATGGCATCCCTGTCAACTCATCCATCAAAGACGTCACAGCCGTGGTTGCTTCTTGGTTTGCTGTGTTGGAATTTGCCTGCACTTTGGAATTTTTCCTCAGGTACTATTTATATTTTATTATTTTCGTTGTATTTCTCTAGTTTGTTTCATTCTGTTCTAATATGAAAATAAGAAACCTTAAAGTTTTTAGTCAAGCTTCATTTAAGAACAAGATAAAGAAATAAAAATTTAAGCAAAAATTTAAAATGAGGTAGCAATAATCTCTTTTTGCTATTATCAATCTAATTGCAAGAATGGATTTTATTTGAAGTGAATAAATTATTGAATAATATTGTAGAGGGTGATTTTGTGGTTCAACAAAGCATTTTTTTATCTGAAGTCAATACACATTTTTTCTGCAGTGACTATTATTACTTCTACATATTGTTTGCCATTTATAAAGTTCTCCATTAGGATTTTTCATAAATCTTAACTAGTACAGTCAAACTTGTCTCTCTCTAATTTCACTGGATGGAAAAATATTTCGAGATAAGGAGGTCTTGAGAAACTTTACTGAAATTTGAAACGTGATAATGAAAATTTAAAACAGATACAAAACAAAATATGTTAGTACTTGATCGAGAGTTTAAGGAACCATTTTCAGTGTAAAGTAGTAGTGTAAGCATCCCTTTCTCAACAAAAATAATCTTTTTTTTCTTATTTACTTATTTGTTATTAATAATAATGCAATTAGATAACAAAACAACAACATAGTTAAAATTAAAACATGAGTTAATCTTGCAAAAATTCATGTTTCTGGCCAGTGTTGCCAACTCGTTAAAATGAATGGAGCTCTAAATCATGTTTAAAAAAAGAGGCCGGGGTTAGATTTTGTTAATTTCAACAGCAAGGGGCTGAACCGATTATGTGAGATGAGTTTTTGAGACATATTGAAGTCTAGATTTGGGGCTAAGGGCTAAACTTCTTTTTTCGGGCTGAATGAGCTGTAAAAGGGTTAGATCTAGCCTCGAAAGGGCTAAGTTGGCAACACTTTCTGGCACTATTTGGGAGACTTGCATACTGCATGAGAGCAAAGCTTTTGTATAACATTAATTACCTGCCTTATCGCAAATAGTTTTCAACTTGATAGGTTAGAAATTTATTTTTGCTTTTTTTTTTTTTTTTTTGCAAAAAAAATTTAAAGAAAAAAATAGATTTTTAGATGAAAATGAGAAAATGTAGACCTTGTGTGGGATACCTAAATATTTTTAAATTTGTATAAATGTTTTTGCAGTACATTTGGGAGGGCTATAGGGGTAACTTTTTATTAACTTGAAATTTTGAATTTCCAAAGAAAAAAAAATCAATTCAGCCTAATACGCAAAAGCTGTTTTACACTTTTAGACTTAAGTTGGTACAGGTTGCCATTGTTCAAAATGCATGAAACTTTTTTTTTACAAGTGTTTTGACATGAAGGGAAAAAAATAAGAGGGTATGCCACAAAAAATATTAATCTTCACTTTTTGTTTTGGGTCACCCTAATGTTTACTGGTGCCGTTACCCTATATTACAATAAAAATCCCTTCGCCCAATGAGGAAATTGGTAAGAGTCCCAACTACATTTCTATTAGGTAACATATGTAGATCTCGTCAACTGAAGAAGTATGTGTGTTTCAGAAGTATAAGAGCTATTTATTTCATGGAGTTACCGATTCATTAGCGTTTTCCGGAGTTACTCCAGAAGTAATTAGCAACCTAGCTCTACTCAAACTGTTGTGTGGGGTTCTATCCTCTTCCTTTAAAAAGAACTAATTTAGTTAGTTTACTGTATTGTTAAATTGTTTTGCTGTAGCACAGATAACCACTTAGTTTTTTCTCAATTGCACACACTTCAATGTGTGAATGAAGAAGTGACCTGGCTTATAGGAAGAGAAAGAAGTAAGAGAAAGAATCTGGAGTGAAGAGCCTTTTAATGTTGCCAATCACACAACTACATTTCTGAACATTTCTACTAGAATTATTTAGTGTAAAAAGTAAAATTGTATTATGAGAAACTGCAAAGTGTATTTCAACATTTATAAATAAAAAGTGATTTTGCTGTTATATTGGCTGATTTTACAATTCTAAAATACTGTTTATTAAGTTTGTGTTTTGATTTCAATTTCTGTTTCAGGTGCTTTGTGGGGATAAACCTGGCATCTGGGTCAAAGGCCGAAAGAAGAATTGGAAAAAAAGTTCATCATAATGAGTTCACATAAAAATTTTAATTTCCTTAAAAAAATCAACCTATTTGACAGTTGAGTCAACGACATGCGCAACAAATCATTGTAATACTTTTAACTATATTTCATTGTACAGTTCAAAGGGTTAAAAGTATGCTAAAAACTTTTCTGCACAATAATCATAACTTTTTGCCACTTTTTCTGGTTTTTGTCATAACACTGGATGAAAAAACTTTCTACAGACTTTGTGTTTAAAATTTGTAAATATTTTTTTCTGTTGTGTCAAATCTTAAATAAATGAGATATCCACATTAAGTTTCAGTATCATTAGTGTGTTTTAAGTGTAATTTTAAGTGTTTAATCGCACTCTGTAACAAAGTATGAATGCTCTTTGATGTACATGTAGATTATTTACTCGACGGGGAAGAAAAGTGAAATGAATACTACACGTGCTGCAAAATTTATTCAATTCCTGTTGAATTCTAATGGTTCAGGTTTTTGAATAGTATACTTGTAAAAGGTTTTCATTATGACTTTCAAAGATAAAAAATGAATCATATGTTAATTATAATGATCAAATACAGATTTAAGGCAAGTCAGCTATTGGAGGAGGAATAAACAATCCCAATACAACTAAAGGAATAAACAATCAAAAGTAAAAATATGAATGAATGAAACATACTCCTGCTTTATTAAAAGAAACACTGAAAAATTGCCTATTCCTAAGGACCTGTATCTCATTATTTGCCAAATTTAATAGCATGCTCTAACTGTGTAAAACTTGAAATGCAATAAGTAATGAAACTGTAGTTCAGGTTTTTTTTTCTAAATTTTAAAAGTGTTGGGAGGCAACTTCATTATTAACTTTAAATCTGTGCAGCACAAAGAAGCTTTTTATGGACTTGGTTAAGGTTTATTTTGAGCCCTCCAATAACTTAATACTTTCTTACATTTTAATTTTTCTATTATTGTTAAAGATATGCTGGGACAATGTTGGAAAGCTTTAAAAAAAACTAAAGAATTAGGTACTGCAACGTAGTGCCATCTCGGCAAGTCCAAAGTGCAATGAGACGGGAGGGGGTCTACTTTTTGTGGTAAGTTCTCAAGTACATTTAATGAGGGTTTTCTGAGCATTCATGGATTTTTGATTTATTTCTCATGTGGCGAAAAACTCATACTATTTCGTATTTACAATTTGTTGACCGTACTAATCACAAACGTTTCTCAAACCAAAATATTTCCTATGTATGGTTTTTAAACCATAATAGTTGTAAACGGTTACAAAACTCTAAAATTTCCCATTTACGGTTTTTAAGCCATTTTTGCTGTAAACGGTTACAAAATAATAAAATTTGCCATTTACGGTTATTTAACCAAAATAGTTGTAAGCGGTTACTAAGCCGTAGAATTTCCAATTTACGGTTATTAAACCAAAATAGTCGTAAATGGTTACAAAACCGTCAAATATCTCATTGACGGTGTTTCAACCGTTCTTGTATGAAATGGTTTCAAAACCGTAAAGGAGACTTAACATACCTAACCGTTGTTTCTACGGTTAATCAGACGGCCGGTCTGCTGCCGGTCACTTCACCGTTTTTTCACGATGAAATTTCTAACAGTGAACAAAGAATTGTGCTTGAGCCTTTTCGGACAGATTGTTCCAAATAAGCCAGATTTTCATGTGAAAAGCAGCATATGTATCATCGTGAATAAAAAAGGAATGGTAATTTCTTTGATAAAAATTATTAAAATTGGGATGGCCAAGATGGATTATAATTCTTCTCGCGGGACTTGAGACATATCCAATGATCATATGCTGTGCTGCTTTTACCAATAAAATCAGGCTTATTTGGGACACTCTGTCCGAAAAGGCTCAAGCACAATTCTTTGTTTTTTTTATGCATTCCGATTCAGTTGTTCATCTACTTATGCTGTCACGTGCTGTTTTTGACCCAAGTTGAAGTTTTGTAGGATTAAGGGGCGAATCGTCAGTCTGAGCCGTTTTTTCACTTCCTTCATCCTTCAGAAATATAATTTTTCTTGGACTTTTTGATCGATACGCATGTCTGAATTTGCTTTCCACAAAGTAAAAAACAATGTACTACCATACTAGAGCCGATTTAAAAGACAAAAAAATAATAAAGTAGGTTCATTTCTAATTTCGGCTTCCAAACTTTCTCATCTTCTTTGCACGAGAACTAAAGAGCTTTTGAGATTTTGATTATTTGTTCAGCAATCTCTGCACTTTATAAATGAATAATACAGTCCCGCATTTCCTCCACCAATCACATTTCAAGGGATATTTGCATAAAATCTGACTATTGTCTAAACTTTTGCAACAATGTAAAAAAATATCTTTTGTAATATCCAAAATTTGATTCCAGTTATAGTTATAAGAACTGTAGACACGTATTTGGGACCATATTGTGTACCTGCAGTAGAAATTTGAAAGTATTTCGTTGAATAGTTTTCTTTTTATTCACCTATTTGCATTTTGTCTAAACTTTTGCATCGCAGTGTATTACAGCTGCAGGGTTTTCCCATGGGTACTTCAAGGAACTAATACTTAAGTGGTGCCTTTAAAGAGCTTAATTTTGAGTAATATTTCTTAATTATTTGATTACGAAGATCTTATAATTCCCGAGAAACTAGGAAAAAATTCCTTGTCAAGATATAATAAGAAGGGATAGAGAAAAATTGGGTTTTTCAAAATGCTTCATTCTGATTTACTCTTTAGTATGAGCCGTACCCTGCTGTGTTAAATCAAAACTTATGTTTTCTCATTGTATTGTCTTTGTAGGGCATTATTTGGGGAAATTCCCAAGCTAAGGAATCCAAGTGCAGAAAATGTTTGGAAAAAGGGTGATTCATGCATCCAAAATTTTAAAACCTGTAAGAAATATACCTAAATTTTTGTGAAAGAATGTTTGTATCATTATTTTGTAAATAAATATTTTTGTTTTACATTGTTTGTTTTTATTATTTACATTAATAGAATTGGCACTTCTTATTTAAATGCATTCACTTGGTTTAAATCATATGTATATCGTAATGCGAATCTTTTGATTATAATTTAGTTAAAAACAAATGTTTATCTAATTTCTTGTTTTAATGCGTCTTTGTATTTTGTGTTTTCATCCTCACTTAACATTTAAAGATCATTTTACCTTACAAGAGAACATTACCTGTCTTACAGAATTACTTAATCACCTATTGTCACTTTTAAGTTTCCAGTCGGAACGTTATGTTGATTATTTTTCAATGTAAATTGAATTTTTGAGAAAAATTGCCATAAATTTTCAAGTGTAATATGAGTGCAAGAACAAAATAACATATAATAGAATACGTTGGGTCACAATGCTAGACTTTTTAAAGAAATTTTGAACGATGTATACATTGCATATTTATTACTTATTCTTTTTATTTCATTTTTAGAATATATTTCTTTGTCTTATACTCTTATCTCAAATTTTATTTCCCAGTGAGTGTTTCCCATTTTAAGGGTGTATTATCTGCATGAAACAAAGGTGAGACATACTGTGTGTTAGCAGTAAAGCAAAATAATACAAAAGTCTATACATTGTATTTTTCTATAATATATTAAGCAGGACTTTATTGAAATAGAACTCTTTAGTAGCCCCCTTTCCTTTTTTCAAAGATTTTACTTTTACCTACTGGGGAGTTCTAACTACCAAAACTTGGTTAACTGTTGGTTACTTTACATATTAATCGAGTCTTTGAATGAAACTTACAAGTATAATGTGCTAATTTATGACAGTAAGTCCCCGTGAGAGTTATCTTTAATGAAATTATAATAAATTAAATTATATCGTGATAAATCAAATTTTAATGCACCTTTTAATTTAGGCAGTGACTATAAAAAATGAGCTCTTACAAGCTAAAGTTAGTTTACAATCAACGACTGTAGAAAATTAATAAATTAAAATTATTTGAGGCCACAATGTAAATTTTCTATCACTGCTCGTAGAAAATGAAGTATAACTTTTACAGGCATAATGTAAATTAATGATCACTACCCGTAAAAAATGAATATTACTTTTACGAGCATAATGTAAATTAACGGTAACTGCTCGTAAAAAATTAATATTACTTTTACGGGCATAATGTAAATTAACGGTGACTGCTCGTAAAAAATTATTATAACTTTTACGGGCATAATGTAAATTAACGGTGACTGCTCGTAAAAAAATATTATAACTTTTACGGGCATAACGTAGATTAACGGTGACTGCTCGTAAAAAATGAATATGACTTTTACGGGCACATTGTAAATTAACGAGTACCGCCCGTTATTTTACGGTAGAAAAAATAACGGGCAAGCATATTATTTTGACGGCCATAAGAGTTTACGGGCAGTATATTATTTTAACGGCCAGTGACCGGACCCTTTTTTGCCGGTCTTTGGCCGTATTCTTACGCTGAGATTTTTAACAGTGTATTTAGAATATAAGTAAATTACTATCCTTTTTATTTAATATTTGTTTTTCCTTTTTAAATTATTATTATTTTTTTTAATGTCTAAGTTTTAAATCCTTTTTCGTTTATTAATTTACTATCGATTTCCTTTTGAATCTCCGCTTTTGAGGAATTTCTTTTCCTCTAATTCCTGCCATCATCACAAATTACTTTAAATTTCCCTTTTGGAAATTTCTGCGGGAAAACCTTCAAACCCATCTTCTCCAAAAATAGCCGAAAATAGACTAAAATTTCGACAGAGATTTCAGCAGTAAACTCCGCGATTCCCTAACATCCTCTTTCCCCGAATTGTTACTAATCATGGTTTAAAGTCCCGTTTATAGACTTCAATGTCAAATCACTTCCAGAAGAGTACGTCGAATTCCCAGCACCACAAAATAATTTTAAATTACGTCTTAAACTTTAGTTATAAAAATTGTCTGAAGAGGATCACCGGACCTCCTCTTTCCTTTAACGTCGTCGTTCCTATATCCCACAATCCACAATTACGTTTTCTAGATTTAGTAGTCAAAAAAATGTCTAGAGAGAGCCTTCGAACCTTCCAATTCCCTCGATAGGATTTTCAGCGACAAAGCTTAAAATTGCATTTTTAAAGTTTCCAGGTTCGGAAATTTCCTGGATAAGATTCGACCCCTTAATTTTAACAAACATAACTCAAAATTCGATTCAATTTTGAAAAATACTTCGGATGCCCCAACGAACCCCAACCTCTATTTTTCTTACGAAACCTAAAATTTCTTAAGGGTACAGTGGACCATCGAAAACGCAAAAATCGTCAGAATTTTCGATTTTTCAATTTTTTGCTCAAAAATAATTGGGACTCTTTACCATAACTGGGAGAAAAAATTTTTTGATTTCGCTAATTATTTCTCGAGTTATTAGCTTACAAAGTTTGTAAACAAACGACCACGCCTCCCTTTTGACAGCTGTCAAATTCTTTCAGCTGCATTTAGTCGTATTTATAATTACTAATAATTAATTTTTTACTTAGAAAAATCATTTACATGTTTCAGTTTGGCAACAGTAAGTTTAACTGTAACTGTAACTTATTATTCTGTGTTGTTTACAATTCGCCTGAGACTTGTTTCTGCGTTTTGAATGTGTTTCTAATTTCGTCTGCTAACTGCTCAACAAAAACAGTTCTTTTCAGAACTAATCTATTATTAGTTTATTATATTATACTAGTTCTTTAGATTTTATTCTTTACTTATTAATTTATAAGGTTACTATTAGTTATTATTTATTTGTACGTTACTATTAGTATAAGTTATCACTGGTATCTGAAAGTTAGTATAAGTGTAATAATTGTTTATTATTAGTTAGTTATTGTTGATTAGTGTTACTTAGTTACTTCGTGCTTGTTATTATATACTTAGCGTTGAGTGAAGCAGTGAATTTTCAATGCATTCAATCAGTTCTCGCTATCGAAAGCCTAAGGGGCGTCCGACTAAACGAAGCAAAGCTATAGCTGCTGCAAAAAAAAGAAATAATCTAGTGGAAAGTGAAACTGTTTCAAAAAGGGTTACACCTGAAGCATCAAGCTCACCTTCAGATCATTGCGAAACTGTAACAAAACAGCCCTGTGATGCAGTTGGATATGTGTTAATGAGTGAGAAATCTTTTTCACCTCTCCTTAGAAACTTACCTTGTGATGACTGCAAAACTCATTCATTGAATGTTAGTTTTGGTGAGTCTTACGGCTACTCAAGAAAATTGACTGTGTTTTGTGAGTCGTGTGGGAAGGATTTTGGATCCACATTTTCAAGTCACCGAGAACCTTTCACCAGAAAATTTGATGTGAATGAGAAACTTGTTGGTGCTTTCTTGAGCACAGGTAGAGGACATGCTGCCATGGAAAATTTTTCTATAACGATGGAGATGCCGACAATGGATAGGAAGACATTTTCTAAATGCATGGACACATTGTGCAATCGGAATGCCACTTTCAAGGAAAATATGCTTGAAGTCTCTCGAAGGGAAGTTCGAAAGTCATATTTAGATGCTGACCCCAGTTTGAGTGATGTTCTGGATATAACAGTCTCCTACGATGGTACATGGATGAAGCGGGGACATACTTCACTGTATGGCATTGGTCTAGTTATCGACTCGACTACTAATTTAGTCGTCGACTACGAAATTATGTCAAAATACTGTACAGAATGCTCAAATGCCGCTCGAGACCTTGGAGAGGATTCAGCAGAATTCTGCATTTGGAAAGAAGGTCATGAATCTGTTTGCCAAAAGAATTTTAGTGGTTCCTCGGGAAGTATGGAGGTTGAAGCAGCCTTGAAGCTTTGGAAACGTTCTGTAGAAAAGACCCAGATGCGCTACACTACAGTAGTAAGTGATGGTGATTCGAAAGCATTCCAAAGTTTGGCAGAAGAAAATATTTATGGAGAACACGTTCGCATTGAAAAAGAAGAATGCATTAACCACGTTGCCAAAAGGTTAGGCACAGCGCTACGTAATAAAGTGAAGGAATGGCGGGTGAAAGGAGTGACTCTTGGGGGTTCCAAGAAAGGAAATCTAACTCAAGCTGTTATTCTGAAGCTGCAAAACTTTTACCGAAAAGCACTGATTGAAAATGCCCCTGATTTGGAAAAAATGAAAACTTCCGTTCTGGCTACCCTCTTTCATTGTATGTCAACTGATGAGAAGCCGCAGCACAAGAAATGTCCAGAAGGAGCAACATCGTGGTGTTTTTATCAACGTGCACTAGCATCCAACAAAACACCCAAAAGCCATTCGCACATGAAGACAAAGTTGTCAGAAAGTGTCGTTGAAAAAATTATGCCTGTGTATCAACGTCTTGCTGCCGACGAGTTATTACATCGCTGCATTTCTGGTAAGACTCAAAATGCTAATGAGAGTCTCCACCATGCAATTTGGAACAAATGCCCGAAAGAAGTGTTTGTTTCGAGGAAAAGACTGGAGTTTGCAGTAGCTTTAGCAGTGAGTGAGTTCAACCTAGGCTGTGTGCAAACAGTACAGATTTATAAATCACTGATATGTACCAACCCTAAACAGGAAACCCTAATGCTTGCTGAAAGACGTGACAATAGAAGACTACACTGAAGTGACAAAAGTCATGGGATACCTCTTAATATCGTGTCGGCCCTCCTTTTGCCCGGCGAAGTGCAACAACTCGACGTGGCATGGACTCAACAAGTCGTTGGAAGTCTTCTGCAGGAATATTGAGCCATGCTGTCTCGATAGACGTCCATAATTGTGAAAGCGTTGATGGGGCAGGATTTTGGGCACGAACAGACCTCTCGATGGTGTCCCATAAATGCTCAATGGGATTCATGTCGGGCGATCTAGGTGGCCAAATCATTCGTTGGAATTGTCCAGAATTTTCTTCAAACCAATTGCGAACAGTTGTGGCCCGGTGACATGGCGCATTGTCATCCATAAAAATCCCATCGTTGTTTGGGTACATGAAGTCCATGAATGGCTGCAAGTGATCTCCAAGTAGCTGCACATAAGCATTTCCAGTCAATGTTCGGTCCAGTCGCACTAGAGGACCAAGTCCATGCCATGAAAAAACAGCCCACACCATTACGGAGCCACCACCAGCTTGAACAGTGCCTTGCTGACAGTTTGGGTCCATGGCTTCGTGGGGTCTGCGCCACACTCGAACCCTACCATCGGCTCTTACCAGCTGAAATCGTGACTCATCGGACCAGGCCACGGTTTTCCATTCATCTAGGGACCAACCGATATGCTCACGTGCCCACGAGAGTCGCTGCAAGCGATGTCGTTCTGTCAGTAAAGGCACTCGAGTCGGTCTTCTGCTGGAATAGCCCAAGAAATCCAAATTTCTCCGCACAGTTCTAGCAGACACGTCCATTGTACGTCCCACATTGATTTCTACGGTGATTTGACGCAGTGTTGCTTGTCTGTTAGAATTTACGACTCTTTGCAGACGTCGCCGGTCTCGATCTTTAAGTGCAGGCGGTCGACCACTGCGCTGTCCATGGTGGGATGTTATGCCTGAAATTTCATACTCTCGGCACACTCTTGACACAGTGGATCTGGGAATGTTGAATTCTCTAACGATTTCCGAAATGGCATGACCCATGCGTCTAGCTCCAACTAACATTCCGCGTTCAAAGTCTGTTAATTCACGTCGTGCGGTCATCATCACGTTAAAACCTCTTCACATGAATAACTTGAACAGAAATGAAAGCTCTGTAAAAGCACTGCGCATTTATACCTGTTCTATGCGATGCTACTGCCATCTGAAAATTTGCATATTGCTATCCCATGACTTTTGTCACTTCAGTGTATCTCAGTGGAAACGTAAATCGACTGATGAGTATAAACAATTGAGAATGAAAAAGAAATATTCAACAAAAAAGTTAGTGATGGTTCGTACAGTGCCGGTGCTTTTTAAATACTCCTATGCAAAGTAAATACTGTTCTACGACAGATGAGATTGAAAAGCAAATATCTGGCTTACAGGCAGAAATGGACATTTCTTCTATTTTAGAGAAATGCCAGTTTTATCGCCTTCTGAGCAGTAAGACTTTGAAAGGAACGAAATATGTGAATCAAATTTTGACTTTTACAGTGATTAACAGACACTGTTAGACTCATTTAGATAAAAATTCATTAACCGTTTTGTTTTCTACTGTAAACATTAGTCAAGCTACCGAACAATAATAGATATCACTTTCCAGTAAAATAACTTTTTGTCAAAATATATCTGCAATAATTCCATTATCAAATTGTGTGTACAATATTATGCTATGTCTCTTTCGAAATCTTAGTCATTTCTGACAAACAAATGCTGTAAGCAGTGTATTTCCAATTATGATTTTAATTTTTGATTATACACCAATTATATATACTTCCATGTCATCTAGAAACATGCTTCCATAATTCCACATTTTCAAATTATGCCTATAATTTCCTATTACATGTCTCATTCTTAGTTCAATTATTATTTCGTATAAATAAATATATCATTATCATATTGCTAATAATCGAATGCTAATCATATCAGGAAGCTGGTCATTTTTCCTGCTACGAGGGAATATAATATTACCCTCAAATGAAATATGCTTAGGATTATTATTTTTATGTGTATAACATCTACCTTAATTTTTTGGTGGCACAATAACATGAATATAAAATGTAACAAATTTATGGGAGTACTTTTTGAAACGTAAAATGTTATCGAAGTTGTTACGGATTCGAGGTAGTATGGTGGCGACAGTGAATATCGAAAAATAAAAATAATCATAATTTTACCTATTACTTATTGGAAAAACCTTTATAATGTATACTAATTGTATTGCAGTGCCAAATAAAGAAGTTTTTCATATTTGTATGGTTTTATCAAGTATTGAACAGAAAAACTCATTTTTCTCAGAACGAAAATTTTCCGCGTTTTACTAGGTTCAAAATGTTCCTTGCGTATAAAAAACTGTCGTATTCCTTAAAAATTTTAGCCTTTGGTGTTTCAAAGTCTTCCAAATCAAGGGAAATGCAAAGTAAGTCTCTATATGTTTTATTTCATTTTTGATTTACTTTTTAAAATTATAGCGCATGGAATTTTTGGGTATAATTTTAGTGTTTCGAGGAGTAATTTTTTTTTACATACTTAAATTTATTTTAAAATTCCAGTTATGATTTAATTTCATTTATATGTATGCAAGTAATGATATATATCAATATCATAAGTTTATTTTGAAAATTGATACGCAGGGAACTTTTTATTTTTTGCTCATTTACGTCAATTTTAATTACAAATTAATTAATAAAATCTGTTAATTTTTATATATTTTTATGAAACTTTAGGGAAAGTTATATAATAGTAATGTGAATGTATGTGCAAAATTTCAAGACAATTGAATAATATTTAAAAAAATTTTTTTTGAAAGTCCACTGTCCCCTTAAAATAGCCCAAATTGAGAGTTATAACATTTCGCTGTTACGGAATGATATTGACCTTTCTCTCTTAACACCACCAAAGATTGGCTAAAAGTCCCTTGTTCAGACTTCAAATTCAAAAAATTTCTTATAAAAGGACTCGATCCTCCTATTACCCAATTCTTTCTTCGACATTCTGAAACTAGCCTAATGTTTGCTTTTTTGAAACTTTTAACGTTTGGTACCTATCTTTCCTACAAAACAATTAATTACCAAAATAGAAAATTTCTTAGCATTAAAACATCTTTCAGGTTTCATAAATTCACTATATTTCTAGTTTCACTCTCCTTTGCCCCTCCTAATTCGACTTTAATATAGAAACTTAACAGAAGATGCGTTAGGGCAGCAGTTTCTAGTCTTTGTTCCGCTTTGGAAAAATTGAAGATCATGCACTTTTTATAAATGTATGCATGAGCCTAAAAGAAAACCATGCCATGAAAAATTTCATGCTGCTTCAATGCATGAAATTATACTTTTACTTTGTATTCTCAGCCCACTCCACAAAAAAAAAAGAGAAAAAAAAAACGAAAAAAAAAACAGCTGTTACAAAAGAGGTAAGTTTAGTTGTGCTTTTTTTTCACTTTTCCTTTAATAAATGCTATTTTTGTTTTTTTTTCATTAAATTTTATTTATTTATTTTTTTTTTTTCGTTTCCATATCGATCTCTATTGCGAAAAATGTGATTTGAATTTGTCAGAAACAAATTCAAACTAATTTTAAAATTTAAAAAAATGCATTTCGTTCTTTGGGGAAGTATACTATTCCAGTCACACAACAGAACATAGCTAAAGAATTACCCAAAGTTGACTAGGAAGAAAACAAAATAAATCCCTGACGCAAGTGAAAGGAAAATTAAATTCAAGCCGCCTTTAATCTCAACAATACAATCCGATTCCGTGTTTGTTCAACGCTACAGCACATTCAAAGTAGAATAAAATAAATGCATTTTCAGCTTTGAAACATTATGTGAGTGGTGACAGACGTGACGAATAGATTATAACTTGAGGCATACAAAGGTTATAACATTGTGTAATAATAATAGTATGAAATCCATCAGAATTAAAGGCTTACAAAAAATTAGTAGTGTTATTATTTTTATATATAGTTTCAAGCACCAGATTATTATTTTTCAAATTGAAGAATGTTAACAAAACATCTTTCTACTTTTCAAATAGTTCTACTTTTCAAATACTCCACTTTTCAAATTCTTTTCCACTTTCCCTCTTCCCCAAATTATCTTTAATGCATTTTGGTCGAATTTGTTGCCCCAAACGTGTTGCTACTTTTTAATACTTTCGTAGAGGAAAGGCACCAAAATCGACATAAAATTTACATTTTGAGCTTAAAACCTATATTAGAGGTTCGCAATCAATAAGTTTATTCATGTATGAGGTATGCAAGATAGAATATATAATAGGTAGATTACATAATATAAATATTTTACAATTTAAATTAAATTTTTTCTACAGCACTTCCTTTTCATGTTTAAAATCCCATAGTTAAGTTTTCTGTCTTTTAAACAACTTCATAAACGATTCGACAAATTTCTTTGCTGGAAAAAGAAAAAGCTCATGAAGCTGTTATCTTTTTTAAGCGAAATGAGAAACATGTTTCACACAAAGAGCCGTATTAACCCATCATAATTCAGCTATTACAGAAAAGAGACCGCTTGTCTAAGAAAGACGGACAGCTCATTGTGTAGAAGTAGACACAAAATAATTAACAACAAAAAGGTTATTTGACAGCTTTCGTCACCACGGGTGGTATGAGCCGCGTGACAGTGGGATTACAAACATGTCTTCTAACAGGAGACGTCAGCGTTAAATGCATTAAATTGAAAAACTTATTAAATAGGTGCGGTTAACTCCTACGCATTTTGTAAAAGATCGAAATGTCTTTTGTATGTGTGAAGGAAAGATTACCGAACTCGCCTAGCAAAGTTAAAAATAAGTCATAACTGTTTAATAGAAATAGCTGTATGTGGCGCAGGTCGAAACGTGAAATGTTATTACATGACTTTTTTGTTTCGTTTTATTTATTGTTAAGATATACTGTTTTGAGACGCTTACAGATAGATATAGCTAGGGTTTTTTTTATGTTATCAAGCCGTGTGAAACAATTCGTTGCTTTTTTTTTTTTTTTTAAATAGAAGAGCGTGAATTTTAGTTTAAACAGTGAAACATGCGAAAACATTAACCATCATATCGGTGATTAATTTCATTTAAAAAAAAAAACTCTTTATAGCTAAGAATAAAAGGCAAGATGGCATTAGAAAGGGAAAGGATGCGTTAGTTTTGATTTCTAGCCATTAAAATGTTTTAAGTTTTGAATTCAAAAAAGTAATAATTAAAAAAAAAGTTATTTTTAAAATGGTTCAAGAAAGAGATTAGTTACACCCCCTGCTTCCCCCCAAACTTTGAGAAATGAATGTATTTTTTATCAGTAGGCTTGCTTTTGTTGGTTTTCGACTGAATATGCACCCTATTGGAAAGGTTTGAAATGACGGGCCTGATCACTAGACATGAAAAGTGATGCCAGAGGGCCAGATGGGTGGCATTTTAACCGATTGAGAAAAAGTTAAGGGATTTTTTTTTAATTATATTTATAGAAAACTGTTTACGAAAAACTTGTAAAATAAGTGCTAAAAGAAAAAATGAAACACCTGGTGAAAAAGAGCATTGTGCATCATAAAAACATTTTATATAGTTAAAAATAATACAAAATTTGCTATATTGTGGGGAATGCAATCACATTAAGATGAATCATATTTATTACTTTTGATGACTATGTACAAATATATACATGCGGACTTCTCGTCCTGAGGATAGGTAGTTGTTCCAGTTCATGGTACCGCAGTACCTGCATTAACAGTACGCTCCTGACCTCAGCCAAGCAACATCAACAGTTCGTTTTATGTCTTAACCGCAGTCTCGACACTCTCCCACTCTTCCTTTGTCTTCTGTTCCTTTTTTCGCATGGTGCCCTGCGCAGTTACAATTGCAGTTACGCAGCGTCGTAGCACGCTTGATACAGTTGGTGACTTAGTTAGTGTGGGGCTTAGCAGCTAGCTCCCACAATATTGTCTTTACATTTGTCGAATTATAACAATTTTCAAAATAAGGTATTGTTTTGGGATGTTATGGTAACTTCTTGTGACTTCCCATTACTACGACCACGCTGGGGGGGGGGGGGCAATCGCTTAAGTTTACCACGAGTGCTGAACCTTCTTAGATACGCTACTGGGTGCATTGTTGTATTAATACTTATAGTGCCCGATTAAAATATCAGGAGACCTTTGGCCATATGCTTTTTCGAGACCCCTCTGTAGCTCAACTTTAAAATTTTAGTCATTGTTCTGAAACTGTTATTTCAGCCTTTCGAGGGCCCAAAAAGAAATTAGACTACAGCTTAGTTGGCCTGCTCAGCAATCAAGCCATGAATACTTAAGCAAAAGGATGCCTTTTTTTTAATATATACGTCGTTGTTTTGGTTGAAGCATCTTTGAAATGATCTTTCTAAGCCTATGTACAACCATTAGCCGACATAACACTTTTCATTTGTCAGTGGAACAGCTTGTGCACCGGAAATAGTCTACAAAAAGTCCACAAAGATAAGTCTACAAAAGCCGACTGCTAGAAAGTCCACAAACAGAAGGCCTCGAGTTTACAACAAACAGAAAAATCTTCGGTTATTTGTCTAGTTTCCTAAACTTTAAAAGTTACAACCCCTATTTTCACTTAGGCCTTCTGAAAGATATAGTTCCATCGTAGAGTTTCATATAGTTTATCCCCATCTCTCTCTTTCAGCTGCTGAGTGTCTGTTTTCTCTCGAAGCCCCCCAATGAATGTAAAGTGAGAATATGTGCGAAAAGGAGGGGGTGAAACCCAAACAAGCTTCCCCTAACAATCCCCCCTCGAGTCCTTTTCGGGGAGCACAATGAAAAAGCAAAATTGGAACGGGTGCGTATACAAAAGATCGGCCTATAAAAGCCCAGTAATAATAATAATAACAATTTAGTCGCTCTGTTACGCCGTTTAGGGTCCATTGATTGGTTTACTTTGTGGTGAGGCATTGAAGAAGGGGAATCCAGCAAAAAGGGGGCCTGTTCTGAGGGTTGAGTAAAGTAGGCTCTATCCTGTTAGGGCAGCATCGAATGACTGTGCGAGGTGTGAATTAAGGAGATTAGCCTACCGCTGAGCAGCTTAGGAGGGATTTTTTAAAGAATTATCTCGCTTTTTAAGCTTTATAAGCCCTTATCCAAGCTCCCCCGACTGCATTTGGGATTTATTCATGCTCTAGTAATGATTGTTGTTTATTTAAAATGCGGGGAATTTTATGAGTAGTAGAGTATTCGAACAATTTTTGCGTGGGGAAAAGTTTGCGGGAGAACAAATCAGCAATTTTTATGGCGTTGTGTATTACTTAATGTGCAACAAAGCTGAAAGATGCATTTTGCTATTTGTTAGCGTATACCACTGGCTCAGCTAAAATTATCTTCTGAAAGACAAGAGACAGTACTTATACAGATATATAAATGTTCGTATAACGGTTGACAATTTGTGTAAAAACCAAGGTCTCTGGGGAAACCTAAAACTTCCCTTCTCTCCCCTGCTCACTTGATATTCATACAGTATTAACCTACCTTTATTTTTATAAAAATACTTTCAATGGAACAGTGAAAATGTTGCAAACCTAATTTTCTGCTTCCATCATTGTGAGTTAAGAGGAATTTTAAGAATAATGTTTTGGTAAAGCTTTCAAAATTTCCACTCAGAATGCCGCGCAAAAGGCCAGTCATTATGGGGAAATTGGATCAAAGATCCGGGGGCGGCATTGTCCCCCCCCCCCCCACCAGCTTAAAAAAAGATAATTTTCTTTGCATATTTGGACGTAGTTGGAGCTGTAAATATATACTCATCAGTGCCCCCCCCCCTCATAAAATTTGAAATAACGGGTTTGTCGTGCAAATTAGAGTAGTTGTTAACTGATGCAGTGTTTAGGCAAAGTGGCAAAGCGATAGGGGTAATATAGAAATAAATAATTCCGACCTGCGAATTAACGCAGCCCATTGAATGAATAAGTTAGTTTTTGTTCAAAATCAAACTTTCAAAAGCTTTTTCGTGGCCAAATCGGAATCAATAACTTTCTACTACACTATTAAAAATAAAGGCTCATCATTTCAGAGATTTCAGTTATTCTAAGAACCTTCAAAAATCTGCCTTATTTTCCTAGTCCAGTTAAATAGATTACGATCTTGGGTGCTAAACGGTTAAATAACTTTACCCAGTTAAAAAATATTCAATATTGGACTGATCCGATTATATATTTTTGCCTCCGACGATGGGACACAAAATATTGCACTAAATTTATTGCAATGTTATTTATAAAAAGTTTTGGCGTTAAAAAGGTCGTTACGAGGGAAAAAAATTGAGAAACTATTGATGATGACGTAAATGATTTTAGGATAGTAATAATGTTTCTGAAAGGACCCACGGTAATTGTGTATCAATAATTGGACATCTAAATTGTGTTGTAAAATAAAATAAGAGCAATAAACAAAAATATTTTCTCAAAACCATTAAATTTCCTTCCGATCGTCGGAGATAGCACTGTAAAAAATTTGCGTAACCTTACTCCGTAAAAGCGTTGCCTCCAATATAATGGGGTACCTTAACTGATAAAATTGGTACAACTTTGCAGATCGCTTATAAGGTCTCCTCAGTTTTATCAGTTAAGTTACTCCATTTCATTGGATGCAGCTATGCTGCCACCGCTTTTACGGAAAAAGGTTATTCAAAAATGTCAAAGCTTAGTCCGATCCGTCTAAGATTGTATCTTTTTCTAGACGGTAAAAGGTAAAATTACCTAACCTTCTAGAACTCAGATCTTTCGTTCCATTGAATTTAATATTTTTCAAAAATAAAATCCAAAAAGTCACTTCTTAAATGTTAAATTATCAACTTGCTGAGCAAAAAGATACTATCTGATTGTGCTTAAATTCTTATTGGCATGATTCTCTTATTGACATGGATGCGGTGTACATCTTTTTCACACCCAGTTGTTATTGTCCGTTCGTGAAGGCCACGCTTAACACTCACGAACTTAATTCCACATAAAAAATTGGTGATAGGTTGTGAGAGGGAACTTTCCAGAGTTTTCAATTTAAAACTTGCATTTGCTATTCTTTTTACATCTTTAACTAACCCAAGTAGCATCAACTCATCGGATTTTGCTCGGCCGATCAACTAACTCCTCGTAAACTGATCCCGTAACGCACGACGACATCGTTCCGATAAGTATCCGAGCACGGTTTTCGATGAGCTACTTTTCATCGGAAAGCGATATCTTTCGGATCAACTTTCCCGATGAAAATAAGATGAGCAAAATTCCATCGGAAAATGATATCCTTCCGATCAACTTTCCCGATGAAAATAAGATGAGCAAAATTCCATCGGAAAATGTTATCCTTCCGATCAACTTTCCCGATGAAAATAAGATGAGCTATATTCCATCGAAAAACGATATCCTTCCGATCAAATTTCCCGATGAAAATTAACCGAGCTATGTGTTATTGGAAAACTATATACTTCCAATCAAATTTCCCGATGAAAATATGCCAAGCTACAGATTTCATCGGAAAGAGGTAGTAAAGATCAAATTTTCTGATGAAAATTTTTTCAATCTCAAATTTTTGTTAAATATGCAGTGTCGGTCTCATTATTCGTAGACTTGGTAGCGTGGTGGTAGAGCGTTGGCTTTCCGCGCCGATATCTCGGGTTCGATGCTGGAGTTGGCCAGTCGCAAATGGTTGGGGGAAATAAAAAAGAGGTTCCAAAATTCACTGCCACGGAACTAAACTGCGCTCTTTTATCTTTTTTTCTCTTTTTTCTTTAAATTGGTCCAACTCTCATCGTATTTTGATCCAAAATTTATCGCCACGGAACTACACTGCTCGTATATTGATCCAACTCTCATCGTATTTTCATCCAAAATTGATCCTAAATTCATCGGCACGGGACTGCACTGCTCGTAAATTGCTCCAAATCTCATCGTAAACTCATCGGATTTTGCTGCTCGGATTCTGATTGGCCGATGAGACATATTGGAGCAATTCCCGATGAAAACTCATCGAAATCCGATCACCGGCCGATGAGAATTTCATCGGGTTTCGATGAATGGCCGATCATCGGCCGATGAGATTATGCTGCTAGGGAAACTATGTATTTGAAATTAGCATCGCTCCACGTTGTTTGATATGGCTCAAAATGCATCTTATTATTCTTCCCCTTATTGTTATCTTTCCTGCCCCCCCCCCTATTTCGGTAAGGTCAGAGATGACCTGACGCATGCGTAAATGCGCGGAAGGTTTTACATAAGAAAATCAGACCCTTTGAACTTTGTGTTTTTCTCTCCACCCTATAGCGAAGTCAGTTAAATTTAGGCTTAGCTGAGAACACGAGAAATTCCTCTTGCACCTCGAAACCAACTGACTGCCACCGTGAAATTTCTTCTAACGGGATGTGTCTCTTTTTTGTGGAGGACCAGAGACTGTTTACCCTTTTCGGACACACACAGCGAAAATAATCGACAAGATTGACGCTCGTTGTTTGTGTCGGGGCGTTTCTATTTTGGCCCTGACCACTTAACGCCCTATCTGTTCGGCTGACGGCCGGACAATGGCCGGACCATTAGCGGGGCCCGTGCCCTGCCCGTAAACACGGCCACGCGCAAACACGGCCATGGTCGTGGTGAGTGGCACACAATGGCACCCCGTGGCAGCTTCCCCCCTTTTTCTCTCTCCAACTGAAAAAGATGTCATCTTCAAGAGACGATGCTAAATCTGAAACCATGGCGGAGGTCGCAGACAGGAATAGTTCGTGATTGAATCAAACCACGGCCGTAGTTTTTTGGGGAGGCATTCTCGTTTTACACCTTATCTAACTGAGCAGGTGATGCAATTTCCCCCTCTCTGCACCAAAACAAACCATAAACAAGACGGGGACGATGTCTGAATTTGTAAACTAACCAGAGAGAGATGGTTATCATGGATTTGCGGGTGTGGACATTGTGTTTTGTTCCTGCTTTATTCTATTTTTGTTGGCATTGGGGAGTGATGTCTGAATTTGGATGTCCGATGCTTATATGTATGTCGATTGGAGGTGGTTTTGCTTGGATTTTCGGTATCAGCAAATTAGCAAAATGCTACGGAAATTTCGATTTTAGTCAGACAATTGTTTCCCGTTAGCAAGAAATGTTTTTCAGAGGATATATTACTTAACCTCAGAGGGGATATGAATAGCTTTAGTTCTTTTTTCATGATCTGAAAAGGAAGATATCTAAGTTTTGGTGTGTGCCCCCCCCCCCCTTCTTAGGTCTATTCTCTTGACTTTCCCTGTATTCTCGCGTTTACCTTATCGGACTGAGCAGGTGATACTATTCCTCTTCTCTTTCCGAGATTTGATGGGTGTTTTTTCCACCACTTATACTCTCGACTGCTCCCCTGATCTTACCGAGTGAAAGTGATTCTCAACTGTCCAATTTTATGCTTAAACTAGGAGGCTGAAATCAGTGAAATAGGAGTTTCGTTGCGGATATTCAGATGCTCTACTGTGAGTTTAAAATAGTGATTTCGCATGAAAAATGATTCACAATAAGTGGATTTCAAGCTTAGGCCCGGAAAGCGTGTTTTTTTTTTTTTTTTTTTTTTCAGTTTGGTAATTGTTACGACGACTAAAGCAGCGACTTCTTATAATCGTAAACGTTCACAGAAAAACAAATTTGAACTTTTTTCTGTCCTTTAAATGAAACTTCTATCTAAAGTATATACAGATTTGAATGACAGCCAGTCTTGGCTTTCTGTTTCTAACAATTTGTGTTTAAACTTTTGATCATGAGAAGTTGCTTGGATCTGTGTGTGTATAAAACCCACTTGTTTTGTCTTTTCCTTGCGTATTTTTTTGTATTTTTCCCTATGATGAAAAAAGAAAACACTTATCTATCCAGAGTTTTTATATATATTGCCCTAAACTCAGCTTAATGAAAATTCTAATAAATAGAAAAAAAAATATCTAATGACATTACATTAGGTTGTTCCATGATTATTGACCGTAAACGAAATAGTCCACTTCTGCAGATCATTCCCACCGGCGAAGTAATGAGGCAGCAGCTTTAAAGCTTTTTCAAGGTTTTTTTTTTTTTTTTGACCATATTATTGAATTTTAACATTACTGATTAAATGACGTCTAAAAATGCGGAATATGGCCTCAAAAATCTAGCAGGCAGGTTGATTTTCATTCATTCTTATGAAATAACACGAAAAAAATCTACTTTTTTTAATTTTGAGCTTTTATTTTGGTGAAACTAATCAATCCACTCAGTAAGAAATAATTTTTTTACTCCATCATTACTTTTTAGCTTTGAAAAGTGAGGGGGCAGGCCCCCTCTTGCCCTGCTGAGCGAGCCGCCTATGTAATGATGAACTAACACCCCAACAATGTGTCGAGGGATAGTCCCCATGCTTCATAATCGAGTTTCGGCTCATTGCTATAATTTAGGGGAGTCATGGAGCAACGGGGTATGTAACTCGTGATTCTGCGCGAATTCCCTTCTGGCTATTTGGCGACTGCAACAATAGTCAACGTGCAATAGCCAGCTTATGCATTAATTTTTGTAAAATCAAGTACGTATTTATTTATTTATTAATTAATTTACATTCTTTTACCAATTAATTCACTCATAGATACATTCGTTCACTAATTTTCTTATTCGTTCTCTATTCACTCATTTCTTTTTCTCATAAATTAATGTGTCAATTAATTTGTTTATTCGCTTTTTTCCTTAATAAGTCATTTATTCGTTTGATTACACTTCCATTTGATAAAAATTACTGTTAATCATAAAATAGAACATTTTTCATTGTAAAAATATTGCATTTTTCACTTTGCCTCATGGTTTTTTAAGGTGGAAAGCTTCGACTTTTCTTGAAAGTGCAAAATAACTGCCAAAAATGAAAAATAATACTTCAACGCAAGTTGTCATACAAAATACAATCTTTATGTACAACAATTTTCAGAATAAATTTCCGCTGCGCCATTTTGAAATAGCTCAGCTATCTTAACTATTTCACTTTGCCCAATGATACAATTTGACGATTATGCTTGATACAATTGTTTTACAAGTGTGACCAAATGTTTACTCAATCTATTCTCCAATGTGTCCACATTCTGTTCAACAAATATTCTGAGCGTGATACATCTGGTGCGCTTTCGATACCGAGTCAGGACATATTCCTGTATGACTACTTTTCAACGGAACACAATGAGAATATATTGTATAGTACACATTCAGAAATGGAACAATTTTCTGATTTAATGTGTTCCATTTTCTGAATGGAAACACATAACTCTGAAATTCTGATTGGAACACATAACTCGAAACAATTTTCTGAGTTAATGTGTTCCAAACGCATTCCCATATTCCCAATGTGTATTAGAAAATTACAGTATACGCTCTGAGAAATAATTGTCTGCACTAGCTTGTGGCTTTTCATATTTTTGTTCCTCTATTGGTTTTTTCTTGTTTTAAATTTACTGCTTATTTATTTACTTATTAATTCTCATCAATTTGTAAGTTATTATTGTTACTAATGTTAAATTAAATTATTTTACATTTACTAACTGTGAAACTCACCATGCTATCATAAATAGTACCAAAACACCGTTACTAGAAATAGTAAAATTTTCATGCATTAAAAAAAATCTTTCTTTATAAAAGACACATGTAACACCGTTTGTTACATTTGCTGACATTATTGGAGTGCTGAAAAAAAATTAAGAGTTAATACTATCTAAAATTACGCTGCATTAATAAAACGACAATTTTCTATTAATTGAACTCATCTGATGCATTAAAAACATATTTATGATAAAAGAAAAATTTATCTACGTGAATAACTTATTGCAGCAGTTAAGATTTTTGTACCAAAATATCAACGATCAAGGATTCGGAATTTTTCAGTTACGTTTGATTCCTGACGTACTAAAATACTTTCGTTGGTGTCTTTTTATATTTTAGCCAACAGTCATTTCTTGACTTAGAGAAGTTTATCTTAAGTTGAAATGATTGAATTTTTTAACTAGATAAAAGTATTAAATGCTCCCAAGAGTAAATTGACAAGCAAATTGTTGAAAGAAAAATAATGTAGGGTGTTAAAGTTTTAAAAATTTTTTTAACATTTATAACTTTTACACATTTCCTTTTTTATATTTTTTCGTACGTTGCGCTCTTGTAAAATTGATGGCCAATTTCAACGAGAAACTTGGAGAAACTAGCGTAACATTTAAAAAAAAATAAATTTAAATAATTTTCTACATACTGTGATACATTTGTACTTTAAAAATAGTTTTGCCCTGAAGCCATGAAACACAAAACTCGCAACCATCGCTGAAAATGGAGAAACAAAAACCTAAAAGAAAAAGAAAGTAAGTTGCGTGTTGCCGGGAACTTTTCTAAACGGTATCTAATCGGAGGACGTCCCAAAAATTGGCTGAAGAGATCTAATGACACGTTAATTTAGAACAACGATTCAGATGAATAATCTGTCCTCCACGATTGGACAAGCGACGCCGTGAATCGACCCAAATAGCCAACGAGAGAGAAACCACCCCGACCAATCAGGAGCGAGGAGGGCGGAGCTACGAATTCCCCGCTTCATCCGGCTGATCCCTCTCCTCCGAGGAGCAAAAAATCGGGATTCACTCTCTGCCAGCCCATGATGTGCCGAAGCGACCCGTCGTTCGCCGCGCTCAAGAACGTCCTGGCCGAGCCGAGCCCCTTCGGGCCCCTGCACGGGGCACCTGCCCCTTCGGTCGCTGTCAACCAAGCTGCGGCCCTGGCCGAGTACCAGCGTTTGCAAATTTACGATTATGGAAGGTTGCGTTTCCATCCCTTCGGGATTCCCTACGGACTTGCCACTGCTGGGGCATTCCCGGAGCAATACGGGGCGTTCGCCAACCCCTTTGTTCGATTCGATCCCAGGGCTGCTAGATTCGCAACTGAGGAACCCAAGCCCCAGCACAGCTATATCGGTCTCATCGCCATGGCTATACTGTCATGCCCAGAGAAGAAGATGGTACTGTCTGACATATATCAGTACATACTGGACCAGTATCCGTATTTCCGAAACAGGGGTCCCGGATGGAGAAACAGCATACGTCACAACCTCTCACTGAATGATTGTTTCATCAAGGCTGGAAGAAGTGCCAATGGTAAAGGACATTATTGGGCAATCCATCCCGCCAACATAGAGGATTTCAAGAAAGGTGACTTCAGGAGACGCAAGGCACAAAGGAAGGTGAGAAAGCACATGGGCTTGTCTGTTCCAGACGATGATGACAGTCCAGCTACTACCCCACCCCCTCGACCGACGCCCCTAGAAGCGTCTTCCGCCTTGGTGGACCCACACAAACTTCTCCACCAAGTGGATCCTCACAAGATTCACCAGAAGATGCTCCAGCCTCTCAAGTTGGAGAGACAGAAGAGGCAATTCGACATGGAAAGTCTTCTAGCCCCTGATCCACCAGCTGGGAGTTCGCCCTGTGACAGCCCCCGCATGGGATCTTTCACCCCTGAAGAAAGCCCCAAGGAGAGTCCTCAGGCCTATTTCCAACAGGCTTCGAACGCGCGTCGCGCTCTGCAATGGACAGTGTCTCTGCCTCTGCAAAGCGCCAGTATGCCTCAAAGAATGAATGCATTCGGACCTTTTGTGAACACCTGTTGGTCATCTCAAGCTTCTTCTTTGCTTGCGTACTCTGTCAGGGGTCCCGGACCCGAGATGAACTCCACACAGAGCCCTCTCGTGCACAGGTGGCAAGAATCTATTAACCGAGTTGAATCTGACTCGAAAATTGTGGATCAATGATGTCCACGAAAAACAATTTCAAATGAAGCACTTGACCATGTGAACTTTTAGATACATCGTCAGTGATCAGAGAGTTTTTGTTTCTTTTGTAATTAGATAGTGAAATATAAACCGATTCTAGTTGATTCTGACGTCAAATATGAGTTTTGTGTGATGCAAGTGTTTACGTTATCTTCTGTCGTAATCAAAATGATCGAATAGTTTTGTCATGCCCGAAAGAGAGAGAGAGAGCAAAGGAAATAGGTTATAGTTTACTGAAATACAATTTGAAATCAAGACTTGATCATTTTAATAGCTAGTTGCTAAACAAGAACAATATCTACACTGAATGCATTGAAATTTATTGAACTTTAAATTTTAGTCCTGTTTTTAAATGGGATATCACTAATAGTATATTTGTGAGCATTTACATGGATGAATTCCTTATTAATTGAAAAAGCTTTCCGTAATCTAAAACTATATTTAAAAATATTTTTGCCCGCACAGTGTACATGCAATAGAATAATAATTAACTACAAATAGTATTAAATAAATCTCAACTAACTTAAACTTTCAATTTTAAAATAAGAGTTTTCAACATCTTCAACTTAATTTTTTCAGAGCTTCGTTGAAATAACTTTTTGGGATACTTTAATAAATTTCTGAGCTATATTGTCTTTAATTAACACCTAACAGAGAGAGAAGTCAAAACATCAAACGTATATTTACATTTTTCTATTATAAATAAATTTAGTATCATGCTATTATTTTAGTCAAGTTTTCGGTTTCACTTTCAAATTATTTATTTTAATATTTATTACCCCCCCCCCCTCTTTATGGAAGAAAATTAGGAGCCATATTTGTTGTTGATTTTAAAACCAAGCCAGTAATTGAGAGTAACTACTTTAATATACTCATAAAATGTCCGCAACAATTACTGACTTCTTAAGTTCATTCTCTTCTAGTCAGAAAATCACAGTAGGTTGAAAATAGTATTCTTTCTTTCTTCCATAAAATTTTGGATGAAATTGAAGATACGAGAACAGAGTTTCAATGCTAACAGCTTTTTTGACACTGTACTACTTTCTCCAGCCGATATTACAAGAGTTAAATGTCAATGATATGTTAATTGCTGTACGTAACTCAGATATAACTTATTTACTTTTTTCAAATTTCATAAAAACCAATAGTTGAATAAGGAAAAAAATACGCATCAGGAAATAATACTGATTATACTGGCACGATATCGAAAGTAAAGACATTTTTTCTCAATCGTTAAGCTAATTTTCAAGTCTTAAAACTTTTACACAAAATTAAATTTCCTTTTAGGTTCAACTTAGTAATTTTAACGCAAATAAACTTATCACACAGCTAAAACATACTATGATTTCCTATCCATTTATGCTCCTCCATCCTTTTGAGTGATACTGATGAACTGATCAAATCAATGCATTCAATTTCAAGAAAAAATACGATTGAAATGATCTTGAAGCTTTTGAAAACTTGTTAAATTTCAAGTGAAGAATTTCGAATTGCTTTAATTGAACTATTCCTCAAGTGACAGTTGTGTTCGGACGAAGGACAATTGACAATTTCACCAGAATGTAAGATCATTTTTATTATTGTTTATTTATTATTTGTAATAGTCAACTTGTACAAATGATAAACTTCACATAAATTTTAATTGAAATCTTTAAGAGTTTAGATTCTTTCGTAGATTTTTCTTGTTTCTTATGAGCGAATTATTTTGTTTGTTAAACAGAACAGTATTTTTATTAAGGTAATAATTGAAATATGAATCTTTTAAATAATGGAATAAGTTTCTGAGTCTAATGGACTTTTAATAACTAACTACTAAGATAATAAAAATGACTGAAACATTTGATAAATTAAAAAATTAAATCAACGAAATATTTTAATAGTTAATTAGTTAATTAATTGAAATGATATTAAACGGCTAAAGTTCCTTGAACGAAGGAAAATTGACAATTTGCCGAAACATAAGCTAATTTTAATATTATTTATTTACAATGCGTAATTTTCAACTTGTACGAGTGTGATAACTTGGCATAAATTCTAATTGAAATATTTAAGAGTTTAGATTATTTTGTAGATTATTGTTGTTTCTTATAAACGAATTCCTTTATTTGATAATTAGAATGGAATTTGAATCTGAGAAAATTCTTAAAATTTGAATCTTTCGAATAATGGAAACAGTTTATGAATCGAAATATAATAGTCTTATCATAAGTAATTACTAAAATAAGTTAACGACTAAAACATTTAATTCATTTAAAGTTTAAATTAACGACATAATTTCAAGGTTTATTTATTATTTGTAATGATCAACTTGTACAAATGAGACACTTAACATACATATTAATTGCAATATTTAAGAGTTATTTATAAGAGTGAGGATATTTAAGTAGATTGTTGTTGTTTCTTATAAAAGAATCATTTTGTTTGCAAATTAGAATGGTACTTAAAATTAAAGAAATAACAAAAATATGAATCTTATAATTAATAGAATCTGTTTCTGAATCTAAATATCTGTCTTTTAATAATTAATTACTAAAATTAGTAAACGTCTAAAACATTAATGAATTAACATTTTAAATCAACGAAATAGTTTAATAGTTAATTAGTTTACTAATTAAAGGGACGTTGAACGGGGTAAAGTGAAATACTTGTTTAATGCCAAATAAAAACAACTTAGAAAATGTAGACCTGGAACTAATTACTTTCACCTGAGGAAGATCAACTGAGCACAACTTAAAGTGAATGTTTGTAAGATTTAACTTGATTATATTTTCTGTTCTAATAATTAAATTCGTTTTGCAAAACGAAAACGATTTGACAAAAAGGTGCTGAAGTATTGCCATAATTTTTTTGGAAACAACAGTTATATCTATGATGAATTACTTCTATTGAACTTTCAATAATTTTAAAAATAAGTTAACATAAAACTATACAATTAAGAATCGCCAAAATTGGACTTCTTATTTGCAGCTGCTCTTTTTTGTCCTCTTTAAAGCCTTCAGTTTTTCAGCTTTATTAATTTCTCTTTAAATAGGTACACTTTTGAAAAAAAAAAAAAAAAACGCAAGCAGGTGTTTTGAAGTTACGAAGAACTCATCCTCAAGTGCAAGAAAATGATGTTACTTGTTTTATCTAATCAAACTATTTTGCTTTTATAAGTTAGTTAGTTCCATTTTCTTGTGCAGAAGGAGTTTCTCACGACTCCGAAACACGTGCGAGAGTGCAATTTCGTTTTGCAAATTAGAGCCTCATTTATATTGAAATGAAGAATGCAATCAATGTAAAGGAAATTATTAATATCTTTTTATTTCATACACTAAAAAATGAATGTTCTTTTTACAGTATAATATAGCTAATTTTATGGTAATAAACTGTAAAAATTGATAATTTTACAGTAATAAGGTAAAATTGCTACTTTTACAGTACTAAACTGCAAAATTGCTAATTTTGCAGTAATAAACAGCAAAGTTGCTAATTTTACAGTTTATTACCGTTGATTTTCCAGTTCTAAACTAGAACCTCTGCTGCTATACTGTTATTTTTACAGTATAATATAGCTAAATTTTACGGAAATAAACTAAAATTTCAAACTTTAATAAATTGTAAAGTTGCTAATTTTACAGTTTATTACTGAGCATTTTACAGTTTTAAATTGGAACCTAGACTGTCAGTATTATACTGTAAAAACAACAGTTCATTTTTTGCAGTGTAGAGCCTCTTTTATAAAGAAATAAAGAGTGCAATCAATGTAAAGGAAAGTATTAGTATCTTTATTTCATAGTTTTATGAGCTCATTTAGAAAATGAGCTTGTATCCGAAAACCAAAGAGAAAAAAATGATAACAGCAAAACAAAAGGTGGAAAAAAAGAAAAGAAAATAAAAACGAACAGTGGAGCTAGAAGTATGTTTCAATTTTTTAAGCTGCTTACCATTCTTTTACTATTCTGGTTTAGTCTCAGACTCGAATTAGGTTGACCTTACCTTCATCGAGTTTGCTCGTAAGTTATAGATAAAAATATAGCTAAAAATATTATACACGACAGTAGAAAAACCTTGTCTAAGCAAAATGGTGCAAATCATGGGGTTGTCGTTATTTGATATTTCAATAATCGAGAGTAATTCTGCCGTGTCGTATCTGCACTTTTTAACGAAATTGAGTTATTGGCACCAGGTGGTTCTACGTGATGTATTTTACCTAAATACAATGTTTTATGGTCGCTTGAGGAATGGAAATATTTTTTAAAAATTCCAAAAAAGCACTTCCTAAATCAAATACACCGGGACTAAAATACAGACAAAATACAAGTATATAATAAAACAGTACATAATCTCAGTTTGAAGTCGTCTCCAGATACCACTTTTGCGCTTAGCACTTCAGAATTCTGCAGTTACTGCCACTGTCTTCAAATTTTACAGGAATCCGTAAATTTTCTGCAGATTTTTTAAATTGAAGTAAATCTAAATTTCCCGATTCGGCTAAAAACTCTACTTTGACAAAATTGCGAAGAAATTTGCTGAGATTTTAAATTTCTGGAAAACGTACTTAATTTGAAGATACCAGCTGAAATCTGCAAAATTACTCAATTGTTTTGCAGTTCACATCTTGACAACCGTATTATCTTCATACTTCTTCGTAGACAATCCTATACCATCGTGTTTGTAATATTTCATCTATAACTTATGTGGAATATTGATGAGTGTAGAGCAAACTAAGTCAAAGCTTAGACTAGTAAAATATTTAAAAGATTTAAGATCTAAATTTTCTTAAGTTATTTTGTCTGACTTAAATTATTCAGTTAGTTTCATCATTTATTTTTTTATGTTAATTGCATTTTGTTGTTTTAAGCTTTTCGTACTTCTTTAACTTAAGGGCTGCACAGAAATATCCCTGCAAATGTTTATGTAAAGTATTTAAGAACGTTCAAATAGCTTTTGCGATATCACTGTGTGCGTAAAAAGCATTTAATAAATATTTTAATGAGTGAAGTCATTTTAGTTCTGAAAGTAAAATACGTAAGCAATGAGTTTCGTTGTAAAGTAATCTTTTTAAAAGGATCAATCCTCTAAATCAGTAACTTTCATATAATAGTGTGATTTCAACCAATAACACCAAATTTTTCAACGGTCTCTTGCTTCTTGCTTGCCAGCTAAAGTCAACTCCTCTCATTCTATTAATCTATTGCTTTAATTTGGAAACCTGCTGCTGATTGGGGGAAGAATAAATTAAGACGGCTGGTTCCTTTTTCCCTCATGCACAATTTATAAGACAATGAGCCAGTTTCATGCACTGTATAAAACGAAAGTTGTTTTTACAATATAATACAGCTAATTTTATAGTAATAAACTAAAAATTGCTATTTTTACAGTAATAACAGAAAAATGTCTAACTTTATACAGTAATAAACTACTTTATACAGTAAAAACAGTAACAGTGCTAATTTTTCAGTTTATTACCTTGCATTTTACAGTTTTAAACTGGAACCTCTGCTGCCAGTATTATACCGTTGTTTCTACAGTATAATACAGCTAAATTTTACGGCAATAAACTGTAAAATTTCTAACTTTACTGTAAGAAACTATAAAATTGTTAGTTTTACAGCTTATTACTGTGCATTTTAGTTTTAAATTGGAACCTCGGCTGCCAGTATTATACTGTAAAAACAACAGTTATTTATTTATTATTTTTTTTTTTTTTGTAGCGTGCACAGAACTATTTTTTGTTTAATTTATAACTTTTCACATAGCTACGCTTTTTGCCCTTCTTAAATGATTAATACTATAATTTTCCGTTATTTCTTAATTCTCTGCTTACGCCAATTCCTTATGCTCTTTTAATATAGAATATTGATTTAGGAACTTGGTGCTGTATGTGAAAAAGGATAAATTAAGACATGTTACTATACAGGGTGGTCCACTCCAATCGTGGACCAATAGCTAATTTCTAAACCGTTAGAGATAAGCATATAGTTTATTTAGGAAAAAATCTCCAATTTATGAAAGGAATTTTGGGTCTATTCAATGTTTTTCAAAAAATCAAATTTTGAAAGAGTTACGAAATTTAAATTTTTATACAACCCCCCAGTCCTATCAATCATATTTAGTAAAACATTCTTGACACTGTAACGTTTAAAACTAAAAAAAAATCACTGTTCTACGACAAAAATTGACCGAGTTATGACGTTTTGAAAAATCAAGATTTTGAATGATTTCGCATACGGTCCCTTAAGCGATCTCTCGATGACGTCATGAAATAATGCAAAATCTTGATTTTTCAAAACGTCATAACTCGGTCAAGTTTTGTCGTAGAAGAGTGATTTTTTTTTAGTTTCAAACGTTACAGTGTCAAGAATGTTTTACTAAATATGATTGATAGGACTGGGGGGCTGTTATAAAAAATTTAAAATTTCGTAACTCTTTCAAAATTTGATTTTTTTGAAAAACATTGAATATACCCAAAATTCCTTTCATAATTTGGAGATTTTTTCCTAAATAAACTATATGCTTATCTCTAACGGTTTAGAAATTAGCTATTGGTCCACGATTGGAGTGGACACCCTGTATATCCTCATGCACAACCAAGATCGGCCCCAGATAATAGTAGGGCACGAGAAATTGCTACGAAATGTCAAAAACTCCATTTTTGGCACATCTTTCCTTTAATCTTTTATTAAATGTAATGTTTTTATCTTTTTATTAAATGTAAGCACAATAGTATTTTATCATTCGGTAAATTTTGAAGTTTCATTCGGCAATTGTAATTTCTGACAACTCCAAAAAGTTCAAATTCTGGATTGAGTCCCCGTGACAGAAAATCATAAAACAATGAGCTGTTTCAGTGTAAAAAATTCTTCTCGTTAAAGGTGTAACTTCTTCAAACAAAAGCTTACATTTTATGGCAATTTTCATACTGTTCGTCCGTGAAAACCGTGCCTGGTACTCACGAACAGTTGCACTTAAAAAAAGGTAGATGGGGTTGTGGGTGATAACTTTCCGAAGTTTTCAATTTAAAACTTGTATTTGCTATATCCTTTTGACATATTCAACTAAACTATGTATTTGAAATTAGCATCGTTCCTCGTTGTTTGATACGGCTCAAAATGCTTTTTATTATTCTTCCCCTTATTGTTATATTACCTATCACCATTATTTTGGTAAGATCAGAGAAGATCTGACGCAAGCGTATATGCGATGAAGGTTTTACCTAAGAAGATCAGGCAGTAGTTCGGTTTCAAAAAATACAAAACATTTCAATTCTCTTTTAATTTTCAGCTTACGTCAATTCCTCCTCTTTTATCAGATAATTTTAATTTAGAAACCTGCTGCTGTATATGGGGAAATATAAATTAAGACTGCTGGCTGCTTTTCCCTCACGTACAAGTTCATAAGACAATAAGCCATTTTTCATTGGCTATTTTTCGATAAGCCATTTTGAGCAGAAACTGACTCGTTTATTATCTAACTTTTTTCACAAAATGTTAAAAAGTACTTCATTTTTTGCCTTGTTTCAATCATTAATACAAGACTTTTCAGCTATGTCTTAACTGTCATCTCGCGCCGATTAAACTTATTTAACAGCTAAATTTATTTATGTAAAAACTTGCTTCTTAATATTGTAAAGCTTGAATTTGGAAGTCAACTGGTTTATTCGCTCAAGTACTAATACAGATAAGAACCTTTATGAGTATAAAGTACTTTGAGCTCAACTTTAATTTCCATTTAAAGTTTTTTTTGTAATTATTTTATTTTTAAGTCTCGTCTAATAGTCTACTTATGTCAACCAGTTACGTCTTAGCTTATTTATGTCAAAAAGTTGTTCGATGTCATAAAAGCGATAAAATTAAAGCAAGTAATTCTTAACTCGAGTTAGCTCTAGCGCTTGTAGGATAAATAACCGTTTCAAAGGGTAAAACTTTTTTTCTCACTCAATGATTTTTTCACTCAAAACTATTCTAAGGAACACACTTTTTTCTTTATTTTTTTCAGTTTTTTTTTTATTTTTAAATTATGAGCTCACTTCAATCAATCATATTGATCAACAGCTTGGTTTCTTATCTAAAAAAAATCTAAAAATTACTAAGCTTTAATTAAGATGTTAAGCTATTTACCCACTCATACCAAAACAAAGACTTCATGACATAATGAGCTGTATTTAAAAGTAGAAGCAATTTTGCTCGCAATTTATCGTTATGCTGCGTATATTTAGATCTTACATTATTACCTAATATACCATGATTTGCTTTGCTTGTTACCGCACAAAACACGTTACACAATATTGATTTCCCACACTAAAAATTAATGCTGTTTTTACAGTATAATACAGCTGATTTTATTGTAATAAACTGTAAAAATTGTTAATTTTGTAATAAACTGTAAAACTGCTAATTTTACAGCAATACACTGTAAAATTGCTGATTTTGCAGTTTATTACCGTACATTTTATAATTTTAAACTGGAGCCTGTGCTGCCAGTATTTTACGGTTGTTTTTACAATATAATACAGCTAAAGTTTACGGCAATAGACTGTAAAATTCCTAACTTTACAGTAATAAGGCGTAAAATCGCTAGTTTTACAGTTTATTTCTGTGCATTTCAGTTTTAAATTAGAACCTCGGCTGCCAATATTATACAGTCGAACTCGTTTATAACGAGCTCGGATAGAACGAGAACTCGGATTTAACGAGGGAAACGATAATATTTAGTTGGATCAATGTTAAGTCTATGGAACAGAATTCGTTTTTAACGAGCAAGACCCGGCTTTAACGAGCAATTTCTTCTGTCTCGCAGTCTTTTTTTTCTCATCTTTCTAGTCTTATTCCTGTCTTATCATCATTCTTTTTCCCCCTGCGGTTTAATACTTTTGTATGAAAAATTCCACCAGCATTCCAGTGTCAATAGGGAGAGTTCACAAATCCGGTATAACAGGTGGGGCTGATTGTTTACAGAGAAATCATTAAATAAAGAACAGTATTTAATTAAATTAATTGATGTAATTAAAGTAAGTATTAATTAAATTATAAGTAAACTCAATTATTTGACCTCCCAAGCCCCCACCCCTTCTGGTTGCACGCCGGCCGTAAGGACCCGTTTATTACGAGCACTCGGATTTACATTCGGAACGAGCAACATGTTATTGTCCCTTCGTGCTCGTTATAAGCGAGTTCGACTACACTGTAAAAACTGCAGCTCATTTTTTTGCAGTGTATTATCGCAGTGAGATTTTGTAGTGCGTTAAGTACAGATGCAGAAGTGCCCATTGGCCCATTCCCCGAAGAGATGGATCACTCCCGCAAATGCTACGGAGCACGTCACCAACTATTTCCGGCTGTCATTCTGAGATTTCAGATTCCCTCCAGTTTCCTGGGAAAATCAAGCTTCTTTTGCGGAAAGGTTTCCTGATCTTTGCATAACTTTGTTGCATTACACTTTGTTGTGAAAATATTTTAGCTACTAGTGTCAAAACATACTTTGCGTTTTCATAAAATGCTTTGCCTTCGGTTCAATTATAGATGGTTCGATAGCCCAGATTGACGTAGGGTAAAAGCACCAGTAGTCGGCCATTTAAGAGATCTTTTGTTGATCTTGGCTAACTTAGAACTTTCAGGCTATCAATACAGCAACAAAAACAAGTTAAAACTTTAGAATGAACCTTTCTCATAGTGAACCACCTACTTGTTTCAGAAATTTAAAAAAAAAATATGGTAAAATCCAAGCTGTTATCAACACGAGTTAATGCTCCAGCAGTCAGCCACAGAATTATCTTAGCTGAAAAATTATCATAATCGCAATATTGGATGACGGCATGTACCTATCCTCAATCATCAACCAGTGGCAGTGAAGTTTTGGGTACTTTTTTTTTTGAATTAGTAATGAGTCATTTCATTTTGAATGGTGATTCAGCAGAGAGCAAGAGTTGAAGGCAAATAAGATGTTAAGTATTTGTTTGCCATTCTTATCTCGCTTCAACCATATTTGTTAAAATTCTTTAGGAGCGTTTCTGGTAAATCAGGGTGGTGGCAAATATTGTCAGCTTTTTGTAAAGCATTAAGTTGAATTTTATTAATGCATGGTCAAATGTTTTTTTTTTTTCTTTCTTTCTTTCTTTTATTGTACTTGCTCTGTCGTTAGATGGTCGTTGTTGAATAATTGTCAAAAATTGTTACCAAATTCATTTCAAGGACCGGTCAATTTACTTGCAGACAGGTTCTGGTCTGCCAGATCACCGATTAACCCATTAATGCCTAGCGTCCTTTTTAGGGACGGTCCAAAAAAGGGTCTAAATTTCCCCAAAATGAACATTTCAAACAAATAATAGTGTTCAATTAGTATCTTGGTATTGTTTCAATTTGTTATTAACAGATTGCAGCACATAACCATTATAAAATGTGTTCTGTAGCAGTTTTAATATGATCTTTATCAAAAATGACATCGTTCACAATCTCAAGAAAAAAAGCTAAGTTTTCAAAGTTATTCCCAGCTTCCCAGTTTATGTTAATTGCTGATTTTATTTCTTCTTATAAAATGTCTTTTGAAATATTATATCGGAGACAGGAAAAAAATTTAGTAAAAAAAGTATGTACCCTCTGGGGTCTATCGTAACTTTCAAGGGACTATTTTTCTTTCCTTAATGAAAAAATTATTTTTTACACAATATTTTTTTTATTATTTTTCCTGTCCATTGAACACTGTTTGTAACCAGTATACAAAATATCTTTGGAAAAAAAATCGTCAGACATTAATGGGTTAAGAATTGCTGCTCTACTTAATAGCGTGCGCATGAACACAATGAATACAATTGAAGGGCTTGGAGGATGAAGGGGCTATGTTACATTTTAAAAAATAAACACTCTGGACAATGGTAAGCAATGGATAGGAGGTAAGCAAATAAAACTTGGTACATCAAAAAGTAGATGTCATTAGAACAATTTCATACGCACACTAACGACAAAACCACGAAACAAAAAAGCTACAACAACTGCGACAATAAAACTTTTAACTTTAATTACTCTCAATTTCTGTTTTGTCACATAACCTCTTTATCTCCCAAGCCCTCCAATTAACACTAGATTGCTCAAGAAGTCATTTTGACTGCTTGGGCGATATAAGTATAACACATATTTAAATTGAAAATAAGGAGGGAGGATGGAGGTAACTACAATTATTAATAAACGTGTTCAGATGTTGTTTAAAACGTCCCAACTTTTTGAGAAATTGTGTCATGATATATACATAATTGTTTTCCTAATTTCTTGGACAATTATAGTGTTAACCTAATAGTAACAATCAAGGGTCATTCCACAGTGACTAACGTAACATTCATAGCTGATTTTGTAACTGCTTTTACTTGTAACTTAAAGGGGAAAAAATGTTTTAGTTATGCTGGTGTATTTACAATGTACATGGTATCTATGTATCATTTCTGCTAAGAATTTAAAACAAAATTACTGACAGTAGATATTTTTTCAACCAAAATAGCAGCGTGACTAACGTAACATTTTTGCAACCCTGAAAATGAATGCTCATGTTGTGAGGCAAAAATTTCTCAAACTTGAGCAAGTGTTAAAAATTGAATGATATGTTTGAAAAATGTGTAGAGTTGGCTTTTAAAACATAAAACACATTTATTAAATCTTATTTTTTTTTTTAGTCCTAAGTGTCACTTTTACTCAAGATGGAGTGTGACTAACGTAACCATCGAATAACAAGCAGTAAACATAATACAAACCATTTATTATGGCTAATTTCAGTGATAATTGCAATACCTTTTCAATTTTTTTTAACTTCTTATGTTGTATAATTTTTATTTATTTATTTATTCATTTATTAATTTATTTATTTTTTTATACTTTTTTCACTTCTGTATTTTTTTTTCTTTGGCTGAGGTTGACATTTCTATGGAATGACCCTCAAGCAAAAAGACACAAATCGTAGTGAAAGTCGATGAGCTTCTCTTCTAAAGTCAAAAGTGCGTAGCTCCCATTTTTACTACAATTTGTTCTTTATTTTTCCTTTTGCTAGTTTCTACAAAGGCAATCATTTCCAGTTGGTCAACCATTTAACTATAATATGCTGTTTTGTTTGTGAGAAAAAGAATATGTCTGGAGACACACAAAGCCGTGGTTCATTGAAAATATTTGAGCTCGTTCAACCTTGCCTGAAGTTCAATGCAAAATTCTAATTCTTAGGCCCAGAGTTCATGAGGTGATTTATATCCCCTCCCTCATTACTGATATAAATCCAACTGAAAGTGTCCTGCAATTTTTTTTTCTTACATTTAAATACAGAATTCACTTTACTTTTCTAACTGCAAGACAGTTTTTCTGTAATATAATAAGAAATTCTAGTTACACGGAATATTTGATTTAAACCAAATAATAGAAAAATTTTAGGAAAAAAACAAAAAAACATCCTAACAAATATTTTAAATAATTTAAAAAACAAATCCAATGAAAGCAAGTTCTTTTTCATTTGAGTAGACCGGGGACAATAAGATACGCAGTCAAAAAAAAAAAAAAAAACCAACGTAAACAATTTTTTAAATTTGTAAAATAAAGTACCATGTGTATACTTTACTGCAATATACTCATTCAAAACTTCATAATATGTTTTGAATATTTTTTCAGAAAAACCTTCGCGTTGAACTTACCTTAAAAGTTCGTGACTGTTTTTACGTTTTCATTTATTTTATTTTGTAGGTGAGATGTTTGGGAGTTACTAATGTGTAAACTTGTGACCAAGTCTGTGACTATTGATGTACTAATTTTTGAACTCTTGAAAACCTTCTTTATTTACAGGTTGTGGGCCAGTCTCTTATGGTATTCAGTTATGGTGATCTTTCCTAAACGCTAAAAAGCAATAAGCACTATTATATATATATATATATATATATATATATATATATATATATATATATATATATATATATATATATATATATATATATATATATATATATATATATAGAGAGAGAGAGAGAGAGAGAGAGAGAGAGAGACTATACACTATAGAGTCAAAGACGTGATGCACCGTTGCTATGAACATTAATTTGCAGAACTTTAACACAACCAAGCGAGTGGCACCGGTTTTAATGCAGCCACAAAAAGGTGAGCAGGTCATCTTGACTGGTCATCTTACGCTATCTTTCTTGCCGGCTGCTGCAAGATGCCAATTTCACCCTTTAAGTTTATGTTCCGTTTATAAATAAGTTATTAAATATTGTTTAACTTAACATATAGTTATTCCAGTGAATAACTTCCCCACTAATGAACATTCTTGAGGTACCAGCATGCCGCTACAGACTATTTATGAGCCGCGTTCCAGGATTTCACGCTTTTGCACCTGTTGCCTCTGAAAATTGCTTCCATTTGCGAAACCTTTTAGAAAAAGTTCACCTTTAGTTCTAGTTTACTGCTGTAAATATCAGGTAAAGGAGAAATTCCTCCCCACTCCTGTTCAAACATTAAGTTTCGATTTCGGTTCTAGTTTACTGCCTTTTCAGATAGATTGAGGGAGCCTCAAACGAGGGCGAAGTGCAGTCATTTGAGTGTGGGTTTGCAGGAAAATAAGTTGCTCGGTACTTTCTTGCAAGTCTGCCTCAGCCTCGAACACAAGTGTTTAGATACTTGTGAATCATTCCTAGTAAATTAGGAAGATGACTGGCTATTATTATAAACATATCTACGGTTTCCTGAGAGTTTCCTAACTCATTCCAGAAAACGTGCTTAACTTTTACTAAAAAAGAAAAAAAGCTATCATTCACATTAGTTTTATCCATATTTTCAGTAATTTTTGATAGAGGAAGACTAGCGCTGTTTGTTCAAAAAATCATGTGAAAAAGTCATGAAGATGAACAATTTGCTTACAACTGCCGTATTTTTTGCCGTATATAGGACGCACCGGCATATAAGAGGCACCCAATTTTAAAGGAGGCAAATCTAGAAAAATCTGGGCTTTTGTTTTTGCCGTAATAAGACGCAGGTACTCCCCCCCCCCCAATTTTGGGGAGAAAAAGTGCGTCTTATACGGCAAAAAATACGGTAATTTTAGAGATCTTGCCAGAGAAGAATACTAACACTAAATGAGATGTTTTTGTGCATTACAAATCAAGTATAAATAATAATTAAATGAAGCTACTGCAAAAAATGAACTTGTTTTTACAGTGTAATACTGGCAGCCGAGGTTTCAATTTAAAACTAAAATGCACAGTAATAAACTGTAAAGCTAGCAGTTTTACAGTTTCTTACTGTAAAGTTAGCAATTTTACAGTTTATTGCCATAAAATTAAGCTGTATTATACTGTAAAAACAACAGTATAATACTGGCAGCAGAGGTTACAGTTTAAAACTAAAATGCACGGTTATAAACTGTAAAATTGGCAATTTTAGAGTTTATTACTGTAAAATTAAATTTTTTTACAGTTTATTACTATAAAATTAGCTGTATAATACTGTAAAAATAACATTTGTTTTTTTCAGAGTACGATCGTTAAATCGATTAAATTGGGGAAGAACAAATTTCTTCCCCAATTATCTGTTCTATGTATCTATTCTGCGGTGCAGTGAACCGATGCAGAAAAGACAGCTTTACAAAGATTGTTAGTGGAAATCCCTCGCGTTCTATGGAAATCTCACCTGATATCTGCAAACGGATACTGATTTGCCATGGCAATTTCTGACGATTATCAAAATGTTACTTCCCTCTGATTTTTAATTTTATACTAAAATATTACTTCTGTTACGCCAAATCACATATGAATTGAAGAAAACTGTTCATGATCTGCGTAACTCAAGATTAAATGTATGCTTGAAACGAACTCGAATTCATGCATTCATTGTTTACTTAATTTATTTCTGGTGTTATGATAAGTATTGCTGTTATTATATTATTTTAAAGATAATTATTATTATTAGTATTACTATTATTGATATTATTGATTTTCCTCCCGGGACATTTTGTTTAAAACTATGTGAAACTATTGATCTGAAAGAACGAGGCTTGTTGCTCACAAACTATATAGCTACAAGCTGTAGCTTAATCATTTAGGATAAATTTGAACCATGTGCGTTAGCTTTTCATCTCTTCATATTTTTAAGCATATTTGACCTCAAAAGAAACTGCGGATATACTCTGCTCTCTATTAGCGATGCTATAATCCTGTTTTTTTTTCATAAAATAGTTGTCAATGCGCTTCACAGCTTATTATATAATTATCGAATAATTCTGAAATTAGTGTCTGGACACCACTTCTTAAGACTCGAGACTTGTTATCTTTGTACTAATTTATTTCAGCATACAATATCGAAATATCAGTATGGATATGTACGAATCAGAAGTTTATTAACAAGAACTTGAGCAATTCATAAATCTTCTTGTAATAGCATTCTTATATATAACATAAAATTCACTCTGCAGCTTTTCAATTATTCTCTATTATATTCTCGGGAATACGGTTTTTCAGTCCTACTTGATCCTGTAAGATAGTTTGCTGTAAATGTGAGAAACCATTAAAGTGCAAGAAGTAAAAGTAACATTACACATTGCAAAAAAAAGTGTAAACTTACTCCAAAAACACGGTGGCAGCATAGTTGCTTCCAATGCAATGGAGCAACTTAACTGATAAAACTGGTTTAATGTTACGCATCGCTCATAACGTTACACCATGTATGCGTTAAGTTACTCCATTGCATTGGAGGCAACCTTGGATGCGGAATACTGTCATCGCTTTTACAGCGTAAGGTTACACAATTTTTTTGCCGCGCAGAGACCATTTTACCTGTGATGGGAACTCCCGTACGCCCCCCCCCCCCCCACCCGCAATCACTTCAGCAAGCAGCAGATAAAATGACTCTCCTAGTGTGAACCAAAGCAAAAGTGCAAAGCTAAAAAATCAAAACCTATTTCTCATATTTAGGTCACATAACATTTTCTTTTGCTGAGCTCTTCATTGGGAAACATTACTTAAATTCTGCATTTGTCACAAACTTCGTATCGTTAATATATTTTTATGTTCCACTTGGTTTTGCTTTGGTGACTTTTCTGCAAATGTGAGAAAGCAGCAACAATGCTATTGTCCACAAGTAGCACACTTCGTTTTTTTAAAGGTTGTAAAATGGTTATTAACGTTGTAAGAACCGCTTGAAAACGTTTATAAAACGTTTAAAGGTTATTTGGGTTACCCGGGTCTGTCCGTGAAAGCCGCGCTAGCACTCGCGAACCATTCCACTTAAAAAAAGGGTGATGGGTTGTAAGTGGGAACTTTCCGAAGTTTTCAATTTAAAACTTGCATTTTTGCTGTCCTTTTGACATATTCAACTAAACTATGTATTTGACATTAGCATCGTTCTTCGTTGTTTGATACAGCTCAAAATGCTTTTTATTATTCCTCCCCTTATTGTTATATTACCTAATACCTATCACCTCCATTTCAATAAGATCAGAGAAGACTTGACGCATGCGTAAATACGCGGAAGGTTTTACCTAAGAAAATCAGAAGGTATGTAGATAATATCTGATCTATAATCCTATGAATTATTAGCAATATATATATATATTTGAATCCGTGTAGCCATGCTGGTACAAAGTAGTTCCATACAATTGAATTTACCTCTTTGGTAGCTGTTTACTTTCAACTGCTGTCACGTTATGACTCATTAGAAAGTTTCGTTTCGAATGCCCTTTGTCCAAACAGGAAATGGCTTCGCAGTATACCACAGCGAAAATTGAGGCAAATTATAACAAACCACTTTCGGCCACATTCAAATGCTAATATTTCCACCCGAAAAAGAACGTTACACCAGGCTCGCACTCATCAACTTTGGCAAGCGAAGGTTGGGGAAGTTTCAGGTAGGCGGGGGGTAGAAAGGGGGGTGCCAAGGAAAGGAAAGTAACTGGATTAGCGTGCAATGACAAAGTAAAAAGGCCTGTCAAACACAAACACGGCCCAACAAAAGGAGACGTCTTCATCCCTGGCTTCGCGCTTTTCTTTCTTTGCAACGGTCTTCATTATTTTATTATCTTCGCGCGCCTTGTCCGACACCTGTGAGAGCGAAGGTCGCGGGAGTGCAATTCGGGAACTTTTTCTTCTGCGCCGCAACGAGAAACGCTTCGTATTGTTGCACGACGTGGGGTCCGTTTCGGCGGAAAGACTGCAGGACGTAGCGAGAATATCATACTTCTTGCGAGGATGGCTCGCCTTCACTGTCCAAGCAAGGCCTTGGTCCAAGCCGGATGCAGTCTCGGGGGCTATTAGTCCTGGTAATAAATCCAATTATGTACATACACTGTAAAAATGAATGTTGTTTTTACGGTATAATACAGTCAATTTTATAGTAATAAACTGAAAAATTACTACTTTTACAGTACTAAACTGTAAGATTGCTAATTTACTAGTTTATTACTGTGCTTTTACAGTTTTAAACTGGAACCTCTGCTGCCAGTATTATACTGTTGGTTTTACAGTATAATACAGCTAAATTTTACGGCAATAAACTGTAAAATTTCTGACTTTACATTAAGAAACTGTAAAATTGCTATTTTAAAAGTTTATTACTGTGTATTTTACAGTTTTAAATTGGAACCTCGGCTGCCAGTATTATGCTGTGAAAGCAACAGTTCATTTTTTGTAGTGTAGTTATTCTGTATAGACTTGTCTTCGGAGGATATTTAGTCTTGATTGCAAGACCAACTCAGCAAGTGCGGGAGTATCGCGCTTTTTGAGCAGATGGTTACCTCTGAAGTTCAAGCCGGATACAACCCTTCACCTCTCAGAAGTTTATTAATATTTATAATAAACTCAATTTTTTTACATAGTTATTAGTTCTACCCGGAGGATTTTTCGTTCTGATAACAAACCAAACTTTGACTGCAGAAGTATGCAAGAGCTGCATCACACATTTTGAGAAGATGGTTGCATCCATAATCCACGCCGGATAGAGTCATTCATCTCTCGATGGTATTAGTCCTGATAATTAGCCTATTTTTTTAATACAGTGAAACCTGTCTATCTCGAATTTCACGGGACAGAAAAAAAATCGAGATCGGAGGTTTTGAGATACAGAGGTTGTGATAAAATTTACAAAAATAAGCAATTTGGTTAAAAGTCAGATACTTAATAGATTGTTTTGCATTGATATTGTTGAATATTATACTGTACGACATGTTGTGAGTCCACGTTTTACTAATTGTGATGACTAAATCGATAGCAAGTTAATGCATACCTTTAATTACGAACATAGTCTTTGAATGATTGTGCAAAAGAGGATTTTTGTCTCCAAGTTATACCGTTTATAAAGGTGGATGGAGATGAAATTCAAAAATGAGAGTCATCGAAATTCGAGATATAGAGTTTTTTGAGGAAAATCATTCGAGATAAACATGAGAAAAAACATTAAATGTATGCTGTAAAAGCAGGGAAATTGAAAAATTTCGTCATAGAGCGGTTTTTTAGGTAGGCAGGTTCGAGATAAACAGGTTCGACTGTAGTTATTTTGTATAGAGTTACCCTCGGAGAATTTTTAGTCCTGATAACAAACCCAACTTTACTCGAGGTTTATTTCTAACTGACAGCAAACTCTTTTTCTTTGTATATATTCTGCATAGATTTGTCCATGAAAGTTATTTAGCTCTGCTAGCAATCATCCTTCCACGTAGTCAGTTTAAATGTGTCTTTGGAGGTCGCGTTTTAAGAAGATAATTACCTCCATAGTCCAAGTAACAAACCTCATTTTCTCTTCTGGCTTTCTGTAGATTTGTTGCGAAATATTTACTCTCTACCTTCGTTGAAAGCTTGTTGTAGACCCTATGAATCTTCTGCAGGAGAAGCAAAGTCTTTTCAGTCGAAGAAAAACACCAAAAGAAAATAAATAAATAAATAAATATCCGGAAATTAGATATGCTTTTGAGTCAAATTGTATAGATAGTCTGCACGGACACCACGCTTGTTTTATTACCTTGATTTTCTCGTTTTTAAAACAGTTGATATACCCTTGAATTACCTCTTTGGTTTTACCTCTCGGAAAAACCAAAGAAACTAAGCATATTAAACGAGTATATATTGACATGCTAAGTTTGGAATCATGGTTTAAAAATACCAGTTCAGAGGGGGAACCCCCTACCCCCCATTTCAGTTCTGCATGGTAGTACTATCTCCTGTCACTTAGAGGATAATTTTATCTATTCCTTTTCTATTTATCAGACGCCTTGTAATTTATTTGTTATTTTACATTTACTAATGAAGAACTAAAAACTTTTTCCTATTAAATGTCTTGCTTTTTCGTAGGGATGCGGAGTCAAAGGAAAAATGAGGGCTCCGGTTGAGAATCCTACTCCTTCATTCCAAAGCCAGTTTTCATTAACTAATGTCGAACTAAAAACGGTTTCTTCCTTATTAAATGTCTTGTTTTTTCGCAGGTATGCGGAGTCAGAGGAAAAATGGCGGACTCCTCCATTCCAAAGCCACTCCGACTCTGTCTCCGCAGACTTAGCAGTGTTGCGACTCGGAGAGAAAATAACAGATTCTGACTCTTTTATCCAGTAATCAGTTAGACTCCTTCTCTTTTATCCAGTATTCAGTCCGACTCCGACTTAACATCTTTTTTCTACATTCTATACGTAAAGTTAATTCCTATTAGAAAAGAGTAAAGTTTACGAATCCAATTCTGACTCTCATATCCAATAATCAATTCGACTCTGGCTCTTTTACCCTGTAATCAGTCCGACTCCGACTTAACATCTGGTTTTTTATACATTCTATACCTAGAGTTTACTGCTATTAAGAAAGAGTTACATTCTATACCTAGAGTTTACTGATATTAAAGTTAACGAATCCAATTCTGACTCTCTTATCCAATAATCAATTCGACTCCGACTCTTTTATCCAGTAATCCGTCCGACTCCGACTTAACATCTGTTTTGTTCTACGTTCTATACATAGAATCTACTCCTATTGGAAAAGAGAAGTTTACGAGTCCAAGCTTTGCTCTGAGACAGTGGCGTACTCAGCGGGTGGGCTGATAGGGCTGCAGCCCCCTCCGAAATTTTCAAAACGAATTTTAAAAATGTAAGCGAAGTTTTTTTTTTCTAAATTTTCAATTTTTTTTTTTGGAAATCCCAAAATGCGAAAAGCTTTCAGAACAGATAACTAAGTAAGGACAAAATTAAAGGAAACAATTTTTTGTTTTGACTTGTCTATTTTACTATACGTCATGTTTATATGATTATCCTATTATTCCATTTTGTTCATTTTTATTGCAAATCTATATTTTAGAAATGCCGATTATTGTTTTTCAATCACCTGTTTCTGTTAAATAAATTTCAGCAAATTGAATTGCAACCCCGTATATTGGGAACAACAGTGAAATAAACTAAAAAATTAACATTATTAGCGCGTTAGTTTGCCAAAATATTGCAAACAAGTGTTTCAGCAACACTTCTTTCAATGAAGAATTTTTTTTTAAATTTAAATTATCATTCTTCAAGTTTAATGATAAAAAAGTTTTTTTTAATGATGCATTTTTGTCGACTTAAATAGGCATTGAATTAGAAATTCGAGACATTTGCTTTCCTTTGCTACATTTCATGAAATGACCCCCCCCCCCTCACAAAGAGTCTTGACTCAGCCCCCCCTGAAATGATTTGTCTGCGTACGCCACTGCTCTGAGACTCCTCTATTCATCCTTTATCCTCAATTCCATCCTCCCGATCCCTTCGCTCCGCCTTCATGGATCCAAAACGTGAAGGGATGCAAAGGACCCACAAACTCCAACCTCCCCCTCCCCAGTCTTTATTTACTTATTTACTTCATAGCAGAGTGGGCAGCCGAGCGAAACAAAACCTGCCATTGTGAAGAACGCTGCTTCTGAAAACAATGGTAGCCGTTGCAGCCAATTAAAAGGATGCTCATCTAGATGTGTACCCTTTTTTTCCTTCTTCAGACTTTTTTTTCTCTCTCGATTTACACCCTCTTTGGCATTTGCCTCGTTAATCAAGAAACTAATTAAGAAAGCCCGCGTGCCTCCATTTTTAGCCACTCAATCTCGGGGACTAATTAGCAACACATGCGAGTTTGAACAGGAGGGAAAATGTAGCGAAAGTTCGAATCCTCAGTTTTAACAAAAGTTTCAAATAAGAGTCCGATGGGGAAAGTGCAAAAATGCTGTTAAGGGAGAAGGATTTAAAATATTTTGCTCTGCATTGAGGCAATTAGGGACGGCTCTTAATGATACACAAGAGAAAAGGGTAACTTTCGAGAAAAGTTGCTGCAAGTCTTAAGGTATTTTCTATTCGTAATTAAGATTGTAGTCTTTTATCTCCATGTTCGCTGGGAAAGAACTTTGACATTCACTTTAAAATATAGTTTCTCACTTGGATTGTTTTGCTTTTATCAGTTATTAAAATGAAAAATATTTTTAAAAAAATTTAATTGCAGTGTCATGCTAGTTTGTAAGCCCTGAATTTGTCCTTAAAAGAGATGAAATAAAAATTAATTTTATATCTTCCGTGTTACTCTTGTCGTTTCACCTGTAAGTTCTTCACTCATTATTTCTCAAAATAAGAGCATCTCCAGACAGGACCCGACTAACTAAAAGAGAAACCCAATGCCCACAATAACTTGAGGCTCCTGAACACTCAATGACAGGTGGTTGATTTACGATTTGGAGGTCCGCCAGAATGCATATTTGGGGCCCCATTTGTCTATCACAGAGCTATGTAAGTTATTTATCACATGTATTTTGGGATTTACTTCGGATCCCCTATAGTTGTGGAGTTGCAACATGGTAAATTCGCTTCTGGCAGAACGAATAAAAATTCTACAGTGAACTCTCACTTATACACCACCTCATTTGTGCGCCTTTTCACTTATACGACGATTCTCAATGGTCCCAGCACACTTCATAGCACAATAAGGATGATATCATTCGTTTATGCGTCGCTCTAAAGATAAGTATTTCACTTATGGGCCGAATATTTCGTAAAATTTGAAAAAAATCTTTAAAAAATAAGCATGTTTCTTCACTTTCTTCTTTAATGTTTCGCTTTTATTGCTCACGGAAGGCAATTTTTCCTCACGAACTAGAGTTCAGACAATTATCTATTATGGATCGTTTTAAAGGGAACAGTTTGTGATTAGGTATGCTACAATGTTTGTTTTCTCTTTATCACTGTAGTTTCGTTACAGTAACTGCCAAACCGTAGTAATAAGTCCCTTTTCTGTAGAAACATTCTTATTCATGCTCTCATTAGAAGCTATCTCGCGTTTTAGTCCTTTAAATAGGCCTGTTCACTTACGGCTCTCTATGCACCTTTTTCTGTTGGTCTCTTGGGCCGGCGCATAAGTGAGAGCGTTGTACTTTATTGATTTTTTTTTTACGATCAACAAATCATTGATTTTTTATTGCTGCTTTAAAACTACACGTACTGTTTGTATAGTTTTAATACTATGTGTTAAGTCTTTAAAAACTTGTGACCCCTTAGGAAGATGGGGGCCCAGTTCCGGGCCTATTTGGTCTATGTGGTAACCAGGACCTGTCTCCAGTAGGTTACCTCGGATGAACCTTAGAAAGTATTTTGTCATTCATTGTCAATTTTATGAATTTTCATATTTTCAATTTATTTTCCTTCACATTTTTAGTTCAATGATTTTAATTGCTCCAGATTCCACTGTAGAAAAGAAAATAATTTCTTGAAAAATGTACTTCTCTTTTTCAAAAAGTGCGTCGATGATCTTACTTAAATGTTTCCCTTCAAATGCTTATAGCAGTTCACTTTGTGAAAGAAAAAAATTAAAATTATTTTATTTATTTATTAATATTTTTAGTTTAAAAGTGATTGGCTATAGTTGCTTTCTTGAGTACATTTTACTTCAAATTAAAGTTTAATATTGATGTTCATTTGTACCAACTTATTGTTTTTTAGAGGAAGTCGGGGGGGGGGGCTTAAATTGTTGAAATTGAACAAAATTGCTAAATTAAATTATCAGTTGTAAAAAAAAAAGCATACATGTCTACCATAAGATATTCAGAAATATTCGAAAGTACGTACAAAATATTTCACCACGTTTGCTTCCTCAGATACATTGAAAATTTGATATAGATGTTCAACCCCATTTTGCAGATGATTTGACGCCCTTTAAAAACCGAGAAAAAATTTAATCTAACTTTTGGCATGCTGAATTATCTTTATTTTATTTATTTATATACACTTTGTCTGAACTAAGGTAGATTACTTCTGTTCAAACATGCTCCGTTATTTGCGGTAAAAATGCGAAATTTTCTTCAACAATCTGCAATATTTTTAAGAGTAACGGCTAGAAAATTACGTCTTCAACAAAGTTATTTTTACTTTTCTAAAAATAGTCATGTATTTGCAGCGACTACTATTATTATCATTCTAATTATGTTATGTTTTTATTCAACAAAATTAGTTGCATATTTTTTTAAATACTCTCTCGTGTGCTCCAAAAATTTACTTACAGTTGCCAATTCAAATTAATAAGTGACTAAAAATGGCGGCGTGCAAGTTCAGCATCGTTCTTGCAGGAAAAAGAGGGCAAAAAAACAATTACGTTAACGAGCGTTAATGATGGTGTTCTAAAAGCGCAAATTGTGAACCGTGAATTAAAGATCAAAAGAGAAAGAGAGAGAAAAAAAGTTAAATAAAATTCTGAGAAGCGTGTTTTGCGGGTCCAAAAAGAACAGTTTTCCTGTTGCGCACACAAACATTCAATAGAAAGAATGAGAAGCATAAAAAAGGCGGGAATTAAAAAGGGGTATGTCTGGATTGAATTAAGCCAGCGCGAATTAATTATTTTTCTTCATTAACGCCATTTATTTGGCTTCTCATTACAGGGTTTTTATGCCCTTCATTTAACACGTTGTTATGATGTTGGTGTATAAAAAGAAATCAATTTATTTTTTCTTGTTCTTTTGAAAATGTTTCTCTTTTCTTTTTTATTTCTTTCGTGTTCTTAGAATAAAGCGGTAATGCTTTTTATATTATTTTTTTCAACCGTTTTTTGTTCTGTCTTTTTTGTTCGTTCTTTTTTTTGAGAAAATTTATTTTAGTCTGTGGCAACGGAAGATGCACGTTGAAGACTTCCAGGGCTTTTTCATCATGGCGGAAACAATTACTATTCTAGGATGAAAGCAGCGAAGGAAATTCCATGCCGTTTTCTAATGACCGAACTCTAACGTCGGAATTCCGTACTGCCCGCTAGATACCCTAAAACTGAGGGTATCTTTGTTCACATGGACTTTTAACTGGCAATTGAGAATTAAAGAAACTCGGATTACTTTAAAAAAAAAATAATGAAACGAAAATTATTATGCAATAAGAAATGATTTTTTAATGGTATTCAATCCAATTGAAACATAACGAAGTAGAAATATAGATATTTTTTACTTCGTAAGATATAACTTTTTCACAATATTGAAATCACTATTTTTTTCTTCTTTATTAAACGTCATACTGTTTTGTTTTTAAATTATTATTTTTCAAATACCTTCCTCCTAATGTGATTCATATATGTATATAGGTATTTTCGAACCGTTATACATGGCTAATTCTCTACAACGATGCCCTTTCTTGTCAGAAATTTCCCGTTGAGGATGTATGTCACATTTAAACCAGGGCTGCGGAGTCGGAGGAAAAATGGTCGACTCCGACTCTGGGTTTCAAAACTTCCGACTCCGACTCTTCGACTCTGCCTCCGACTCCGACTCCTGCTTTTATTATTATTTTTTTTAACCCAAATGTGAATTGGGACAAACTCTAAACAAAGGTTGAAACATAAGTCCATTCATATAAGTTTCATTTTTATTCATGGTCGTAGCCAGGACTCCCGTTAGGGGGGGGGGGCAAGCAGGGGTATCCCAATTGGAGGTCACGGGAGGTCATTGTGACTTGTCAAAAAGTTCAAGTTTCCCAAAGAATTCTCACAGGTTACCTCAGTTCTCGTTATTTACTTCAATCCTCGGAGGTCACTGTGACCTTCCAAAAATTCAGTTTTTCTGCGGTGCTGCTCTTGTCGTTTGACTCCGTACAAAACTAATATTTTTCTTGGTAAACCGCCAGACTTTATCTTAACACATTGCATTTTTGCTGCAAATATTTTTTATTCACTAGCTTTTGAAGTTGCATTTTTCGTTTTCATTGTGCTCTATACGGGTATTCCACTTTAAGTGCAACGTAAATCCGATATTTGAAAACAGGTCCGTTATTTCAAAGTTATATACATTCAATGCATATTTTATTGTGAAAACAACAAAAACTATGCAGGAAAAGAGCACGATCAAAAATGGCTATACCACATCTTCACGAATAATATCCAAATTACAGGAAGTAACTGGATGATGCCAATTGTGTATCACAATGACGAGAGTGAAAGAGAGTGATATATAAGGAATGCTGGCAATGAAGTTAAAGGGTTCTCACGCTTTTTACAAGCTTTTAAGTGCTCTGGTATCGTAGTAATGAGCGAAAGGAAGCATTCTGATGACTTTTTACGCGGTAAAATTATCGGCTGCTTTATTACTTGATAATATCAAACATGTAGCATCTTTTTTGCTGTTTATCTTTTGTTTTATAAATAGGCTTTATAAGGAAGTGGTATTTGTTTTTCTTCTGATTCTTTATTTAGCTGAACTTGCATTATCTTTTACGGATATGAGTGTAACAGCCACTTTGGATGACAAAATATTTTACAAAATCAATATTGAAGCTCTGCAACTGTAACCCGTTCAAAACAAGTAGAGAAATGTGGGGCAAAGTTAAATAGTTAAGTTTACTTACCTGCTTCAAAAGGAACAAATGGGAAATTTCTTCAAAAAATTATTGTACAAAGAGAAGAAACAATGTTTTTACAACTTTCGTTAAAATATTGTTTTTCATCTTTGGCAGTTATTTTGTACTTTCAAAAAAATGTGGAAAATTTTCACCTCAAAAAATCATGGGGCAAAGTGAAAAACAAAATATTTTTGTTATGAAAATTTTCTATTTGACCATTAACAGTAATTTACATCATATAAATGCGTAAATAAAAGAAAAAAATTATTATTAATGAAAAATTAACAAAAAAGTAAATATACGAATAAATGAATTATCAATGTGTGAGAAAAAATAAATGAATAAATAAAATAGATAACGAATAACAAAATGAGTTATTTACTGAAGAAATAAGTAAATAATTAAGTAAAAGAGTGCAAATAAATTAATAAATGAAGAAATACGAATGTGATTTAATAAATGAATGAATAAGTAAACTAAACGAACTATATTTCACTTTGCCCCATCCACTTTGCCCCGCGTGCACTTGACAAATTACATCGAACTTTCAAAATCAAAAATGCCTAATATAAACAAAATAAGGACTTCACTGGACATCAGTAGATCTCAATTAATAGTTTAAACATTAATTACAAAAATTTTATAATTTTATTATAACAAGACATATTTTTGGAAAATCACGAATATTACAATAAAGGTATCAAATTTTGAAAATGACTTGTATAATTTTTTTCGTTGATCTTTGGAGCGATTTTTTTCTTGACAGGAATCAATTATATGTCTAATAACTTAGTTAAATATTGCTAGATTGATGGTGCTGCAAACTATGAAACTATTTTACCATTTCACTTGGCTCGGCTTTTTCACTTTTTCACTGTTTCGCTTTTGCATTATGTTTGTTTAGATTTGATTTCCATCACCTTAAAATTTAGAAAGAAAAACTCTCTTTCACCGCGTTTCATCAACAGGTTGCATGCGTGCTACACAAAAGCTAATGAGCTCAAATTCACAAAAATGCTTGACCGTATTAGCAAGTAAATGCACTTTAAGCTCTTAACGTTTCAGCCCTAGAGTGTTATAAACTTTTTGCAACGTAAGCCTTATACTAGCAATTCGTTTTACAAAGCATATACGCCATTTTGAAGCCCTTTCTTTAGGGGTCCTAGATGCTTAGGATTTGGATATTGGAAGTTGAAAATGTGTATATGTTAGTTTCAAAGACTTGTTTTCACCTCACAAAATTTCATTCAAATCGGAGGTGGTCGGAGTCGGAGTCGGAGTCGACATGTTTTTCAGCGACTCCGACTCCTTTGGTTCAAAATCCGTCCGACTCCGACTCCACAGCCCTGATGTAAACTAGAGCCCTTAAGCCTGGTTAACACATTTGATGAGATGACATTTGGGCACATATGTGAAATCATCGCTTTCTTTCAGACAAATCTTAATCCAACAGGGTTTCTTTAGCTTCTAATTAATATAATCTCTTAATGAGATACTTCTAGAAATGTTGTTGCAATGAATTGATGTCGGTTTGTGCTAAGAATACTGCCAAAAAGTATGGTCCTCATTAGTCACAGACAATTGACACTCGCCTCACGACGTTGCTTTAAAATTAATAGCACAAACTATTTGTATGCTTGAAGGGGTGGTTTATTAGTGCTGTAAAACAGTGTCCTAAACAGTGCTACAATGTGTTCTAAAGACATGTGTTTGTGTTCAAAGAGGGTTCTCAAATACGTTCTCAAAGGTGTTGTAAAGTATGTTGAGCCATTAGTTCTGAAAAATAATTCTCAGCAGTGTTTTGGCAGCTGTTCTAAAAAGTGTGCTTCAAAATGTTCTAAAACAAGAAACAAGTGTCTGTGCAAAAAAGGTCTTCAAAGACATGCTCAAAAAGTGTCTGAAGATTACATTGCAAAACAAAGTACAAAAACGTTCTGAATTCTGTAGTAAAATTGTGCCAGTTAAAATAACTTCTTCCCATTAATTTGATTTTCAAATCTGAATTTTAATTCTTTTGATAGCAATTGATTTCTGTCTGACCACTTATGCTCTTTCGGAATTTGTAGATAAAGTTAAGCATTATGAACTATACCTGCTAAGGAGCAGTCCTTAAATGATGACACGCTTTGAGGATGAAGGAGGGATTGTGAAATCCGGGAAGTTGGGACTATGAGAGAAGAAGGAGATAACAAGAAGTGGGACATCACACATATTTTTTATAACAGTATGCTTACGAAAAAAAGTGTGACTGCGACATGTGACGAAGGGAAAGGGAAGGAGTAAGGTGAAGTGGGATACACTGTGACAGAGGGGAGGGGGGTCAAATATGTTGAAATTTTTCTTTTACATCATTTATGGTCAGCCCATAAGTCTTCTTATTAAGAGGTCCGCATTAAATATTTGTGTCTGAAAAGGGTCCGCTGGCTACAAAGTTTGGAAAGCACTCGTCAAGGTCTTCCTCTATAAGGGTTATCAATCAGCTCAGAAGTTCCACAGGACATCAATTATTCCATAAAAAGCTTAAAATGAGACTGAATGATATGGATAAGCTCGGATAAATAATGATGTGGATAAGCTGCATGAAACAAAGCTAAGCAATAATTAAGCAGTTAAATTTGAAAGTTTTATAGACATATAAATATATATATATAATCCAAAAGAGAGAAATGATGACCAATACATGGTAGCTCTTGTATAGACTAATGTAGCAAACTATGTTCAGTGAGACACTGTCCCCCAATATTCGATTCCACTCGTGTCCAAGCAGATCAGAGCTCAGCTGCAAACGATCATCCCCCGACTGTGGGGGTGATGCTGGCTATCGCAGGTCGCCCCTTTAACCTCATTTATGCCCTTTTATACGCCAGAAAGACTAACCGTCGGGAAGTCCCAAATGAGCCACGCATTTCCTTTCTTTTTCTGCTGCTTCCCATATCTCCCCCGCCTAACTCAAAAATGTTTTGTTTTTTATTTTTGAGGTTGAAGAAACTTTACATGAGGCAATGATAACCTGCAGGATAAAATTCTGCTGATTCAGTTTTTAATAAAAAGTAACTTTTCATGTGACAAGATGAGTTTGATAGAAGTAAATTCTGCTGATTTAGTTTCTAATGAAGAGTAACTTTACATGAGGCAAAATTTGACCTTATAACAGGAGGAAATCCTGCTGGTTTGATTTCTTAATAAATAGTTACTTCTCATGAAATAGTAGGAGAAAGTCCTGCTAGTTGAATTTCTAATGAATAATAACTTAATACGTGAGCAGAGGTGGCGCTAGGAAATGCCCGACAGGGGGGCAAGCTTGCCCGACAGGGGGGCACAGGTATAATTTAAAAATTAAAAGTCCCCCCCCTCCGTTCTCCAGTGTTTTAATTTTTTATAGTGCATTCGCATAAAAGGTAATCATTCTGACCATAAACCCAAAACAAAACAGTACAAGTATTAGGATTAAATTAAAAAAAATAAAAAAACCCCAGACCCTGATTGCCGACATCATATTAAAACGAACTACACTGATCAAAAAGCATTTTTAAATTTAAATACATTCAGTTGTTTTCAAGAGGTCCAGGTAAACGCGGAAAAGGAACGATAATCCTTATTAGTAAATTTGCTAGTCGCAAAAGCAGAATAAAGAGGGAAAATTGAATATTTTTTTAAAACCTCATACTAAAATCAACTAAAAGTATTTTAATTGTTAACAAATATAAAATGGCAACAGAAAAACATTTTAAATCATTGAGTTTTCTTTCTTCGTGGGCCAACAATGACATCGGCTTCCAATTGCGTAAATTTAAGGTTTAGCCGCATTTTCTAAAAAACGTTAGCATTCGAATTCTAAATAACATGGAAGTTTCAAACACATTCTATCAGATGCAGATTTTTTTTTTCATTTTGATACTGTTGTTATACTTTTCTCTTGTTTTTTTTTTTTTTTTTTTTTTTTTTTTTTTTTTTTTTTTTTTTCTCTTCAAAAATCGTGAAAAACCTTTTAAAGGTGTTTAATTAATATCTTCGTTAATTAACCCATTAATGCCTGACATTTTTTTTCCAAAGATATTTTGTATACTGGTTACAAACAGTGTTTAATGTACAGGAAAAATAATTTAAAAAATATTATGTAAAAAATAATTGTTTTATTAAGGAAAGAAAAATCTTCCCTTAAAAGTTACGATAGACCCCAGAGGGTACATACTTTTTTTATTAAAATTTTTTTCATCCTACGATATAATATTCAAAAAGAAATTTTATAAGAAGAAATAAAATCAGCAATGAACATAAACTGGAAAGCTGGAAATCACTTTAAAAACTTAGCTTTTTTCCTTGAGATTGTGAACGATGTCATTTTTGATAAAGATCATATTAAAACTGCTACAGAACACACTTTACAATGGTTATGTGCTGCAATCTGATAATGACGAATTGAAACAATACCAAGGTACTAATTGAGCACTATTATTTGTGAAGTTTAAATCCAGCGTTAAAAATGCACAAATATACAGGTATATTGCAGACACGTGTTTCGGGGCTACAAGGAGCCCCCTTTTCAATGCAAGAAGTGTGAGCTTTGTTCATTTTGGGGAAATTCAGATCCTATTTTGGACCGTCCTTAAAAAGGGACGCTAGGCATTAATGGGTTAATGTCATTCGAAAACGCGATCTAGCTGAGAACACTCTCCTTTCAAAAAAAATTTTTTTTTTTTCGAAACGGTCCATCCGATCAGCCTGTAGAGTGCCACAGACAGATCGACAAATACACAGACACGTCAACCCCCTTCCTTGTTGCGTCGGGGGTTTACAATCAGGATTGAAACTAAACAAAAGGATAAAGATGTACGTACATTTACGTAATTTTATTTTTCGAAAGAATTTCAGAGATACGCAAAACGAAAATATTAAATGATAAAGGAAATGAAAAACAAATGAAGTGTAATTGAACTTAATAAATAAAAAGAATTATCTTATAAGGGTCATTTTCACCATATGCTTACATTTCAAAATTTTTAAGTAATTTTTTTAACTTGTTATTTTCTTTTAGAAACACTAACAGATGTTTAGTCACATATTGTAGGTGTGTAAAAAAGTAACTGGTTGTACACTTTGATGAATAATTAAGTATTCAAATGCTGTTGTAAAACTGTAAGTTGCAAGGAAAATTGTCGTCCATTACCATACAAAATCAATATGAAATCTCACTTTTAAACTATATCATAGAGCCTAGAACCAACTTCATTTGAAATTATTTGAGCCCTGAAGCTTAAAACGATGTTTGTGATGATTGAAATATTGATCAAAAACTCTATGGTAACGAATTTGACATTTGGTAACGGATTTGATCAGTAACGGACTTGATATTTCAACCAAAATGTCAAATTATGGCTAGGTTGTCGAATTTAAAAATTGAACTACAATATTCATTTTCTTAGAGTTGTATAATAAACAATATTTAGGGGTAAAAGTTTAGAAAAAGTAAGAATTAATACTAAAATCTTTGGTAACGGACTTGACAAAGAATAAAAATACGCACCTGGAAAAAATTTTGTGCGAAACGCCACAGCAATACTTCTCGACTCAGGGAAACAAAATGGTACAAAATAGTTACGTCCTAATTTGTTAAGTTAACTGAATACGTGTTACCATCTTTTGACTTCAATAAATACTTTTTTTAGCTAAAATAATCTTAGGGTAACGGACTTGACAAGAACTTCCGGACAAAATATATTCATACATTTCTTATTGAAATAAAATTACTATTGTCAATATTTATCATGAATACCATATACTAATAGTCAATATATAAAAATAATATGTCGCATTTACTTTTTTTGACCATTAAGTATAGGAAAAAAATAGTTGAACTTGCGAAAATTGGAAATGGACAAGCGTTTTTGCCTTGATTCTCATTTTTAAAGACTTGTATAAAAATAAATAAATAAATTTCAGTAATATTTTGAGTGATAGAATTTTGTTGGGGGTATTTCTTACAGAAAATAATTGTTCGCACTGAATTTAAAATAAAAATTATGCTTCAAAATCGTCTTTTTAACCTACGGACAGCAAATGTAAGCAAATTTTGAAAATGAACCATAAACTAGTCTGCTTGAGAGTGAAAAATATGAGCGAAAAAAAAGTATCAACACTTTTTTTTTTCCTCACCTCTAAACACAAAGGGTGTAGATTTAATTTTTTAACTCGTTGCTATCTAAATGTGTACGGTTTTAATTGAAAGAAAGAAAGAAACAAAGAAAGAAAACACAAAAAAAAAAAAAAAAAAAAAATCAATTTCATACTGCCCCTATTGCTAAAAAAAAAGCATTTCAAAAGTTTATAACACACACTTACCCAGTTACTTCTGGATATGATTTACATCTGTTCTGTTCTAATAAATTTCAATTCGTTTAAATTTTGGTTAAGATTTTTTTTCTCTTGTTAAGAAGTAACTTTCACCATGACGTGACGGTGCGAAGGGCGAATTTGAACTGTGGCCTAGGGTATGCTTCGTTTCTTCACAGACTATTCTTTACTAGCTCTCTATGTACAACGCTCGGGAGCCCCGCGGCACTTGTTTACGAGAAGAAAAAGGGGTCTAATCCCTGAGTCTGAAGTACCGCTCCTCCTCAGAGGGTGGCAAAAGCCCTGGAGAGAAACACGTGTCTAGCGGCTGATTTTAAGAAATGAGGTAGAGATCAAATTCTCAGAAAGTGACAATGAATGTCCGTTTGCCATGTTGCTGGCGATTCGCGGGTAAGGACAGCTGGTAAGTAAAAAAAGAAGATTTGTCCTTTTCAACCTGAACAAAAATAACTTTCTCCAGCAGAACTTACGTTCGTTCAAAAGAGATACGACGATATCAAACCGATGCATTGTCTCCCGAAGGTTCTCGTGTTCAAAATTGGTCTAGAAACGCGTAATTCGTTACATAATGAGAATATTTTAGAGAAAAAAAATAGTTTTTTTGATTAAATTATTTCATTGAAAACAGTTTACTGATCCGTCGGAATCGGAAAGATTTTCGGCACTCAGATTTCTGTCGGAAAATTTGATCGTCGGATTTTTCCGACGAAGTTAGAAATTTTCCCCGATGGGGGGGCAAGGCGTTTCCGACGGGGGGGCAATTGCCCCCCCTGCCCCATAGCTGGCGCCGCCACTGTACGTGAGGCAAAGTTTACATGATAGTAAAAGAAAATTCTACTTTATTAGTTTCTAATGAATATAACTTTATATGAACCGCTGCAAGCCCATAGATTATAAGCCTGCCCAAGTAGCATCAACTCATCGGATTTTGCTCGGCCGATCAACAAACTCCTCGTAAACTGATCCTGTAACGCACGATGACATCGTTCCGATCAGTATCCGAGCACGGTTTTCGATGAGCTACTTTTCAGCGGAAAGCGATATCCTTCCGATCAACTTTCCCGATGAAAATAAGATGAGTTATATTCCATCGGAAAACGATATCCTTCCGATCAAGTTTCCCGATGAAATTTCTCGGCACGGGACTGTTCTGCTCGTAAATTGCTCCAAATCTCATCGTATTCTTATCGGATTATTTTGCTGCTCGGATTCTGCTCGGCCGATGAGACATATTGGATCATCGGCCGATGAGAATTTCATCTGGTTTCGATGAATGGCCGATCATCGGCCGATGAGATGATGCTGCTAGGGTGGTGATTTTATTTCTGGTGAATTGTATTTTTACATCGAGTAAGCTTGTCCTCGTAGTGTAATTCACCTCAGAGCCGCCGAAAGGCTACGTCCTAAGTTGGGAAAGTGGAACATGTCATGTGAAGAGACTCGGCTCGGAATTAGCGCAGTGAATATCCTATAACAGTTAAGAATTTGGGGGGAGTAGGGGGTGATAAAACTGACTTAAGGCCCACCTTGGCTCTTCGCGGCCTTGGTTCAGTTTTTAGTGAGAAAAAGCTTTACATGAAGAGGCAAAGTTAAACTGATAGTAGGAGGAAGTCCTCTTGATTCAGTTTATAATAAAAAGTAACTTAACATGAGATTAACTTGAAAGTAGTAGGACATCCTGCTGATTCTATTTCTAATGAACAGTAACTTTTCGTGAGGTAAGATTGACTTTGGAAAATAATCTTAAATTTAGAATGTAATGAACATGTAAGTTTGAAGAGACGACAGTCATCAAAACATTACAATTCGAAAATTTGGCTCAAAGACAATTGGTAATTCCAGGTAATTAATTGTCCCATCTTTTTAGTAAATTTATATCATGACACAAAGCCTAACTGATAGAGAAGATAGTTTGTTTATTTAATTTTGAATGAGTATGATCGGTATGAATAGATAAACTTGATTTGGTTTGTTGATCTGAAGACTCTAGCGACTTTTGTATCTTTAATTTTTTCATGATACTTGGACATCCTCACCACAGCCCACACCTTTTAATTAACTTTTCCTCAACAAGTCACTGGGGATGCAAGCGCCTCTGAGCTTCAAACTTCTTATTTGCATTGAAGTGAAAGAGGGGTTCCAAAAATCCTGAAATCCTTTCATGCAATGCGAAGCTCTATATTGAGCACAATTTAAAGCATAAGTCTTCCAAACCTACCCTAGTTAACTCTTGAGGTACTCTTATACACTCTCTTATACACATCCTCATAAATATAATCAATATTTTATGCTGGTGTCTTCCATAAATAATGTCAATGATATCAGATGTCAATATCAATTTGACAACCATCACCCTCATTCTCGTATACCCTTTCGGAACTTCTTGAGCAGTTATATATCGGCCCCCAGGCTGGTTGCTGCCACTCTGAACTTATCTAACTTCGGTAATTTCTGCGGTTTGTGTTTATTTGGTTTGTGTTACGGTTTGGCATCAGAATCTGCCTCCCGGATAAGTTTTCTGGAATTATTCTCGATATTTATATTTCTCTGGTGGCAGCAGGCTCGTATCGTAATATTGCTTATTCTGCAGAAATTGATTATAAAGCTTTCTGTTTGATTTAATACCGCTTTTATGTTATGCATCAGTTTTATAAATCTCAAAAAAAAAAAAAAAAAAAAAAAAAACCGGGCGGATTTCTTTTTGTAATTTCTTATCCCATGGTCTTTTGGCAATTTGCTTTATCGACTGAGTCTCTATAACTGATTAAATGATTGGAATCCATCTGTCAGGTAATAAAGCAATAGAAAATTTATTTCATTTCTAACTTAAGTAGGGTGCAAAAGGTACACCAATAAATTTTAGAAGAAGTAGTAGTCCAATTAATTTTGGACTACTACTTCTTTCGACATTAATAAATTTTCTTTAGGATTACTGATACTGATAGAAAGAAGAAATTAACAAAGACTAGCATTCATTTTGCACTAATCTTTGAATTTTAGTCTGGTTGTACTTCTAATAATTCAAACTTTTTAGCAGTGATTTATTGTTATTTATTTTATATCTATCAAGTTTCTAACGGTTTATTTTTACATGAGTTTTTTAATAGCTTAAAACGTACACTTAAATGAGAATTAAGAACTAACATGCTCTTCTAAAGGTCTAATTGTCTTGTAGTATTGAGACAGCAGAATGTAATTTTAAAAACATATAATAATAAATAATAAATACGGCAAAACCCGTAAAGTTGACAGCCTGTCGAAGTAGACCTCTTTTATGAGGATTTGAATTAGTCCCATGTCATATTAGTCCAGTCAAATTAGACATTAAAATCGCAAATCGCGATGTAGTTCTGAATTTTTAATATGTTGTTTGTGTCACTTAGGGTAGTGTAAATCTAAGTTTTCACCTTTCTAAAACCTGTGCTCGCTGCGAAACTCGCGAAAAACTGCGAAATTTGCGGACTTTTTCCAGTTTTTCCTTTGTAACTATGCAACTTTCGATTACACATGTGAACACCCATTTTGAAGATCCCTAAATTTGCAACAATTTAAGCTCAAGTGGTGCTCTGTAGGACCAGTAATTTAGGAGATATCGTACTTCAAAAATTTGGGATTTTTATTGAAAAATGAAATAATTATGCTTTGATTACCATTTTGGACCAAATATCGACATAAATTCCTATTCTACAAGACAAAAAATTGAGCTGTAAATACAGTTCATTTAATCAAATTTCATTTAAGCCAAAACAGAAGTCTATAGGTTCAATATTTCATCTACAATTGCGAAAAAACAAATGTTTAAAAAGTTTAATTTTTTTGAGAAATGGGAAAAATTGTTTTCTAATAAGAATAGGAGGGCACTGGACGATAAAAAAATGCATAGAATAGTATAAAAAGGGTAACCGTGTACTAAAATATAATTTTAATAATTAAAAAAAACTTACAGGTCAATTTCACTCATTGTTTTGCGATTTTTATGATGGTTCTTGTTGGCTGTGGTCTTATCTAGAGTTTTTTCAGATTTTCCTTTATTTCTCCTAAACTATGTAACTTCGGATGATATGTGTGAATACCCATTTTAAAGGACACTAAATTTACAATAATTTAAGCTCAAGTGGTGCTCTGTAAGACCAGTAGTTTAGGAGATATCGTACTTTAACAAATTGTCATTTTTGCGAAAAATAAAAGCAAATACGCTTCGATCATTATTTTGAACCAGACATCGACATAAACTCCTATTCTATACGACAAAAATGGACATGTAATTACAGTACATCTAATCAGCTTTCATATAAATCTGAAAAGAAGACTGTAGGTTTAATGTTTCATTTACAATTGTGAAAAAAACAAATATTCAGAAATTTTAATTTTTTGGAGAAATGAGAAAAATTGTTTTCTAATAAGAATAGGAGGGCACTGGACAGTCTAAAATTGCATAGAATGGTACCAAAAGGCATCAAAATATTATTTTCATAATTTAAGAAAAACAACAGATTAATTTAGCACAATGTTTTTCTTTTTTTTTTTTTTCTTTTGAGGGTCCTAGTTAGCTGTGGTCTCATCCCGAAGCTGAAGAAAAAGATGGGTGTCTTTCCTCTGTCTCAAGATGTTCGTCTAAATGCGGGAAGGTCAGCATTTTCTTCATCCCGAATTTAGACGAACAAATTAAAACAGAACAAAGACTATCTTCCTTTTCTGCAACTTCGGGATGAGACCACAGCTAACAAGGACCCTCAAAATAAAAAAAAAAGAAAACATTGAACTAAATTAACCTGTAAGTTTTTCTCAAATTATGAAAATAATATTATAATACCTTTTGATATCATTCTATGCAATTTTCTGCTGTCCAGTGCCTTCGTATTCTTATTAGAAAACAATTTTTCTCATTTCTCAAAAAATTTAAACTTTTTGAACATTTGGTTTTTCTCAATTGTAGATGAAATATTGAACCTAGAGACTTTTGTTTTGGTTTAAATGAAAGTTGATTAAATGTACTGTAATTACAGCTACATTTTTTTAGTCTTGTAGAATAGGAATTTATGTCGATATTTGGTCCAAAATATGATCGAAGCATAATTTTTTCATTTTTCGCTAAAAATCACCACTTTTTGAAGTACATATCTCCTAAATTACTGTTACTATACAGCTTGATCTTAAATTGTTACAAATTTAGTGTTCTTCAAAATGGGTGTTCACATGCCCCAAAGCAGAATACTGCTAAGTTCGGAAATGTGAGAGAAAATTCCGCAGAAAGTCAGATTTTCTGCAATTAGTTTTTGTAACTAAAGATATATTTATATTTTGCAGAAACTCACCATATTTTCTGCAGATTTCTTCAAATTTTCTTGTAAATTAAGCTTACTAGGCAGAAAATCAAACAGTCTATTTTTTGTGACACTTAAGGTAATTTTATATTTGCTACGAAAGGGACAAAATCTAGATTTTGCTAAAAATTACATGTTTAGTAAAAAGATATCTGAAGAAAATCTGCAGAAATCTGTGGGATTTCTGCAGAAAATTATCTGTGGCTATACGCTATACCTGTGTTATATACCTTAAGCAACCTCCCTCGAAGACTAATCCCTTAATGATTCGCTATATAAGGCAAAAATTTTCCTATGCAACATCTTCGTAGCCATCACTTGGTTGCACTATTGGCTATGTGCTATTATTCTCAGTGAAAACATTGCTTCTAATACAGTGTCAGAGCACTCAGAGCTCCTTGATGTTAGGAGGAGCAGAGGCAGCACTTTCAGCTGCCAAGAATGGAGGCATAGTACTGGGTTTTTCATTTTCTGTCAAGAATGTGTGCCTGAAATTTTAAGTTCATGTTTTTTTCTGTAGTAGGACTGTGAACTGAACAAATAAACAAATGTTCCTTTCATAGACCTGTATGAATCAGTTTTGGTCAAATGATTTTATGTTGCAGAACATCACAAAGTATTCTGTTTTGGGGTTCACATGTATAATCGAAAGTTGCATAGTTTTATAGGAGTTACAAAGGAAAAACTGAAGAATGTCCGCAAATTTCGCAGTTTTTCGCGAGTTTCGCAGCGAGCACAGGTTTTAGAAAGGGGAAAACGATTTACACTACCCTAAGTGACCCAAATAACATATTAAAAATTCAGAACTACATCGTGATTTGCGATTTTAGCTCTTTTTTTTTTGTACAATTTGACTATATGTATCTCAACCTCCAAGTAGTTGAATAAGTTGACGACCAAAGTACAGTACCGGAAGTGGTCAATACATTCAAGTTTCATTGTAATAGTAATAATAATAATACATTAGTAATAATAATAATACAATAGTAACAATAATATTATAATAGTAATAATAATAATACAATAGTAACAATAATACAATAGTAACAATAATAATACAATAGTAATAATAATAACACAATAGTAATAATAGCAACAACAATAAAAATTACAATATTAAAAATAATAACAATAATTTCTTGACTGTACACTATTAAATTTACCACTCATCTATCATACCATTTTTGGAACAGTTCAGTCTTCAATGATATCCAATTAAACGATTTAAATAAATTAAAAATAACTAAAACTTTCAAAAAAAAAATACAGCCACAATACGCTACAGATTTTATGTAAAATTCTCCAATTAAGTAATTACAAAGGCTCGGGATTTACTTGCGTCAATTTTCGAGCATCGAAAGGAATTTCCGCTGCTGCAGAGAAATGTTTATTCTAGAACCGAATCTTAATTGACGCAATTAAATTACATTTACAGCGGCCGAAAAAATATTTTTCGTTCTGGGAGGATCAAAAGGAAATTGTCCTCCAAAACATCTAAATGCAAATTAATTTAATGAACACTCCGCTTCACTCAATTATTGAAAATTGTCGAAAATCAACGAAGAAATCCGATTTTTCCCGAGTAATTCCGAATGTGCGCGGAATACTGAATGCAAAACTTCAGTTTGGATGCTCTTCGGCTATTGTCGTGGGAAGAAGAAAATTTGTGTTTTTAGAATGCTGAGATAATTGATGGAGGTAGGTTAAAAATTAACAAGGGTGCGGGGATAAATTAACACGATATTATTTCAAAACGCTCTTTCTAGATGCTTAGAATGCAAGATGAATTTTATCATCAGCTGCAACACCTAACTTGGATTCTAATTAGTAGGCAAAGAAATAATACATTTATATCGTAGTTGGCGTAAAAGAAAAACCAAGTAGTGAAGGTATGAATAATTAAATTTTTATTTCCTTCTGTTGAATATTAATACTCAATTATTTACTGAATATTATTCATTACGGTATAAAATAATCTTTATCGACAAGTTTAAAATTTTGCTTGTTATGCTTTGAGGTTTAAAAGGATCGTAGTTTTTTTGTAAACCAGCTTTATGATTTTTGTGAGAAATATTCCCTCAATATACGGTGTTGTTGTGCATTGTTAAATTAGTGAACTAAAGAATAATAATAGACGAATTAGGGTTGCCACAAAACTAAATAATAAAGACCGAGAATCTATCACATTACGTAAACTTTCCTTTCAAACGTTACGAAACAAGTGTCTTGAAAACGGTTTTGCAGAAAACTTGCTTTTTCCCCAGTTTGTAAAAATAGAGAGCAAAAATATTAATAATGCAAAATTTAAGGACCAAGTTTCTCGGTAACAGGTTCACAGAAAACTGCTTTGTCTTTTTGCTTCCTTCTTTCTTTTTTTCTTTATTTTTCGCATCGTGAATTATTGCTGTGAGAATACAAGCATGAAAGTGTATTTTGCCTATGTAATTTTGCATCAGGCTCCTGTTAAATAATTTCAAGAAGATTCACACTTATTTTTAAGGGTTTTTTTTCTCTCGAAATAGTGCATTCCAAGAAGCTAAGTCTCAATATACTGAGGAATTCTATTGAATAGAATAGAACCACGTTCTTTCTTGTATTCTAAAAAGATCCGACTTGTAGTGATTCTCCAGAGGCCAAGCTCAAAAGTCCAGCCGATCGCAAAACTGATGCAAAGTGGAAATACATACTCTTTTGAACAATTCCTTCCGTCTCACCGCATCAGGGGTACATGGAATGCCAATGGCTTTCTGACTACCCTCTAGTCCACCCCTCTATCCCCCCTCCAGTCTTCCGGTCCGAAGGAATTTTTGATGCGTGGGAGAAGCAAGGGATAAAGTCGGACAAACGTTTTATTCTGGTTTTTTCTTCCCCATTTGTTGTGTGAGGTGTTTTATGTATGGATGGAGTTTGCGTTCTCCAAGAAGTAAGCAAAGATCTTCGGGAAGAATCGGGAATAACCAATGGGGATCTTTCACCCGAGGGCAAATGGCGGGAAAGAAAGGAGATGGGAAAAGTTTCAGAGTATTTCGGAAAATGTTAGAGGGTCGTGCATGACATATTCAAATATTTTCATGAAAAAGGTAGTGTTAAATGGTCTTATGTGAATGAATATTTTCCTTAATACTTTGTGTAGCATCAGGAGAATATGCAATACGCTGCATTAAAACTATGTATAATAGGTTGGGCTGCTTTAATACGCCTGATGAACTCCATTGTAATGAAAAAATCTGATGTTTTCAAGACATTATTCTAGAAAAAACTTTAAAATAAATACAGCATTTTTGTTCCTCTGAGGACAGTAGATCTTATTAAATCAGAAGTCGAGCTGTCTTTTTTTTCCGTTTACCAAAAGGTATGCACAATAAAACCAAAATTAGATGAAATTTAGAGTACAGTAAGCAATGTTCTGATGTTTTCCCGCCCCCACCCCCCTTATTATAAGCACCGACTTCGACAACAACAAGACAACTGTGCCGCCTTAGATATTTTCAAGAGGTTAAATACCTCAATAGTGAAAACGTTTACCGGGGCACGAGGGGGGCATGCTACCAAAGACTCTGATGCTACTGGCATTTTCAAACTTATCTTTTTAAATAAGTCTCCATGCTGACGTAGACCATTGATATTGAGAGATTTCAAATTAGTATTTATACTTACACAAATTCACACATCAAAAGACCTCTTGTACATTTCTATATATCCAGTGACGGATCGTGCCTGGTACACTTTTGTTTCAAATTTACAGAGGATGTTAATAGCATCCATTAAAAATTCTAGAAAAAATACGAGCAATACCATGAAAAGATATAAGCTCAAACTGTAAAAATTAAATGTTGTTTTTACAGTATAATACAGCTAATTTTATAGTAATAAACTAAAATTTCTACTTTAACAGTACTAAACTGTAAAATAGCTAATTTCAGTCAGCGGCGTACGCAGATAAATCATTTCAGGGGGGGGGGGGCTGAGTTGAGACTCTTTGAGATGGGGGAGGGGGCACCTCATAAAATGTACCTAAAGGAAGTAAATGTTTCGGATTTGGGGTATCAATGCTAATTTAACGTGACAAAAATACATCATAAAAATGTTTTTGTCATTATAATTTCTGTAAAGAAGCAAAGCGTTTTGATGTAAACAGAAAATGATAAAATAAGAGTTTACAATTTTTTCCTCATTGACGGAGGTGTTCCTGAATCACATAATTGAAATATGTTGTAAAATTTGGGCTTTAATATCGTTAATTGCGATTGATTTTACTATTCTTTCTAATACTGGGTTTCAATGATGAATGAAGAGGCATTAATTGGTGTTTCTGAAACATATATTTGCAACGAAAATTAACAAAATTGAATTACATAAGATAACCATAAACGTGACACAGTAAAATAGACGAGTCAACACTTTTTAAACAATAACTCTTCTTTTTTTTTTCATTTTGTCTCATACTTAATTGTTTGATCTGAAGTATTTTCTGATTTTGCGACTTTTAAAAGAAAGGAAGGGAAAAATAATTAAAGCTTAAATAAAAAAAATGCGTTTGAAAATTTCGGAGGGGGCTGCAGCCCTATAAACCCAACCCCTGAGTACGCCACTGTTCACAGTAATAAACTGCAAAATTGCTTATTTTATAGTTCAATACTGTGCATTTTACAGTTTTAAACTGGAACCTCGGCTGCTAGTATTACACTGTTATTTTTACAACCTAATACAGCTAAATTTTACGCCAATAGACGATAAATTTCTAACTTTACAGTAAGAAACTGTTAAGTTGCTAGTTTTACAGTTTATTACTGTTGTTTTTATAGTTTTAAATTGGAACCTCGGCTGCCAGCATCATACTGTAAAAACAACAGTTTATTTTTTGCAGTGCAGCTGCTTTCAGAGTGGCTGTAATTTCTCTAAACAAATTTATTGAGTTCACAAGATCATGTTGCCTGGAGACGTTGATGGATCTTGCGAAGAGTGTGCTAATTTTTGATTACTCCATCCTTCAGGAAGCATCAGCAGGAAAGCAAACAATCAACCAACCTTTTTGCGACGGAAAACAAATCTTCAATTCCTTTCCTCCAATACAGGTTTCAAAAACAAACCAAGCCATCCGCGATGAGAAAGCCATCCTTCCTGAATCGCTGATGTCCTCTTAGCCGACCTCGTCCGATCTGTTTGTTTTCCAGGGAATCCTCTAACAAGAAAAGGAAATGAAGAAAAAACAACTCCTGGAGTACCTGGGCGTAGCTTTGGAAAGAAAAGCACACTTCTCCTGAACATCTCTCGATGTGGTGGGAGCGGAAGCTGTCAATGTTTCTGCTGCTGCACCCTGCCTGTTGTAAAAGTGGGCAAACAGCGATCAGGTTGTGACCCCACTTCTGTTGAACACGCACTTCGGGTATGGATGGCGGTGCTGCGTGTGTCTAGCACTAGAGGGAGGGTCCTGTCTACCTTTCTCCTTGACTCGAGTGCTCGAGGAGAAATGGTGTTTTATCACTTTCCATTTGTTTGTGCTGCCCTGCCTGATTGTTTCGATGGGCCCATGGCAGCACAATGAATCGATGACTAGCAGTTTTGTTTATAAGATCTAATGTGTGGCACGAGTGATTCTCTTCCTTTCATAAATTTATCTGCTAAGTTTGTATTGAATCTAAATGCATATTATCATCCCGAGGATAAAATAGACTGTTTTATTTTTAAAATCTTTAAGAGGATATTGAAGATCAAACCGATGAAATCTCAGTGGAGACTACAATAGCACAAATGAAATGAACCAAATGTCATTGTACGTTTTAAGGGTTAAAGTAGTTCAGTTAAGGGAATTGTTAATGTTTTTCAATCTGTTAAAGGAGTTATTATAATACTTCTTCTTCATTGATTCGACTGCCCCAGTGGGTCAAAGGCCTTTTCCATAATATATTTCCATTTCGCTCTCTTCGGTGAAATATGCTATTTGTGGTCCCTCTTAACGCTTTAAAATCCTTGTTAACACAGTACACATACTTTGGGTCTGCCTTTAATACGGGTACCAGCTTTTAATTAGTTTGAAATGAAACATTTGCATGTAAAGGAGTGAGACCCCGCTCATTGGACGTTATGCTTCGTAGACATTATGCTTCCCTATTATTATTCCGACTGCACATCGGTTTGGTAACAGTCTCGACAACAATTTTTGATGGACTGAATAATTATGAATATATCTTGTCTTAAAGGACCTAAATCCAGAGGCTCACATTTTTTGAATTAAGGGATTCTTTGTATCCTCAAACACTTGCGTTCAATTTATCATGCTGTTGTATTTTTCTTCCATACCAGAAAGTAATCATTAAAGATTTTAAAGGTTTACTTCTAAATTCTTATTTTTTATTTTTTTAATACAGTTGATTGATGAAGTCTCATTACTCCAACTATCTGTACACCCCGTATTTTATCCTACACTCTTAAAACTGTGCCTCTGAAATAAGAGGCACATTTTGAATTTTTGTGCCTCTGAAAATTAAGCGGCACATTTAAAATGAAAGGCACCGTTTGTGCCTCTGAAATTAAAAGGCACATACCGTGCCTTTGATTTTAGATTTCAGTGCCTTATATTTGAGGACGTTTGTGCCTCTGATTTTAGATTTCAGTGCCTTATATTTGAAAACGTCTGTGCCTCTGATTTTTGATTTCAGTGCCTTACATTTAAAAGGATTTGTGCCTCTTATAGGTTTATAATAATAATAATGGTTTATTAAGGAGAATTTCAATGTTAGTTTATAGTAACTTCTTAATTTTTTACCCCAGTGCTTGCATGTTTTAAACTTTTTTTTAGGTTTTAATTCGTCATGACACATTAATTAGATATATCAAAACAAAATGTTTCCCAAAGAATATAAAAATCTTGTGCATAATACTTAATTTCATTTTCTGATTTCATTGTTGTATAAGCTCTTATTTTCGCTAATCTTGTCAACAGAACTGAAAATTGGACAAGATAAGAAAAAAAAATGCTATTAAGCTTCAGTTTTTGCCATTGTACGACATAGCAAAAATAAGTACTTCATAACAAATTGTCAGTTTGATCCTGAAACAAAGGTACATGATTGAATTTATTCAATTTTAATTAAAAGGTAACTTTTTGAAAGACAATATTGAGAATAGGAACAAAACAAGGTATTTAAACTATTTTTAGTTTTAGTTGCTTTAGTATAACATTTATTAAATGTAATAAATGGAAATGCTATAAAATATAGAGTGATTTTAACCTTTTATGCAAAATAGTATCTTTTTAGGGCGAACAAACACTTGATGTTTTATAATGCTGTAGTTTCAAATTTAGTTATTACGTCCAGGATAATAACCGATCATTCCATGCAATCTCGATAAAAATTGCAAGATTCCTTAAATCACATCTAAACACATTTAAACTTCTGTTACAATTCAAAAACATCATAACAGTTTTTTATAACTACGAACATGTCATACGGATCCAAAAAATGATTTAAATTGATCACTGAGTACTCGGCCTGCTAAAGAAAAAATGTTTGACGAAAAAATTTCACTAAAAGTTGTATTTTTGTGTAATAAAATCTCATTAAAAGATAACAAGTTCAGTAAATTTAAAGTCAACTGAATCTCGTGATAAAGTATTTTACCATAATAAAGGTCACATGAAAATTGACTAAGTTAAAATTTATTAAATTTAGTAAATAAATGCTGCGATACAGAAAATTAGTGAATTTAAACTTTAATGCACAGAGGCAAGGTTTCTTTTATAAATATTTAGTTTTGAATCTGCAATTTCTACGAGAATAGTCTTTTTTTACTTATTTTTGCCGAAAAAAATCCTATTATATTTTAACAAGTTCAACAAATTTATATTCAACTGAATCTTGTGAGAATTTATCAGATGCGTATTTGACGTGAGGCGCCCTGGCTTTTGAAACTGGCCGCCCCCCCCCTTGAGGTGTTGAATTTCAAAGTTGTTAAAAAAAAAAAATATTTACTTGACATAAAATGTATTTTTAAGGTAAACCGTGCAAATCCCGGCCACACAGCTAGTTAAACATGAAATTGGTTGGTTGTTAACAATCAGCCAATTGGTAAAAATTCGTCTTTTGGGAATTTCAACTTTTACTACTACAAATCTGCTCTTACATTATTATAAATCAACAACGAGGGAAACGAGAATATTTTGTTGGATCAATGTTAAGTCTATGGAACAGAATTCGTTTTAACGAGCAAGACCCGGTTTTAACGAACAATTTTTTTCTGTCTTGCAGTCTTTTTTCCTCATCTTTCTAGTCTTATTCCTGTCTTATCTTCTTTTCTTTTTTTCCCCTGCGGTTCAATACTTTTGTATGAAAAATTCCACCAGCATTCCAGCGTTATTAAATAAAGAACAGTATTTAATTCAATTAACTGATGTAATTCTCGCTGCCGATCAGCCCTGCTGTCTAAAAAAAGGGTCTTTACTTTGCATAGAAAAAGTGCGCCCCCCCCCCAATCGTGCCGCCCTGGGCTATAGCCCACTAAGCCCATACGTAAATACGGCACTGGAATTTATACTTTATCATGATGAAGTACTACGAAATATTATCAAATTGAGTTAAAATTAATTTTTAACTTTAAAAAAAATGCTAAATCATAACTTATTATTTTTTAAAAAATCCTACTATATTTTAAAAAGTAGTACAATAAATTTAAAGTCAACCGAATCTTGTGAGACAATATTTATCATAATAAAGCCCATGCAACTAAAAAATAATTACTTCTTTTGTCAATGGAGCTTTTTGCCGGAACAACAAACAGTATCAAATATCTAACATATTAAACCATTATGGCAAATGAGACTAAGATTTTAATTAAAATAACGCTGATAAATCATAATAGAAATAAATTGGACGAGCTATTTTACATACCTGTCGTAGCACAAAATGTCAACATACAGCACAAAAAAGATCAGCAAAGGAGTATGTAGATTTTAAAAATACACTAACACACTCTTTTGCTGCCCATTTTGTTATCGATGTTTCCATAGGAAGACGTTTGAAACAGCAGTTTATGCCTCGGCAATCAATAATGCATAATGGATGGACAGATAAATAAAATCTTCTTCTGATAGTAAGTGTTCAGAGCAAACCATAATATGCTTATTCTGCACAAAATGCACCCGACTGACTTTTCATTTGCCGTTGCTTCAAACGATGAATCTTGCAAAGGAAAGGCATGGAACGATCAAATTTCTACACTACAACTTGATTTTCGTTCCCTATTCTTACATCCGCATCAAACAACAATGCAATACATAAAATTATTTCTCTCAAACTAATAATATTGCTTGAAAACGACGAAAGAATACATTTAATCCTGAATTTTTGCGATAACGAACTTTCCGCCATCTCCAGCATTGAAAATAAACATACGGGCCACGTGATCAGCTATAACCTCAAACCCAAAGCGTGAATAGACGATGTGCCGCTTAAAACTTGCGAAGTGGGAATTTAAAAGGCACGGCCGATTCAGTGTGCCTTTAAAAAGTTTTGCTTCCTGTCCGTGCCGTTCATCTCGTTGTGCTTTGTATGTATCAACGGCACCTAACGCTTTGTGCCTCTGATATGTAAGTAATATAAGGCACAATTCTCTTGTGCCTTACATATAAGCGGCACACTTTTAAGAGTGTAGAGGTTGCTCCTAGCCTACACTGCAAAAAATAAACTATTGTTTCTGCAGTATAATACTGGCAGCCAAGGTTCCAATTTAAAACTGTAAAATGCACAGTAATCAACTGTAAAACTAGCAATTTTACAGTTACATACTGTAAAGTTAGCAATTTTACAGTTTTTTTACCGTAAAATGTAACTGTATTATACTGTAAAAACAACAGTATAATACTGGCAGCAGAGGTTCCAGTTTAAAACTGTAAAATGCACGGTAATAAACTGTAAAATTAGCAATTTTACAGTTTATTACTGTAAAATTAGCAATTTTACAGTTTATTACTGTAAAAGTAGCAATTTTGCAGTTTATTACTGTAAAATTAGCAATTTTTACAGTTTATTACTATAAAACTAGCTGTATTATACTGTGAAAACAACATTAATTTTTTGCAGCGTATCTAAACTTGAAGCGAGCAAGGACAAAAAGGAAAATGGATAAAATTCTTTGATACTCCTCCGATACACTCAATCAAGGCCAATCTCGTCACCACTTCGATCTCTCCCCCTCCTCTTCCCACCTTTGTTCATCCTCCACCCTTGGGGCTCCTAACAATCGAAATCAGAGTGCCTCATTATTTGGAACTGGCTACCGATTCCGGATCGGAAATGCGCGTCTTCGATTCTGCTAACAGAATTCTCTCTTCACCCCCAGAAAGTGTTCCTCCAGGGACCTTCTAGGTCTTCTGGACTAGCAGCAGAGACTCGTTACCAGGCGACACCGGAATTCCTGCTCTCTGGAACGCAACACCCGTGTGCCGTTAATTTGTGTCCAGGAAATGCCAATGTTGTCACACGGTTCTGGAGGACCGGCAGGAAGTGACCGTCTCTTGGGCTAAACTTTGGCGACAACGCAGCGATCCTAATTGAATCGGGTTACTTTGCCGATGAATTCGCAGTTGGCGAGAAAGATATTTCTTTTGCTGGGTGTTATAACTTTCGCTTTCAATTAATTAGAAAATTAGCTTTCTGTTTCACCAAGAAACTATTTTCTGGGAAGCAGCTTTTGGGTATACAACTGTTGTACCACGTAACCTTTTATTTTTGCTACCTTGCTGAAGATGAAGGGCAGATCCAGCTTGTGGTTAAATAGGGGGTCATTTTTGAAAACGGGGGGGGGGGGGGTCAAAGGGCATTTTTTGAGCAAAAATGGAGGGGGGACATTTTTTCGTAATATTAGACCCAAAAATGCAGTTTTATACAAAATTTGGTCGCTTAAGGGGGGGGGGGTCATGACCCCCATGACCTCCCTTTGGATCCGCACTTACTGAAGATGTACTCAAAGACACATACATGAGCAATTTTCGTTAATACGGGATAGTTATATTAACTCAGTTTTTGTATCACTATAAATTATAGCAAAACATTAACTGCGCAACATCAGTTGTGTAGTTTTTTAATTTGAGTACATTAACGACACAGTGACAGAAATATGTTTATAACACGTTGAATTCTTTAAGTGTCTAATATAAAAAAAAATGTCCCTAAGTCCCCGCCCCTCCTGTTGGTTCGACGGCTATATTGGTATGGATTTCCTTTCAGAATTAGACTTTAGCAAACTTTTGTATGTGAATTACTATTATATAATAATCGAAGTTATTTTTATATCACGTTGAATTCTTTCAACTGAGTTGGACATTTGATTCACGTTGAATAAAGTACACGTTATTGTGGAAAAGTAGCTGATCTTTTTTTTTTCTTTTTCTTTTTCTAATACGGTAGACATATTGTCATAGAAAAAAATAAATACCTTTGTGCGGTTGACGTGAAGTTTAAATCCAACGTTAAAGATGCACAAATATACAGGTATACTGCAGACACGTGTTTCGGGGCTACAAGGAGCCCCTTTTTCAATGCAAGAAGTGTGAGCTTCAGGATGAAGAATCATCCGATAAAAGCGTTTATCGGATCCGAAACACGTGTCTGCAGTATACCTGTATATTTGTGCATCTTTAACGTGGGATTTAAACTTCACATATTGTCATAGAGTTTGTTTTACAACAGAATACAACAAACTTCTGCATAACTATTACACAACAGTAGAAATATATGTTAACAACACATTAATATCCCTAAATGACCAACACTAGTGAAAGTGTAACATGTCTAACTAATATTATTCTTTTTTCATAAAAGCCGGCCTGTTTGATCTTTAAAAAATATATAACTTTTTTGCAATAACTAATTCTTTTTTTTTTCCGACAAAATAAAATTTGCTTATAAAATCTATTCCCAGCCCAGTTTTTAGCTCATTAATAGCTATTTATCAGAGATAGAAACGCAAGAAAAAGAAAATTCAATTTGACAGCTCCAAATGAGCGGCGAGAAATACAACCTAACTTTGAGTAAACAAATATACTTTCCAATTTATATTTTATACGCATAAAAGCTTCGCTTATTTATAAACGGGAAAAAACAACCCAATCATAGCATAACATGAAAAAAAAAAAATTGAATACCATTCATTCTAATATGGCTTTTTAAATATTTTTTGACTAAAAGAAAGACAACTTTTATTCTTTTATATTATTGTCACTAATTAACTTTTAAATACAAATGTTAAAAACTTTTTCCACATCACAAATAATAAAAAAAAATCAGTTAATTGCAACCAAGCAGTATCTTGTTTCAGTAGTCAGAAACAGACTGTTTCTCAATGAAGAAGCATTTTATTTGCAGCCAATTACGAGTAAAGTAGCTTTATCTTTCAGAATTAAAGTCAATTCTGTCATACTGAATAAAACTATTTTGCGATATGCATTATCTACGATTGGGTCCTAATTAATTTAAAATTAAACAACTAATTCTTCCATGCAACGAATATTCTATTTAATATCGGAGAGTAGTATAGCGAAATTTCTGAACAAATACACATGCTTTAATATGCTTCTTCAGTTTTAACCAAAGAGGAAAAAAATAAACAAATAAAAAGTTCCTGACTTCATGAATTTCGATCTCTCTATCACTATTTAGATTACATGCCATAAAATATTCCTGCTGTAAAACAATTAACCTAAAACGTGCTGATTAGCCGCGTGACTTAATTCACTTACCCCTACCAGCAATTGTTTGCGATAATTATTTTCATAATATCCAAGAAAAGAACTCCAGTTCGTTTGGAAAAGCAACTCCGGGAAAAAACGAGAAAAAAAGCTCTTATTTGCTACAGTTACCGAGGAAGTTATGAGAGAGCATTAAACACCAGAAAAAGAAGAAAATTGAACATTACACGAAACAATAGATGAAGGAGAAAAAGAAAAAAAACTTCATTCTTCTTCTTTGCTAATCGCCGAAACAACAAAAGCGAGCAAACTCTTTATTAAACTGTGCTAATGAGTTTCCAAAACTAGCAATAAAAGCTTGAGAAACTTTTTTTTTCTCTTAGAAAATGGCTCTAAGGAGCAATAATGAAAGTAAAAAAACTCTCTCATAGCATTCCATATTCATACATACTTCAAACAACGTGTAATTCCATTAATGAAAGAGCAGACTTGGGAGCATTTTTTTTATGCCCCGAGATAACACGTTTACACGATCTTGAAGGGTTAATTCTATTATCGAAGAAATGGCGCCGAAAGCGTTTTTAGGCGCCAAAAATGTTTGGCAGCTGCTTCTAGCTTAATTGTGTTACAGGCCCCTCTTAAAAGCTAATGTAATGTCGATGGGGGAAAAAACCTTTAATAAGCCCACATCTATGTAAAGAATAAAATGCCGTTCTTTATTTATAGCGCGTTCTTCGGGAAGCACCCCAATAATCGAATTCACGGGTTCCGAGATCCACCCCTCTCTCACACCTGTAGCTTACAATTAGGGTGGACAGTTGCTGCCGAAAATGAGATTAAAGAAGGTGTAAAAGAAGTGTAAGTGATGCAGGCTAGGAAAAAGGTTTCATGTAGAAAACATCACTTCTTATTAGGTTTAAGACTTGTTGTGTAATTGTTGCTGTTTCGGCTGCTAATTGGGCGTGTTTACTTTTTTCTGTGCAGGTGACCACTGAGGAGGAGTTGTTGCTGTAGAGGAGTGCTGTGGTGAGTGCGCAGATATTTCTTAATTTAACCCTTTAATGCTTAGCGTTCCTTTTTAGGGACGGCCCAAAAAGTGTCTGAATTTACCAAAAATGAGCATTTCAACCAAATAATAGTGTTCAATAATTACTTTGGTATTGTTTCAATTCATTACTAACAGATTGCAGCACATAACCATTGTAAAGTGTGTTCTGTAGCAGTGTAACCAGTATACAAAATATCTTTGGAAAAAAAAATGTCAGGCATTAGTGGGTTAAAAATTCATACCGTTACACTTTTAAGAGCACGATGTGTTGATGGAATCAGGCTACTAACATGGTTTGATATTTTTTAAGTTTGAAAAATAAATAAATAAAAACCTGCATCCCCATAAAATACCTCCCAAATTAAACATTTTGCTTTATCCTCCAATTGAAACGCATTTCTGAAAAGTAAATTCTACAATCGTAAGTGACCCATCAACTACGTAAAAGTTTCATGTATAAAACATACTTTCTTATTAGGTCTAACATTTGTTGGCTAATTGCTGCTGTTTCAGCCGCTAATTGGGCATGTTTAATTTTTCGTGCAGATGACCACTGAGGAGGAGTTGTTGCTGTAGAGGAGTGCTGCGGTGAGTGCACAGTTATTTCTTAATTGAAAAATTTATATGGTTGCACTTTTAAAAATTCGGTATTGAACTTTAAATGAATTAACTTGCAAACATGGTTCTTGCTTTTAAATTCTCAAGTTAAAAAGAAAAAATCGCATTCCTCACAAAATACACTTTTCTTAAGTCAACTATTGATTTAATTGGAAGCAAGCAAAGTATGAGATTTAATTGATTAAGTAACTTACTATTTTTTCTAATTTTATTCATGATGTACTGTAATAATTCAGATTTTTTTTCTTTTTGCTAATGTTTAAAACTAGTTCTTAGTTTTAAACAGTAGCAAATTAATCACGATAAATATAACATATGCCTGATTTATAGTACTTTCATTCCAAAAGTGACACATATCAAAAGGTGATGTTTTTCATAAAGCTGATAAATAGTTCCATACGTAAAAGAAAGAAAAGAAAACAACGTAAAGCACGATACTAAAAACATTTCTTCCCCTAAGAAATTTCATACATAGACCCTATGCACATAGGGCACGGGTTCCAATTGCCCGTGCAATAATCTGAAACTGGATCAATGTCTTCAACCTTCCCCCTTTTACCGCAGATCATTTACAATGTTCTAAGCTTTTTACTATACTGTAGACAATAGTTATGTTGTCCAAATAACAGTGTAAATTTTATGTCTCTTTTGCTGTAAATTAAGTAACAACTCTCGAAATAATTCACTGATTATGTATCAAAGTGTTTTCCTCTTTTATGAACATTATTATATTTATAGTGCTTGAGAAATGGTTGCAGAATTTCCAGACGAAGTGGATGTACCGATATTAATTATTTATCTTTACCCCTTGTAGCTGTTCATGCTAATTCAATAACTTTATTCTTTCATCAAAAAAGTTGCCACTTAATTTCTCCATTGAATGGGAATGACTTAGACGCCAAAAATGCTAGACTACGAAACTACAGAACAGATTTGTAAGACACATTCATTCAAGACAAAATATCCCTCGCCGTTTTTTTTATTCCACAACGATTTCCTCTTCCCTTTCTATTCTATCGCCTTTCACAATTACCCCTTAACGTTCGTTTGTTTGCTTCAAAACCAAACAAAAACATCACCCATTCACAAAACTCGATCCACCAGAAAAAGCATTCTTTTCTGTCGAAAACATCGTCTGCAGTCTCGCCCGGAACGTGTCCTCCCTGAATGGATTTCCCAAACAAAATTCCTGGTGTGAAAGGGGCGGGGCGTGCCGGTCCCTGTCAGGCCATTGTTCGATCCTGGGGGCAGCTGGAACTTTTAATGGGGGAACGTCCTCCCTTTCAACTATGATTGGATTACGCCTTTCACAATGGAGCTGCTCCGATAATCATCTCGATTGGACAGACACCTCCTCTGTGGATGACAAGGTTCGGCAATTCGGACGATTGGGTTGCTTGCAGGTGAAGATCGACAATGGTTGATCGGAGATCGAAAGAGATATCCGGTACTCTAGTTTTCATATTTGCATTTTAACACCTCGGGATAGGGCGCGATTACCTCAAAGCAGGGGCAAAACACAATGGGGAAGATTGAACTTTGCTCTATTCTGGGATGATTAGTTGATCAAGTTTCATTTGATGTCTTGTTGAAGAAAAACGTCTCTTTCAACAACCAGTAATATTTTTAATGTCATTAAAGTTTTGAATATGTTAATGCACTTAAACCTCGGGTAGTTTAAAACTCAGTCAATTTCAAAAATTGAGCAAACGGCAAAATTTTTAGTTTTAGGAAAATATTTGTTGTTGTCTTACGTCAGCTAAGCTGACAATTTGGGGTGCTTTACTTTTCCAACTCTACCGTAATTTGGTGTGAAGTTCGACTTCCACAGTACATACACACCATAAGGACTCGTTTGTAGGGTAGGCACAGTAGGCACAACCATTCACCGCACAACAACACACTCACAAAAATGAAGGACAAGGACAGGAGAGACAAAGAACATCCATACCCGAGACGGGACTAGAACCCGTAACCTCTAAATCCACAGTCAGACCTCTCTTGACCACTAGACAAGGTGGCCGGCTAAGAAAATATTTATATTACCACATTGAATTATTCAGTTGCGACTCCAACACTTTTTACTAAAAGAGGTTATATGAATCAGTGGCGTATCCAGGAATTGATTTGGGGGGGGGGGGGTGCACATCGAACATCGACACTGTGATGAGAAAGGAAAAAAAAATCAAGAAATATGGTGAAACTTTAAAAACGCAGTATTTCGATTTAATTTTTTCTATTGAACGTTGCTCAAAGATTGTTTTTTTTTTTTTTTTTTTTTTTTTTTTTCACAAAAATGAATATTATGCAAGAACAATAAGGCGCGGATACATTGCTCATTTTCCTCTCACATTTCCACAAGTACAGAATAACAATTAGTTTTGCTTCTTATTGTCGAAAACAGAAAATAATATGACAATATTTCGGTGTCCATAAAGTATTTTTCATTGAAAAAACCTGAAGCATATTTAAATGAAGGTTACACGTTTTTTCAAAATTCGGTGCCACCATTTTTTATAGTCTTACAAAATCTTGGGGGGGGGGGGGGGGGTGCATTGGTCCCTTGGCACCCCCTGGATACGCCACTGATATGAATGCACTTCAGTTTAAAATATTGTAACCCTTATCGAAATATTTTAAATTAAGGATAAAAATGCTTTTTTGAACTGTAAGAGCTTGTCGCTTAACAGGTTTTTGAAATAAATGGTTCAATTGTAGTAGAGTAGGTCATTGTTTTAATTAAAGGAGTTTCAATGTGTTTTATTTGCTTTCTTCTTAAAACTTTGCACCCATTTCATAGGCTAGTAATCATATCCACGTGTTTTAAATTTTAAATCCAATAATTAAATTCCAGTTGAGTTAAACTCCAGCATAGTAGATTTTAGCAGAGTGGGCCATGGTACTAATTATGGAAAATTTATTCAAGCTTAATTGACATGCTAAAGAAGTTAGGCGTCTGTTGTGACGGAGGAGTAACTTTTTTGACACATTGAAAATCTTAAGTTCTGTCGTCCAATTCAGTTCACTTCTAGTATCCTAAAACTTCACGCGTGACAATTGAAGCAGATACTGCTTTAATCGCATGATTATTAATTCAGTTTTATGTGACGTCCTCTTAAAATTTTGCATCTATCTTTTTTTTAAAAGAATTGGATGTAGCGAAGCCTTGGCTATAGCGATCTCCTAAGCCGGTTCGTTGTAGTGGGGTTTGACTGTTTCAGACTAGTTTGTGTAGCCGATCTTTGATATAAAATTATCAAACTACAATGTTACTTCTTATTATACTGTAAAAACAACATTCATTTTTTACAGTGTATGAATGAATTGAACACACACACAACCATAGAATGTCGCTCCCAAAGCTGCTCAGGAGATTTCAATCTCCGGAAAGCGCAATGCAAAGATCAACCCCTGAGCCTGAGAAAGCTTGTAATGAAAGCACATTAAAAATAAGCGATGCAACGCTGTGCGGACCGCGCTTTGAGGAGGCAGCCCCTTTTAATGAAAACGTTAAGTCGAGAGAAAGATCATAAAGAAGCCGGTGAAAGGGCAACGCAGGGGCGGAATTTTATTTTCTCTACACCCTAACAAACCCTCATTAAAACGCTTCACAAATGGCGGTAGCAGCAGCAAATCTCTTTTTGTACTGAATCTCTCCCTCCCCCTCCTTCCGCCCCCTACAGTTCAACGTTTAACAAACGACCGGCACGCTCCTCAGGAAAAATATCTGCCGAACTTTCGAAAATAAGGATGGGAGGAAAAAAAATAAAGATTAAAAAAATCCGGTAAAAATCCAGGATTCTTGCGGAATCTGAGAGAGAGAGAGCGTGGCCCCGCCCCTTTCATTCCTGTTGCCAGATCGTGGAATGGGAAAATAAAATGTAAAAAAGAACGGAGGGGGAAAAAATCTCAAGCGTTGCCAGTACTCAGGAGAAAAAAGCAGGAATTAAAACAAAGGAGAGTGGAGCAGAAGAAAAAAATAAATGGCACAAAAGAATAAATTTTAAAAGAGCTCGTTGTCGGTTGTTCTTTTTAAGTATGCAAAGAGAGTTTTAACTGTTAAATACTCAGGATCTATCAAGGGAAAAAGTTCCTCTAATGTGGGTTTTAATCAGGTAGAAGCACAAAGTAGCATGTAAATGAGAATGCGGCAGAAGCACCGGTTAATCTGATAATTAGAACACTTGGTTATATTTAAAAATAAAGATTCGTAACTCACTGGTGGCTGCTTGATTGCGTTGCACTATTTTGCTAATGAATCAGATTAGCATTTCAATCGCCATTTTTAAAATAATTATCCTCTTTACACCAGTTTCTGGCAATGATTCGAAGGAGGCTCGCGTCTGTCAATTAAAAATGCTTCGGCTTCGATTTGTTGGGGATTTTTTTTAGTTTTCTCCCTCTTTTAATTCTTTCATTTGGTTATTTGTTCGCTCGCTCATTTATCGGAGCCTGTGTTCTTTGTTTTTAATTACTGGCAGATATTTCGTGTTGTGGAAATTGAAAGATTTAATTCGTCAGGCGAACTCGCTTGCTAGTAAATGTCGTCTGCTATGAGAATGGGATTTTTAAAAGAAGAATGGCAGCAGTCTGTTGAATTAACTTTCGAAAGTGGCATTTTTAAAAAATTATTTATTATTCAACAGAATTAAAAGTTAAATTCTCAAAACACTAACTAATTGATAATTGTGAATTAATTTAGTACCCTGTACAATAAAATAGCACGCATTTAATTGCCATCGATTTGCAGTTTGTTTTACTCTTTAAAAAATGACATAATAGTTGACTGTCAATTAAAATCGAAAGAGATGTAAAAATTGATAGCAGGATTTATAGCATTGAATTAAGGTGCAGGTTCCTTACAATATTTCTTCACCTTATTCCCACTTCTTAACTTATAGGAAATGTCATAAGGATGGCCAATGTCATGTAGGAAATGTCTTATCGGAAATGTCATAAATTTTAATGTTGATCATGACATTAGAATGTTCAGAGTGCATATATTCCTTAAAGAAATTACTTTCCAATTCTCTGATAATTTTGAAAAGCATTTATAGATTTAGTTGAGACATTATGTCATGATGCAAAAGGCAATAGAAGTTAATTCTTTGATTTATGAAAGTTTTACTGATCAAGAATGTTATATTCAGAACTGTTCGAATAAGAAATATTGATCCAGGTTCAATTGTTAAGTAAAACTGAAAACTAGATTTTACACAAGCTAATGACGCCGAATGACTTAATTTATCTAGTATGATTTTAAATTTCAATGCATGATGCTGTAATTCTTTAGCATTTACTTTCTTTATTTTTCTGAGAACGTTGACTGAGATAAAGGAATAATAAGAGCAAAAAAATTGACATGCACGTCTTTGAAAAATCTTTCCAATTGTGAACTTCATAGTTTCAATTTATTTGCTAATTTATTTTGCTTTATTTTTTGTACGTATTACAGTGAAACTTCAAGTGAAGAGATAAAAGTAAAATGTCAGGAATAAAACAAACATTCTAAAGCAACCACTTCCTGATACGACACAAATTTAAAAATTGCTCTTCCATTCGCAAACACTTAAGAGATTCAGGTTCTTAGATGTAATATTAGCTATTTTAACTATTCTATAAAATAAATAAAGCAGTGGGTGCTTTTATGAGTCTATACTGTAAATTTTCCCCAACTGATTCTAAAGTTTAAAACTATGAAGGGATGATGGCTTAAATTCTGCAACTCTCCAAACTAAATAATTGAACAGTATTGGTTGTGCAAATGCGGTAGTGCATTTCAAGAGATAGAATATTTTGAATACAGTGCAAAAATACTAGTGTAAGTAAGATAAACAAAGATTGATGATGTTCCTTAGCGTTAACGATTCCTATTCATTAAGTCGCCTCTGCTTTATTAAATTCCGTTGCATGTTGAAATCCTAGGAAATTTTGAGTGAAAAAAAAATCTCTGAATGAAATATTGAAGAATACAATTGGGTAATTAACGGCTTGGTTGAATGCCTAGGCTAAATTTAAGAAAAATGAAATTAATTCGCGGAAAAGAGTCCACTTATACTTCTTTTTCCAATTCTTTTCTCTTTTTCTTACTTTTCATTTTTTGGTTTTTACTTATTCTTTTAATTCAGAACTTTTATTTAAAAAAAAATAATAAATAAAACATTCTCATTCTTTTATATCACTTTACTTTTCGATATTTCTTAATAAATCTTTAGTTATCACGATTTAAGGTTAAAAAGAAACTGAAAATGCAGATCATTTTAACTTTAGTCATGCATGGGTTAAAATATATTTGAATTTAGTTTTCCCCTCTTTTGAGAAAAATACAGAATGTTTTCTTTTTTTTTTTTTTTTTCAATTTAAAAAATCACTTTTATCCATAATTGTTACTTTCACTGTAATGTTTATAGGGGGGGGGGGGGTATTACCAATTGTTTAACGGCCTTTTCTCCTTAAAATGATCGTTCGATTCCCTTTCCACTTTTTTTTTTCTACAAAAGCTGTGTTCTTAAGACACCTTTTCTACCAGCTTATCACCGCATTCTGGTCTTTTACTGACAGCATGCGGATCTACTTACATTCTGCTTTCGACTGGAGTTTTTGTGGGTTTCTATGCGGAATGAAGTTTGTGAACTTATTGACGCCACTGCGTAAAACCACTTTCTTGGCATACCTCCTTTTTTTTGCATGTAGATGTGAATTTTTGCAACGGTTCTCCCCCCCCATAGTGGGGGGGGGGAGACAATTTGCTTTATATAAAAGTGCACTACAAAAAATGAGCTGTTGTTTTTACCGTATAAAACTGGCAGCCTAGGTACTAATTTGAAAGTGTAAAATGCACAGTAACAAACTGTAAAACTAGCAATTTTACAGTTTATTGCCGTAAAATTTAACTGTATTATACTTTAAAAACAACAGTATAATAGTGGCAGCAGAGGTTCTGATTTAAAACTGTAAAATGTACGATAACAGACTGTTAAATTAGCAATTTTAAAATTTATTACCCCAAAATTAGCATTTTTACAGTTTAGTTCTGTAAAAGTAGCAATTTTTAGTTTATTACTATAAAATTAGCTGTATTATACTGTAAAAACAACATTCTTTTTTTATAGTGTGCTTTCTGAACGGAACTCAGGTAAACTAAAACATAGTTTACATTAAGTTTAATTTTTTACGAGGAAGTGAAACAAAAATAAGAGTGAAATTGTTTTTAAACAACTTTTAACTAGTATTTTCACAAAAATTGCATCGGAAGACATGGTTTTGAGGTACTCTGAATCGCAGCAAAAAGAAACTGAATTTTATTTATTTACTAGCTTTATACCCGGCGTTGCCCGGGTGCGTATTAATACAACATAGCATTCAGAAAAGAAAAAAAAAATTGGAAGAATTCTATTCTTATTTGGGTATATAAAAATTTGCATCAATCTGTCTCTTAGGTAGTTAAAATCTGGAAGAAAAACAGGATTCACGGAAAGTTCACAAAAAAAAAAAAAAAAACATCAAGTAAAAGCGAAAAAGTATGAAGTTTTTAATCCACATTTTTGCATAATTCCTCTAATAGGAGGACTAAAAAAAGCTCGCAAAAATTAAAATTAAATATCCGTAATTTTATCACGTTGTATGCTTAAAGGTCCATGTCGATTACAAATATAGGTCTAGAAAGGCCATTTTCTGATTTTAAAGACCATTTTATTATTGAAACATACCTCTTATTTGGTTGAATTCAATCCACATGGTTGTACAAAAAGTTCTTTTTACAAACTCCCAAAAGAACTCAATTATCACGGAAAGTTCACAGAAAAATAGCACCAGCTAAAAGCGAAACATGTAAAAGGGTTTAATCCATGTTTTTGCATAATTCCTCTGATAGGAGGATAAGAAAAAATTTTCTGTATCATACATATTTTGTGCCAAATGAGAACATGAATTATAATTGTTTTTGACTTATTTCATGCTAAAATGAAATAGGTGAGTCTTGAAATGGCTCATTCATTGTTTTAATTTTAATCTTTGTTGGAATATGCTAATATTTAAATACCATAAATTTTATTAATTTGTAACCTAAAAGCTCATGTCGATTAAAAAAATAAGCCTAATAATAAGCTAGATTCCTATAAAAAGGTCATTTTTTGACAAAAAACTTGAATTTGAGCTTTTTAGATTTTTTAGAATTTCAAGACACCGCCTATGATAATTCTAGGGCATCAAGGAACCTCTGTGTCAAGTTTGATGAAAATCTGACGCAAACTGTGGATTTGTATAGAGAACAAGTTTACAAACAAACACACACGCATTCACTTATTTTTATTGATATAGGTTTACTTATTTTGAAAGAATGTAGTTTCAAGAAGTGCATAAAAACTATTGTTGGAGGACTATGTATTTTTGGGGGGAAAAAACAAGCGGATAAAAATATGTTTACATCACTTCTATTGTTTCCAAAGAGTAAATTAATATTTTTCATTCATTTTTTTTTCACTTAAATTTTTGCTAGTAAATAGATGCAAAAAGGAGTGTAAAATATTTTAATTGTATTAATATGAATGAAGATTAAAAATAATTTATGCAATTTAATAAAAAGTGTATAACAACACTTTTACCTCAATGTAATTTTCTCCGAAAGAAATTGATACTTTAACAAGCTATTTTAAAAGTATAAATATTTTTATTTAATTTTTAGCTATATATATAGAGTAATGAATAATTAAAATGTATTTTCATTGGTATAAATAGCAATTACGGAAAAAAGTACATTCACACAAAAAGAGTAATCCTAAATATAGTTTTAAAAAAAGTAAAAAATACGCTTTTTAGAGTAAATTATACTAAAAAGAAGTTTCAAAACTATTGAATATATTCTTCGTTTACATCCACTTATAATAATGCATCAACACGTAATATAGTTTAGCCTTCAAAAATAATAATAGTATTAAATATACTAATTTTTTATTTGAGAAGAACGTGAATTTTGTTTTTCATTCAGAGTTACATACAAACAACTGAAACACTAAAATACATCAGAGTGGCAAATAGTTGTGCCTTTAGTATTATTAATAGTAAAAAATATATTGCTTTTATATTTGTAAAGAATGTGAATTTTATCTTTCATCCAGGGTTGCATACATACAAACAAACAAACCCACATGTGAAACTAATAAGCCCCCTTAAAAAGAGGGATAAAAATAAATCCCCACCATTTCCCCCAACAAATGCACAATCATATTTACACAGCACATCTACCACCACTCTTGTAGGATTCCGCCCCCAACTCCCAGGGGTCGTGTCCCATCTGCGCGGTGCTCTCACGTAACGGGACACCCCCCAGTGGACGGACGGACTCGCAGGCGTGGGCGTGTGTCGCGGGATCGAACCCCGGTTGCGAAAAACCGCAAATTGGGCCTCTTTCTGAGCGGGCACCCAAACACCGGCGCTCGTATCGAGTTACATCAAACAGATTGTCCGCTGGCAGGGGTGTTGATCGTGTGTTCTCGCCTCGTGCTGCGGGGGCGCGAAAATAAGATTCTAATTTCAGAATGTGCCGATTCTTTGTTCGGTTGGCGAATAACGTTGTCGGCGAAGAGCTCTGTGGAAGGGATTTTGGTGGCAGTTTGTGTGTTTGGTTGAGAAATGCACTTGGTTGTGGTATAAGGTGGCGGGGTTTAAAACCGGGGAAAAAACTCTAGCCCTGCTCCACATCAGCGGAAAACGCGACCGAAACCGAAGGCAGAAACCGAAAATCCGGGTACTTTCCATAGGAACACTATTTAATACATTTTACGTTTCTGCTTTATTTTTCTGCTTTACGTCAATGTGGAGCAGGGCCTTAAGGCTTTTATTTTTGAATAGCTTATTACCCGTATTACCAGGGTGCTTATTAATACAACATAGCTCTAAAAATCTTTGCTTTTAACTTCTTTCATGCTAAAATGAAACAGGGTGAGCCTTAAATAGATTCATAGTTAATCGTAATCTTTGTTGGAACATACTCATATTTAAATGAGCTAAATTTTATCAATTTGTATGCTTAAAGGCTTATCTCTATTGCGCTATAATATTCAAAATTGAAAGAAAATGGCCATTTAAGACAAAAAACTTAAATTTTGAGCTTTTTGGATTTTTTTTTTTTTTTAATTTTAAAACCCTGCCTGTGTGAATTCTAATGCATCAAGGAACCTCTGTGCCAAGTTTGATGCAAATCCGATGAAAACTGGATTTGTATAAGGAACAAACATACTTAGATACATACATCCATATAGATTTTAAAAACTCATTAAAATTACACAGCAAATTATAATTTCCACTGCAGTTGTTGTTTTTTTTGGGGGGGGGGGAGAGAAACTAGTTCATCATTTCAATTAACTTCATTTTCATATTTTTTTTTTTCTGATAATTATCTCGCCCAGATGATAAAATTCAATAAGGAAAAACAAGAAAAGAACTATTGCTTTTTCTCATGAGGAAAACCTATTCAACTGGTGTCAAAACATCTAGAACTTTAATTTTAATAAACTTATAAGCTTCAAACAAACTCCATCTCGTTTAGAAAAATTCGCTCATATCAAGACAGCAAGAGTTTTGAATGTATGAGTACATTTTCTCCACTACATGAGAAAGAATATTACTAAAAGCTTTTTGGTTTACATTTTTGTAAAACTTAGACCTGTAAAGATGGGACAAGAATAAATAAGTTCCTTGTAAAATGCAGCTTTTTTTTTTTTTTTGCCACTTAAACACTGTAAATAATGAATGTTGTTTTTACAGTATAATACAATTAATTTTACAGTAATAAACTGTAAAATTGCTAATTTTACTGTTTATTACTGTGCATTTTACAGTTTTAAACTGGAACCTTTGCTGCCAGTATTATGCTGTTGTTTTAACAGTAAAATACGGCTAATTTTGTGGTAATAAACTGTAAAATTATGATAATAAGCTGTAGAATTGCTGCTTTACAGTAATAAACTATGGGCCGTGGTAGCCTGATTGGTAAGGCGTCGGACTCGTGACCGCAGGGTTCCGGGTTCGATCCCAGGCGATCAAAGATCCACTGTCTTGATTAAGTGTGGCTGGGGGACTTTAAAAATGTCGTGGTCACAAAGTCCTCTAAGTGAAACGCTACCTCTGGGGGTGCTGGGCCAAGGGTTTGCTCAACCCTTGGTTCTGGTTCAAAACGAACAGAGCGCTCTTTAGGGCCCTATCCCGGTTAAACCACGAGTTGTGGTAGGTAGGGGGGACCCTGGAGTGTGATGTGAAGTAAGAAGTAATAAACTGTAAAATTTCTAATTTTGCAGTTTATTCCTGTGCATTTTACAGTTTAAAACTGGAACTTCTGCTGCCGAAAAAACAACGTTTTATTTTTTGCAATGTATAACTCTAAACTCTCAGTCGCTCTTCAGAAGTAGCGCATAAAAATATTCATAAGTTTACTAATTTATGTTTGCTTATTTCACATGACTCGTATCTACCAATCGCGAAGTCCATAAGTTTAAGATAAACATCAGGGATTGGCCATTGCGATGACATTAAGCAAGCTTAATTGCTTAATATCTGCTATCCTTGATTTTGAAAATTTGCATTTGTCAGAAGCAAATTCAATTTTTAAATTTGAATGAGTAAGTAAATAAATTTGCAACGCTATTTGACCAAGTAATAATTTTACGCTATTTGACCAAGTAATAATTCTATTTCCTTTGGTTTCTAACTATATTATAAAAAGTCATAACAGAAATGAAAGCAAATAAATGAGTTATTATTAACGGTAATAATACATTTTGATAGTTAAAGGAAATCTAAAGCGGTGCACGTGCAAACAATAAACTTGTTTTTACTGTATAACACTGGCAGCAGGGATTCCAGTTTCAAACTGTAAAAGCACGGCAATCAGGGGCGGCGCTAGCAGTTTTACCGCCCCGGACAAATTTTCAAATTGTCGCCCTCATCGGGATCTTAAAAAAGAAAAAGAAAAAAAAAGAAAAGAAAAACCAGTTGGGTGGGGGTTCTAGCCGTTACATTCTCATAAATTTAAACGTCTTGAGCTCGAATTATGCTTTTCATCTTTATAGGTGTTTTCCCTTAAAAAACGTGGTTTCAGAACCCCCTCCCCTCTCCACGAAAAAAAGTTTTTTCAATGTAAAGTCTGCTAGAGCCAAGTCTCGAAAAAAATTAAAAATAAACTCAAACTGCAGACGATTTGTAACTATGACGAAGAGAATTCTGAGCCTCAAAATCAGACTAACGTAAATCACTGTGACTACTTAGCAGGAGAAGTTAAAAACGTTTGCCGCATACAAAGGTTGGGACGAGCGCTCTTTTAACACTGGAAAGTAATTGTAAAGGTTCTTTTTTTTTTTAGGAATTACGTTCATATAGTTCGATGCGCAATAAGATTTTTAATACGATGGAGCATTGCCATTTTTTGACTTACGTTAGTTAATCCGGTCCTGCATTACAGAATTAGTGTCGCTAAATAAGTATTCATAAGAACAAAGAGCCAGACTTATTTTTGTCCTCATAGCAGATTGAAAAATCAAAAGAACATCAATCTCGGTCAAGTGCGAGCTAAAAAGCATTTCGTGGATAATAAAAAGATAAATATATAAATTAATAAAAGAGATTCATTGTCAATAAATACAAGCAAATTAATCTTGACTTGATCATTCCAGTAAAAAGCAGCACAATAAAACCAAATCATGTTTATCTCTATATATAAAGATGACGGTGTTAGTTAGTTAGTTTGTTTGTTTGTACGTTTGTAACCGCTGTACGTTTGTCCACCCTTCGAAGCCCCCACAGCACCGACAGACCTGAAACTTGGCGCAAAAATTCGAACGTATCCTCGTGTAATGCATCTCGAAGGCCAAATTCTAAATTTCGATTTAGTTATTTTTAAATTAATTAATTAGTCTCATTTTTGGTGTATCCGCCATAATTGAGGGTGGAAAACCTTCCTCCACCCCAAAACATTATATATCGCTGGAAAGGGTTTTTTTTTCTGAAAAAAAAAAGTTTTAGCACGTTTCTCTCCGTTAATTAGGAGAGGAGATATTAATTAATCAAATTTAGTCAAATTTCAAGGCATAACTCTGTACGCAAAACTGAAACACTAGATCCATTTTCCATACAAGCTGCTCTTTCTTCAGTGGTTTAAATTTACGTATAGAGTTAAGCCTTGAAAATTTACTAAATTTGAGTATATCTCTTGTCTTTTTGATTTATTTGGCGAATTGTTTTAAACTTTAAAAGGACTTTTAGTGTAGTTTAAAAGGTTGTGGAGAAAACGGTAAGACTAGAATTTCCTATGCGATATTTTAAAAGAACTCGATGCATTTACAGCTTTTAAAATGCTATGAGATTTATTGCTGTGATGCCTAATAAGTGAATTTGAGGTGTAATATAAGAATATTTTCTTAAAAATTAAAGTTTTGCTGTGGCCAATAACTCTCACTATATTTTCAGAAAATTATAGTAATTGGCCCCATATGATGAGAACGCTACTGATAACTCTAAATGTTTAGCAACAGAAAAATCAGATTAAGAGTTTAATGCAGGGGTGGCTAACCCGCGGCACGCGTGCCACAATGTGGCACGGCGTAGCAGTAACAGTGGCACGCGAAGACTTTTTGAAAAAAATCCAAAATTGAGGGAAAAATGTCGATCTCAAAAATATTGATAAAAACTAAAACCCTTGAACTGATAAACATAATTATATTATGACGGACGATTAAGTTTCAGGCAGGGCTGCGGAGTCGGAGTCGGAGTCGGAGTCGAAGAGTCGGAGTCGGACTGATTTTGGACCAAAGGAGTCGGAGTCGGAGTCGCTGAAAAACATGTCGACTCCGACTCCGACTCCGACCACCTCCGATTTGGATGAAATTTTACGGAGGTGAAAACATATCTTTGAAACTAACAGATACAAATTTTCAGCGTCCAATATCCAAATCCTAAGCATCTAGGATCATTAAAAAGGGCTTCAAATGACGGGTCTTTGCAGCAAAAATGCAATGTGTTAAAATAAAGTCTGGCCATTTAACAAGAAAAGGATTAGTTTTGTACGGAGTCAAATGACAAGAGCGGCACTTGTCTATTGCTATGGAGAAAATGAACTTTTTGGGAGGTCACAGTGACCTCCGAGAATGGAGATAAATGTGGTGAAAATACCTGCGAGAATTCTTGAGAAAAATGAACTTTTTGAGAGGTCACAATGACCTCTCATGACCTCCGACTGGGATACCCCAGCTTGCTATCCCCACCCCCCTAAAGTGAGTCCTGGCTACGACCATGAACAAAAATGAAACTTTTTAAAATGGACTTAATATTTCAACCTTTGTTTAGGGTTTTTCCCTCTTCATATTTGGGTAAAAAAATAATTTAAAAAAAGCAGGAGTCGGGAGTCGGAGTCGGAGTCGGAGTCGAAAGTTTTAAAATCCCGGAATCGGAGTCGGAGTCGGAGTCGACTATTTTTCCTCCGACTCCGCAGCCCTGGTTTCAGGAAGCTGGCTTACAAATTGTCTTAACTACAATATTGCAAAATACTTAGCTTTAGCTTCGGACATCCAACAAAATCTGTGACGCTACAGACAATGCTTTGTAAAAAATATTTGTGCTTGATACAAATGAAACTTTCGATGCTGCAGAATGGATTCTTGATGTGCAATAGTTTCAGCTACGGATGAGGAATTTTTTTTTAAAGTTAACTGTGCAAGTAAAATTAAGAAACCGGATTGGAAAAAATTCGGTATGGTTGTACAAATAAAGATCCTTAAATTGTTTTTGTTACATTACTTGAAAATAATTTGGGAAAAAAACTTAAAAAGTATCATCGACTTATTCATCACGAACTCCTTGCCAAAGAATGAGACTTTTTTTCTGCTGGTGACTCTGTAGAGTTCACTGTATTAACAAACTACGAATTAGAGATCTGAATGTTTTGTGAACTTTTCCCAGGAGAAAGAGTAGAGCATGGCAAGTTACTCCTTCATTGAAATGTGCAATAGCTGTCCGAAGGAAAAATAGTCTTAAGATTTTAGAGTTTTAGGGAGCGTGTTTTTTAAAATGTCTGGAAGTAAAGCAATGAGGACTTGCTACTTAGGAATGAAGAATAGCAAAAGAATTTAACTATGTCATATCTTATTTTCCAGCGTTTAAGTAGTTTAAATTTAAGATAGTACAAATAGAGTTTCCTAAATTAGTATAAGCCATCTACAATCTTTTATGATGAAACTTCAGTTTCTTTCTCTCTATTTTGGAGAAAAAAGAATAAAGCATTAAATTTAATACTGAAAGTATCAACCCAAATTTAATAATTTTCCAATGATATATGGAGAAAATTTTACACCTATTTTAAGTATACATTCAGTGTTGGGTTTAATGATTTTCAGGATCATATAAAAAGTGCTGATCTTTTCAAATTCTTCGTCTATTTCTCTGCAAGACACAACTTGACACTCTTCTGAAATCCAATACAGAATTACTGACCTTCTGCATTGGTAATCAAATATAAGAGCTTACTTGAACAGAAAGTCATCCACGTTATACAGTCGACGCTCGATATAACGACCGCCTCCGTCCTTCAGAAAACGGTCTTTATAACGAGTGGTCGCAATAAGAGGTAGAACATAGAGTATGTTGGGATACAGTAGGGAGTTTTCTCACCGGTCGTTATATTAGGATGGTCTTTGTAACGAGTGGTCGCTATAACGAGCGTCAACTTTATTGAAATTTGGAAAAATTGTGCTAACAGTTTTTTTTTTTCGCATTTAAACACATTTTAGCCGTCTGATTTTGTTGTAGACTTGGTTCAAAATACACTTCTAAATTAATATTTTTGTTATGAATGCAGAAAAATCTAAATACCGTTGAATATTAATTGATAGCACTTAAAACACTTAAACTTCTTCGGATTCTCAAGAACTAATCCTAAAATTAAAGGTTTGGTAAAAAAGATACAGACTTATAAACCACAATAAGTATAGACTGTTTAATTTTTAGAATAGAATGCTTGATGTTATTTGTTTCTATTTTAAGTATAAAGTCAACTGACAGAACTTATAAAAGTTTTTTTCAATAACTCTTAATTTCGGACTTGTTTCATCTTTATTATCATTAATATTTCAATTGCTCAGATTTAAGAGAAAAAATGTTTCATTTGAGTAAGAATTACATAGTCAGCCAACTTAAAATCTATTTTTAACTTTTCAAAAATGTTCAATTAGTTGAAAAAATACAATGTGGCACGCTGAGCTTTTTCTCTTCAGATAGTGGCACTCTCCCTAAAAAGGTTGGCCACCCCTGGTTTAATGTATTAAATAAGCTCATGTCTCTAAAAGACTTCCAAAATATTTTTGGAGGCGAAATAGACAAGATAAAAGCACCGAAATAACAGAAGGAAGTTTCAAATAATACATGACCGTTATGCAAAGTTTGGCGCTTTTTTTCCAGAATGATTTTTCTAAAAACAACTCTACCAATACTGAAATACTGACTGCAATTATAACAACAAATGCAAATTTGACTAATGAAAATAATGTGACAGCAGCAACAATTGTGATAACTCCTCTGAAAACTCCTATAAATTAGTATACGTCAGCTACTTCAAACAAAACAACTCATTGTAGTAAATTTATCGATGATTACCAACAAAATGCGCCAAAAAGTAGGAGAAATTTTTTTTAATAGGATACACAAAAAAACCATTTTTTATAATTTCTGAGAGTTATAGAGCAGCTATTGAAAACAATGAACAAGAAAAGCAGCAGAAAGAGTGAAAAATAAAGAAAAGAAGAAAAACGGAATGGACAAGCAGCCGTACAGAATGAAAATGCTTTAAAGAAGACTAATATAAATAAGGAGAAGTCAAAAAATAGAAAATAGAAAGAGATGGAGAAAGATATTGAATGCTAAAATGTTATAATATATTTAATGAACGAAAAATATGTTCAATTAACGGTATAATACCTTCATACAATGGTATACTATATTCATGTAAAGGAATAATATTTTCATATATATACATGAATAATCCTGTATAACATTGAATGTTTACATGGCCAATAACTGCATGGTTTCATAGCCAATAACTATGATAAGGTGGCCAATTACTATCAATTTGACATTTTTGTTTTTGCGATGACTTTTTTTCTAATAATATATCTGAAAAATGTTTTCAGACAGTATATGAGTAGTAAAATGCATTAATATAGTATCAAATGAAGTATTTCTTATTTATGCAGAAATATTTCATTTATTTTTTATTTAAGCATACGAATACGATGTCGCTAAAGTGGCCAATTACTATACCGCTTCGACTATAATAATTTTACTTCAGAGGGTTGGAGTGAATTTAATGGTGGACTTCCTTTCCATTTAAATGCACGGGCATCGCCGTGCGGGTACTGCTAGTTAAAGCTATACGTTAAACTGGACAAAAAGTACAAATTGAAAAGAAGTACCACAATAGCATGTCGAGTAGAAAATATCTCAAAATATAATAAAGTCAACAAATCATTTGAAAAAAAAGAAAATCGGGGCTTTTTTTACATGCTGCGTACACACACACACACACACACAACTATATAAACACACATAATTATTTAAATAACAATAAGAAGAAAATGACCTCTTATTACTTGTTTGTGCCCAATAAGGAATTATTACAGAATTTATAATGATATTTACCCAGTTTAGAAATGTTTCTTGAGAGCTGATAGCATGTTGGAAATGTTATAATCAAAACAGTGGAGTAATATTGATGAAATAAAATATAATAAAATCATTCCTTCAAAAATATCAATTTATATATTTTTTTCTTTATAATCATAGATTAAGAATGCAATAAAATAACATTAGTATTTGATACACACTTTAATGACAACTTGATGAGAGATTAATTGCTTATGCTGTACAAAATTTGAGAGATCAAATTAATGCTTAACGTTATTTTCCTTCCTGTAGTAACTTGTAGTAATATTCATTCTCTGCTATCAAGTCTGTTAAATAACTATTTAAAAAAAAGAAATATGAGGACAAAGGTTACAATTCAATGCATTGTTCTTCCGTGGTACTCTATTACTACAAACTCCTAAAGAAACAAGAAAATTAAAAAGCTTTTTCTTACTTTTAATTCTGTAAAATTTGCAATTATTTTTTAAAAACCTATTTGTTCAGCTAATTCGAGTTCAATTGCCAATATAGCTAGGCCATTTAATCTATCTTGAAGAGTTGTGGAACTTAAATTTTTTTTATTAATTTTAATTTTGAGAAACTCCTCTCGCCACCTGCCACACTTATTGGCAAAGATAGTAAAATTCTTAAAGCAATAGCTAAATTTGGTGCAATATCAAGAGTTGAAATCAAAGATAAAACTTCGATTGGGCTTTGTTTTTCACCTAATAAGGCCAAAACTGACACTATTAAAAAACCGGGACGTTTGGTAACCATGGCCGGACCCCTGTATATTTAGTTCGTGAGATGCAATTTTGTTTTATAAATATAAGTTTAACATGCAAGCCTGTTTTTCAAATTAAATATTATTCAACCTCATGAATACATCGCAAGAAACGAATAGTAATGAAAATGCATGAAACTTAGTTCAGAAATATTCCTTTCCTAAAGACAAACCAAAGCATATTTTTTGAACTTTTTGCCTTTACTTAAAGATCGACGCTGATGATGGTTGAGTTTAGCTGCAATACATAGCAAATGGTATTTAGTTTTTCAGCCACAAAGATACAAAGGGGGCTTTCTAAAATCACCTAATTCGTTGAAAGTTCCCTGCACGAATAAACGGTAAAATTATCCATAAGAGAAAACTCGTTTTATCGAAGAGGTGGTGTAAGTGACGCACGTTTTTTCTTTTTACTAGTACAAATGAGAAGCAACACTACCGAAACAACAAAATCATAAAAGCGTCCCACTCCTAGGGTTGTCCCGCTCCCCTTTGCACCAGTTTCAAGGAAACAATTAGCAGGAAGAGAGTTTGGAAAATAGGAGCCATAAAGCGTATGGCCTAGGGTCCAAAATCATGCGAAGTACTCCGAAGTACCAGGGGGGGGGGGGGCAACCCTGGCGAAGTACTTTGTCGGTAATCGGACCAATCGGACCTCACACAACGCTGTCTCGCCGTCTCGCTTCGCAACTGATAGGCAAGGGTGATCAGATGACGTCCCCGACAGCAATTACGGAACAAAGAGCTCACGATAAAAATAAGACCTAAAACTTTCACGTTCGTTTCAAGCTTCCAAGCTGCAAAAGGAAATTTGTTTGCAAAAGACGTTTGTACAAATTTGTCATTAATGAAAAATGTATTTTAGACATTTAAACCAAGATGCCGCCCCTAAAATTTGGCGCCCCGGACAGGGGTCCGGAATGTCCGCCGCTAGGGCCGCCCCTGACGGCAATAAACCGTAAAAATAGCTATTTTCCAGTTTATTACTCTAAAACTAGCAATTTTAGTTTATTACCATCAAATTAACTGTATTGTACTGTAAAAACCACAGTAATACTGGCAGTAGAAGTTCCAGTATAAAACTGTAAAATGGACATGGACAGTAATAAACTGAAACTAGCAATCTCACAGTTTATTAGAGTAAACTAGCAATTTTACGGTTTACTACAGTTAAATTAGCAATTTTACAGTTTACTACTGTAAAATTAGTAATCTCACAGTTTATTACTGTAAAATTAGCTGTAGTATACTGAAAAACAACATATATTTTTTTCAGTTTGCAAGTATTGAAACTAATACCTAAACAGCAAAATAAAAACGATCCCCTTATGCTAAAACCCCTGCTTTCATTCCCTTAGTACATTATTCCCCTTAAAATATTCTAAATTTACCCTACTTTCTCCCTATTTTCCCCTACACGTAAAAAGTCCCCCCTCCCCCCCCTCCCTTGCATAATTTCGTTATGGCGGTGCATTTTGACAGTTGATCAGCCCTTCAACGGAGCATTTATTAAATGCACTCCGGTGTCCAGCGGGATTGCGAAAGCCAATTAGCTCAACAACGGAGGAACGGAGGGTATGCAAATAAAACTGATGTTCATATAAACTTGTGTTGTTTTCATATTTTGTGGGAATGAATTTTCAAGTGGATAGGAAAATAGTGTTCGTTTGATTCTTACTTAAACGCTTGTGTTTTGTCAATATTTATGATTATAAATCCTTTTTGTTCTTCAAATATTCCTCTCTTTTTTAAAGAAGTGTACATTGCAAAAAAACCTGTTATTTTTACAGTATAATACTGGTAGCCGAGGTTCCAATTTAAAACTGTAAAATGCACAGAAATAAACAAGCAATTTTACAGTTTATTGCCGTAAAATTTAGCTGTATTATACTGTAAAAACAAAAGTATAATAATGGCAGCAGAGGTTCCAGTTTAAAACTGTAAAATGCGCGGTAATAAGCTGTATGACTAGCAATTTTACTGTTTATTACGGTAAAATCAGCAGTTTTACAGTTTAGCACTGTAAAATTAGCAATTTTTACAATTTATTACTGTAAAATTATCTGTAAAAACAACATTCGTTTTTTACAGTGTACATGAATCTTATGCAAACAGTAGACAACCAAGTTTCCAAACGTCTGAGAACTTGTTATCGAAATTTTTAAGCAATAAAGCAAAATTTACTAAAAAATTGTTTTTGTCTTAAGCAATATTTTCAGTTAACTAAATGATTTAATTATAACATTAGTTGAATATAAAAACGAATAAATACTGTAGGCGATTAAAATCTTAGAATGTTCAATGTTCATTGCCACTAATCGAAAATAATTATCCTCTTTGACCGTCAGACTGTTTCAGAAATTATTCTGAAAGTAAAGAAAAATAAAATTAAACTTTCGAACTATTTTGTTTATGAAGCAGCTTTAAATTTGCCGAATGGAACTCCGTATTTTACTGAATGATGAAATGTGATCGAATGAATTACCAATTTAGAATTAAAAAAAAGCAACTTTGCAATGAAGTGACACACATTTAAGCGAGAGGCTACGACAACATAATAAGGCCTAACTAGATTTTTTTTTATTATTGATCAACGTGCTCACGAGGTTTTGCATCAGATCTCTTTTTGCACATTCTCTCACGAGCTTTCTCATAATATTTACCGCTCTTCCTTTGTTCTGAAAAAAAAAAAGCCAATTGAGAACAAATTGCTGTCGTAATTGCTCAAAAACCTCAAGAATAGCGTGAATTTCTCAGCCCCCAATACTTGCCGCCGGGGGAAGAGTCCTGCTTACTCCCCCTCCCCTAGTTTCAGCACTGACAGACACAGACATTTTGCAGTGGGTCAAATATATTCAGCATACCTCAAAATGTGTACACTGAAAAAAATGAATGTTGTTTCTACAGTATAATACAGCTACTTTTACAGTAACAAACTGTAAAAATTGCTAATTTCACAGTAATAAGCTAAAATTTCTAATTTTACAGTACTAAACTATAAAATTGCTAATTTTAGTAGTTTATTACCAGCTTTAAGCTGGAATCTCTGCTGCCAGTATTATACGGTTGTTTTTACAGTATAATACAGCTAAATTTTAAGGCAACAAACTTCGCTTCACTTCACACACTCCAGGGTCCCCCGTACCTACCACAACTCGTGGTTTAACCGGGATAGGGCCCCGAAGAGAGCTCTGTTCTTTTTGAACCAGAACCAAGGTTCGAGCAAACCCTTGATGGCCCAGCACCTCCAGAGATATCGTTTCACTTGTAGGACTTTGTGATCATGAAATTTTTAACGTCCCCCAGCCACACTTAATCAAGACGGTGGATCTTTGATTGCCTGGGATCGATCCCGGGTCCTTTCGGTGACGAGTCCGACGCCTTACCGATCGGGCTACCACGGCCCAAGGCAACAAACTGTAAAATATCTAACTTTACAGTAAAAAATTATAAAATTGCCAATTTTACAGTTTATTACTGTGCATTTTACAGTTTTAAATTGGAACCTCGGCTGCCAGTATTACACTACAAAAACAACAGTTCCTTTTTTGAAGTGCAAATACTTGCCGCCCGGTAGGAGGGTCATGCTTACTCCCCCCTATCCTAGATCCAGCACTGACAGACACAGACATTTTTCAATGGATTAAATATATTCTGCACGCCTCAAAATTTGTAGATCCGTTGAAATTTGAAAAAAAAAAAAAAAAAAATCAGGAATCCAAAACTTTTTTCGATACGTTAAGAATTAAATAAAACAGAGGGAATTGTTGTTTTTGTCTAAGTACCTCTCTCCTTAGAGGCTTGTTAATTGCAAAGTAACGATCATTTCTTTACTGAGATGAAATCATTACCTTTGAAAGATACTTACTAAGTTATTTTTAATTAAGTTCTACTGTTGTATTACTTAAAACAACAAAGTAATTACTACTGTTGTTTTTTACTAAGTACCTTTCGCCTTAGAAGCTTGTTAAGCGCGAAGTAACGATCATGTCTTTACTGCGATGAAACCATTATCAATTGAAAGACACTAAGTTGTTTTTTATTAAGTACTACTGTTGTAAGTATTACTTAAAACAACAAAGTAAGTTACTACTGTTGTTTTTTACTATGTACCTCTCATCTTAGAAGATTGTTAAGCGTAAAGTAGCGATCATTTCTTTACTGCGATGAGACCAATACCCCTGAAAGACACTTACTAAGTTGTGAATAAAAAGTACTACTTACTACAAGTTATTAAGTACTACTGCTGTAAGTACTGCTTAAACCAACAAAGTAAGTGTGCTACTGTTTTTGACTATGTACCTCTTGTTTTAGAATCTTGTTAAGCGCAAAATAACGATCATTTCTTTACTGAGGTGAAACCATTACCCCTGAAAGACACTTACACGACAAAGAAAAGAAAAAAAAAAAGTCCAAAAGCGCAAGTCCCTCAAACTCGATGATCCCCGAATCCGAATCCTTGAAGAATGGCTGTCCCCATCCTCCTCCTTCCCTTCATTGTTCCTGCAAATCATTCAGCCAGCGGAAGCGCGATGATAGGAAAAGATGATGGGCGGAGGATGAAGAGAGAGAGAGAATGACTTCTGAGGAGTCGTCTGCGGCCTCCTGATTGGCTACGCGCTCCCGATGCCTCCCTTCCGAGATTGAAAGCAAGCGCATCCGGCGCCAGCGAAATCAGGTGTCATGAGGGGATGGGGTGGGAGGGCGCGGCACCCTCTTTTGGAATTGTTGCTCGGCTCGATGATACATTCTGGTCTGCTTGAATGACAGATTATGTGGGAGAACCAATGCTGGGTTTGACGAATATATTGGAGAACAGCGGTTCTCAACCTTTTCCTGGATAGTGGGTGATGTCTTAGCAATTACAATACGTTTATTTTAAAAATAAGCTAGCTCCCCAATATTGCAGTATGCTTAACTTATTTCATGCTAAAATGAAATAGGTGAGCCTAAAATTGATCATTCATTGCTAATTGTAATCTTTGGTGGAAAATACTCATATTTAAATGTGTTAAATTTTATCAATTAGTATGCTTAAAAGCTTATCTCTATTACTCTATATATTCAAAACTGAAAGAAAAGGGATATTTTGATACAAAAAATTTGAATTTTAAGCTTTTTGGATTTTTTTTAAATTTTAAAACCCCGCCTGTGTGAATTCTAGTGCACCAAGGAACTTCTGTGCCGTTTAATGAAAATTGTCCGATGAAAACTGGAATTGTATAAGCAACAAACAAATATATATTCATGCATCTATTTTTGTATATATAGATTAGCTATTGCATATTCTTTTAAATTATGAAAAACACAAAAAAAATTTAACAGATTATGTGGGTGACATATGAAATTCAATGTAATGTGACAATTGAAGGGGTAAGTGGATAAAGGTGATATGTGACAATCTTTGAAAAACTTACTTTTTACCATGGATGAAGGTGATAAGGTAATTTTTTTTTTTTTTTGAAAGCTTTTTCTAGAAGTTTAAAAAATTGTCACATATCACCTTTATTCACTTACCCCTTCAGTTGTGCTTTCTGAGTTAACACAGTTGGGACACACTAATTTGAATTTGTGTAAATCGGCGAAATTCAAATGTCACATATCGCCTTTATCCACTTGCCGCTTCAATTATTTTGTAGAATGGCAGTTCTCAACCTTTACAAGACTATTACCCATAAAATGGGAGGTTAAAATAATCTTTTAACAATCACCCCTAAAAACGTTAAAAATAAAGGAAGAAAATCAGCATGTAAATTCGAGCTAAATTAGTATGTAATATTACTGCACTTTAAAGCAGATTAATTAGCTTTACTGCAATTTGAAAAACATTTTAAAAGGACCTCGTGATATCTATTTTTTAATAAAAAATTATGAGGGGAGGGGGGAGGCCACTTCTTACTCTTCTGTGCCCCTCCCCGAAACTATATTTCTATCCGCCTTTTGGTGGAAACATACGAAATCTCAGAGCGCTCGTCAGAAATAATCTATGGCGATTCGGAATTTTCTTATAGTGATCAAATATTTAAAAAAACACGAAGCTATAAAAATAGTTTACTTTTACGCACAAGCAGACAGTCAGAAGCTATCGTTGCAAAGTATTAAATGTAAAAACATTTAAACACAACAAGGGTCCTCTTTTTTAATGAGAAGTTTGGGCCTGTGTGTGCCAAGCTGCAGTTGTAGTATAAAATGTATCGGGCAAATTCCACGAATCTGCTGACAAGTGACGCTCATATATTTCATTAAAAAGTAGTAATTCTAAAAGGCATCGAACAAACTTTTTTGCCTAATAAATCCCGCACCGATTTAACCAACAAAATTTCGTTCGAAGTACATGAACACCATGTGAGAGACAAATTGGCGGCGTTTTCGTGAAATGGCCCTGTTATGAAGCACTCCATAAATAATGTCCCGCTCCGAGGGTAGGGGGTCGTGAAAATGTGACCCTTTGTGATGAATGGAAGAGGGAGAGGGTAATAGATATTGTGTGACATCACACATTTTTTAAATAAAAATATGTTGAATAACGTGAAACGTAACAAGAGGACAAAATATGACTCCAAAATATCAAAAAAAAAAAATTAATGCATGTAAAATAATAATAATAATAATGAACGAAGGTACTTTTACTGTTTAAATAATATTATCAAAAAAAGTAATAATAATTTATTCAAAAGCCCCCATGACATTTCAGTTTATTGCTAAAAAGATTAAAATTGCGTCAACTTCGATTCTTTTTTTTACTGTGCTTCAGTTGTTTAGGTACCTTAAAATAGATTCAAGTCATTTTCTTTAATCATAAAACAAAATACGAATACAAAAATCGTTGATTTATGTTTTCATGGATTATTTTCAAAATAATATGTAAACTAAAATAAATAATTTATCGTAGAACAAAACTTTAAAAAAAAAAGTAAAATAAAACTTTTAAATACTTTTAGACACAGACCCTTCAAAATCTTACATGCAGTTAAAAAGAAAAAAAGCTTTAATTGCAATAATGAAAAATTATATTTCCTCTTTAGCTGTCATTAACAGTATACAAAAATATTATTATTGACAACAACAACAGTAATACAAATAATAATAAATTATTTTACTTCTACAGCAATAATTATTTTTTTCTACTTGTAGTTGTTACTATTATATAAAATAAATACTAACAATGTTAATAAAAGCTAGTAAAACAGTAATATCACCTTTTCATCTTCACACGAACTGATTTATTTAGTCATTTATTTATCTATTTACTTATTCCTTATTTTTAATGCAATTAGAATTTTATCACTTTGAGAATCAGCAATAAAAGGAAAATTTTAGAATTATTACAACACTAACAACATCACTAATTTTAGCAATACAAATAATAATTTAGTTGTTATAATAGTTCTAAAAATAATAACAATAGTTCAAAATGAATAATACGGTGATAAAATATCACTATTAATAACATGAATACTAATAAACACATGCAAAACAGTAATGAAATAATAAATACAGTAGTACCTCCTTTACGGGACACCGCTGAAAGAGGGACACCTCTTACCTAAGGAATACTCTTTTTGGTCCCAGTCCTTTTGAACAGGGCATCCATGATGTATTTACCTCTTCTTTTGGGATACTTTATATAAGAGACGATTACAGAGAAAAATTACAAAACTTAATGTATAAAAAATATTGGATTAAGAAAAGACCAACGTTTTTTTAAATGAATAAATAAATAAAATTAACTGCAAAAAGTTTGTCCTGGCATTGACATGCAAAGAAAAAAATGTGTATTTTAAAATTCTTGCTGGGATTTTTCAGTCATTTTTTTTCTATTTAATCATATGTGTTCAATTCCGACGGATATTGCCCATGAGAAACTTTTTACAGAAAACTTTATCTGAAACCACCCTGTTATTTAACATTGTATTGCATTGTAAATTGCATGACGTGAAGCAAATCCGCGCAACAAATTACATCCAAATGATTGCTATAAATTACAAAACTTTGATTCTATCGCAGTTTTTCATTAAATTTTAATTTTAAAAGTTATGATTTTTTTAAATTAGAATAATTCTGAATTTTATCTAATATACATGATACATTTTCAATGAATCTTAAATGACAATAGGTTACCTTTATTATAATGCTATACTATGTTAAGTACACGGTGGTGTCAAAAATAATGAGTATCAATGCATTCACCTCCGAATAGGGGACACCTCTATTTAAGGGACAAAAAATCCAGCCCCCCTGGTGTCCATTATTCAGAGGTTCTACTGTAGTAACTTTTATCAGCCCACAATCTGTTAGTCTCTTGTTTGTTTTAATCGCAATTCAGAATCAGGAAAGAGCCATTTCATGGAAAAATGGACATTTGGAAGCACACGTAACAAGCTCATATACTTCGTTAAAAGTAATAATTTTAAAACGTAATGCATGAAATTATGTTGCTTAAGAGAGCAGAAATGTATGTGTGGTTGCTTAAGTAGAAACATTTGTTCGTTAGCTTTAAAATTATTACTTTTTAAGGAAATTTAAGAGTTATTATGTGTGGGGAAAATGATGTTTTGCGGAATATCTAGAGTTGAAAAAAGAAAAAAAAAAACTTCTTTACCACTTTAGATGTCCCGAAAACCAGTAACACAGTGCCGACTTTTATTCCTCATCAGACTTCATCAAGTCGGCGCGTCTGACAAGGTCGGCACCCTTTCAGCAACCATTATTTCACTCGTCGGCGAAGTGACGAGGGAAATTTCCCAACAATCACATCTTCCCGTCTTTAGCGCATCCAAACGAGGGCGTGTTGTTTCTGGGACGTTTACAAAGACCCCCTTTCGCGCGCTTTTCTCTTTCCCGAATATTTTGTCTCACCTATGAACCGGACGTTGTCCAAATGATGTCATCACAGTCGCATGAAAAAAGGGATTCTTTTAAGAAGGTCAGTAGCCATAAAGTTGCATTGATTTTTATCAATGTTATGTTTATATTCTATTAATTTTTCTGTTGAGTAGAGGGCCGAACCTAAGGGGAACTCTTCCTATTCCGGATAATCAAAAGTTCGGATAACTGGGCAAGAAACTTCAGATATACTTCTGGATGATGATGATTGTTCCCTTTCATTTATGCTTGTACCCCTTTCAGGCTGCTTTTATTTATTGATTTTTTTTTTCAAAAATCTTCCCTCAGCAATATATCCGGACCCTGTTCAAATGATGTCATCACAGAGCATCATTACAGGGCATCATCACATTCAATTAAAAAGGTCAGTTGCATTGATTTTGCCGTTGCTGAACTTTAACTTGATTAATTTTACTGTATAGAGGCCCGAGCCTGGAGGAACTCTATTTCGGATAATCAGAAGTTCAAATATCCGGACAGGAAACTTCAGAGATTCTTTTGGAACATTTACAATTGTGCCCCCCTTTCGAGCGCTTTTCTCTTTACCGAATATCTTTCCTCACCGAATATCTTCCCTGAACCGGACGCTGTCCAAATGTTATCATCACAGAACATCATCACAATCACATGGGAAAGAGGGATTTTTTTAAATAAAAGGTCAGTAGCCATAAAGTTGCATTGATTTTACTCATTGTTAGACTTTTACTTGATTAATTTTACTTTGAGTGCCGGTTATCCGAACCTGTGGGCACTGGCCGTAGTTCGGATGAACAAAAATCCAGATAATAGGACATTAAGCTAAAAGCATATGACAGTCTGGTCATCACAGCACATCATCACAATCAGATCACACACATCAGAGAAAGTTGGCAATATTGTACATAACACGGTGCATCATTCAGTAGTTTTGTTTTGGATTTACTGTTCGGAAACTATTTTGAGAGTTGTTGGAAAGTGCTTGCGTTCATATTGAACTATTCTCTGAGGACGAAAACTGGTAATGTTGCCAATCACACCCATTTCGACCGTGATAAAAGTTAGTGGTGTACTTTCTGTTTTGCATGAAGTCTTTAAAAAATACGATCACCAAAACGTCTGTGAATTGTTGATTGTCCATGACTTTATAAGGAAGGGATAAGAGCTTGCTGTTAATTTATTTCCACAACAAAACGCCAATGCACTGTTGCAACAGTTGCAATCTGCGTAGGGAAAAAACTTAAAATTTTGCAGCTTAAAATGATTCACAAATAAATCACGTGGTAATAAATATACCTATTAGAATACAACTTGTATGTTTTCCGATTTATATGTCATCCATAAACGATCCCTTGAAAGTCATATGAATGATATATTACTCTTATTTCTACCCCACTCAGGTTTTAAGAAGCAGGGCTAAAAACTACTTTTTTTCAGATTGCTCAAGGGCCCTCAATCGCAAGCTGAAACGAGGCAGCGACGGTGAAAGAAAGGAACTGAACGTTTCCATCTATTTATACGAAAGTGTAAAAATACTGCCGAAAGAAAATATCTTTTCACAAAAGGAAATAAATTCTTAATATTTTTCGGTCAAAAGTGCGAGGGATGGAAAAAAAAAGGATGAAATGTGGAAATGAAAGAAGCGATGGCGGGAGCTAGAAATGGAACAGCACAAAAGAACAAAAAATGACTTCCAAGTAGCACTTCTTGACTTATTTCCCCTCAACAGACTAAAGTGGATTTATTGTGTGGATGGACGCTGCGGAAAAGAGGAAATAAATAAATAAATAAGCGCGCCAGGAATGGTTTTTGCGCCCAAAGAATACCAAACAGAAGTAACTATTTTGAACAACGCCGAACCACATCTTTCGCTTTGCAAATGCCAATTGTTTCCGATGCCGGTCGTGGGACCAATTTACTCGGCTGTAAATGAGACGCCAGGGGTGGATATGTGAGAAAGAACCACTGCGTCAAAGGGCAGACTGATTGGAATTCATGTTTTTGCAGCCCTTGTTGTTGAGAAGATTCCGCAGAGACCCGTTCGAATGCTCTTTCGGCAAAATGGCTAATTCGATTTCTCGTAAGAACAGATGTGGGGAATGGTGCAGAAATTTAAGGAATATCTCGAATGATAACGTTCCTTTTGTGCACTGGGAAGATTGACACGTAGTCCTAGATATAATTATGAATGAAATTGAACATCCATGCATTGACGAAGAGTAATAGTTCTCAAAAGAGTTCTTCTGGCAATTCTGCTTATAACTCAGGTGCATATTCCGGCATTTAAGAAGACATATAACGCAGAATTGGTGCGTTATTTTCTTAACTGAAAAATAAATAATACATAAAAAGCAAAATATGTTCATATAGAAAAAGAAACTTTTACCTTTTTTCCACGTTAAATGCTTCGCAATAAATAATTAGTTTCATAGAAATACATTTCTTCTTCCATTACCTTATAAAGGGGGTGGAGGAAGTCGTCTTTCATGAGGATTAATGATTTAAAAAGAAAAATACTTAATAAATAGTCAGTTAAAAAAATTAAAAGCTCAAATTTTTTTTAAATCTTTACCCTTTAGTCTAAGATCCCACTAGTTTTGACCTACCCTCGTCGAGTTTCCTAAAATTATTAACATTAATGAAGAGTAAAAGTTACAAATAAAACGCTAAAAGAAAAGTCTCTCCCCGCTTCAGATCCCTAACCAAAAATTGACTGATTTACCCACATCGAGTTTCCTAGAACTGTTAACATAAATGGAGAGTAGAAGTTGTAAATAAAATGACTATATAAGGTTGTCTACCTTTTTCGGATCCCTAACCAGGATTGTCAGGGGCTAAAAAACTCAATGATGGTGAATCAGTCATTTTTGGCACCTTTTAGCCCCTGACAACCCTTATTAAGGATCTGAAACAGGTATAAACTTTTACTTTATCGTTTTATTCGCGATTTTTACTCTTCATTCATGTTAATAATTTTAGAAAACACTATGAGGGTAGATCAAACCTAGTGGGATCTTGGACTATTGCACAGAAAAATTAAAATGAATTGTTCAAGTATATTATAATGTGGATTTTTGCTTCGAATCTGAACGTTTATAAAGCATAGTTAATTAATAGTCAGCATTAATCCTTCATCATAATTGTACATATCTTTGAATTTTGCACTCATCTTTGAAGATTTATCAAAAATGGGGGGGGGGGGCACTTCTTTGAAGAAATGACTTGAATCCTCTTGATGGTAATCTGGTATGTGTCAAAAAGTGCAAACAAATTCAACTTTTTCAGTAATTGAATAAATATTGCTTTTCAGTTTAATTCAAGAGCCTCCATAACAAATTTGTTCAATGGAACTTTTCGTCTCACCCCCCCCCCCTCCTCTCTCTCTCTCTTTCTTTTAAAGGGGAGATAAAACAGCTCTTCGTGTTTTATTTTTTTATTCCAATGTATTTAATTATTTATTCCATCTTTTGTCTAGGCTAAAAACTAATCAAATAAGTAATGATATACAAGTGTTATTCAAGCATTAACCGGCATGATGTTTACCCCAGAACATTGATTACCTCCCAAAAAAGAGAAAAGAAATCTGAATTCCTCCTTCAACTATCTCTTCTTCCCGTATCTCGCCTTCTCTTCTCCCTACGGCCGCTTCCATCCTGCAGCAGTCAACGAAAATAATGGATTTGTAGTAACACCTACAACACTTTTACCTTTCTCGCTACACCAGGAACCAAATTTCCCGGACTCCGTTCCAAAAAGGCTCTATAGAACAGCCCTAGGAGTAACCTCGTCACCAGGGATCGCCCCTCGCGAGGCTTTTTCGCTTCCAATCTCGACGACAATTTGTTTCGAGGGTGGCGGCGTCAACACCCATCACGATCCTATTCTCAGATTTTTTTACCCCCCCCCTCCTCCCCCCCTCCTTGAAAGTTCCATCCATCCGTGCCGATCTTTCTTTGCTCTTATGCTCCAATTTTTTTTTTTTTTTCGTTCTTGATGTTCGATTTCATTCCCCTCAATTTTTTTGCTCGTCTGTTATAGAACGACTGTCTTCCCGCGCTTCTACCCCAATCGAACCTTTTTCGCGCCGCGGCAGATAATGCACAGAGAGAAATTTTTAAAATTGAATTCTTCTTGCTATCGTCTTTTCCCCCCCAAAGGCGTTATTATTCATACAGAACGGTAAACAGTTGTGATATTCGAGGATAAATAACGGGGGAAATTTTTGATTTCTCGAGAAGTAGCAAGATTCTGGAACTCTTTGTTTTATACTTGAAATCTGTCTGCTGCAAAGAAAATTTAAAGATATCGTGAAGACTATTTTGGGAACTCTTTTCATCACTTTCGCAGATCAATGAAGTACAGTCAACGCTCCTTGAAACGAACTAAATGGGACCTTTACAATTACTTCGTTTCATCCGTAATTTGTCTTATCCGTAAAATAATAAATAACGTTACGTATAAATACGAAGGACGGGGATCATAAATGCAGTCAAATCTCCGCAGCAATTCGTTTTAAGAGTTCTCGAATTAACGAGGTTCGACTGTATACACGACTAAGCTTAGTTCTGAGAAAGAGAAAAATTTCGTAAGGGTTATTAGTGCTGGTTCTAGTAAAATATAAAACTTTTTCAAGTAAAAAAAATCGTCCAAACCAGGAAAGGGAGAAGGGTGTAACATTTCTAGAAATCAAAACAGACTGTATTATGGATTATCAGATTAAACGCGTAAAATTTTTCCACATGTATAATAGTAGCAAGTTATCTACCGCTTTAGTTACGCAAATATTCAGTAGGTGGTGTTATTGTATGTATAGTTCACACATTATCCTATATTGGGTAACAAGATATCTAGAGCAGCTGATTGATTTATACAATAGGGACTGTCCATAAGTGATGTCACTTTTTTCAACATTTTGACTCCCCCCCCCCTCCGTTGTCACAAAAGCAAAAAATGCACAATTTATCATTGTTTTTTAGCAGTAACGCTCCTAAATTTATTATATTTTTTTAATAAAAATATTTCTTTTTTTTATTCCTCACTTTTTGACAGAAAAGTGTTGGTTCACTTCTAGTATTAATAGCTAATGTATTCATTAATTTATTTAAAGAAAAAAAGAAAAAGTTTCGGATATTTCATATTTGATTATTGCCCTAAAACATCTTATCAGCACAATCGTTTTTATCTTAGAGTTTGTCTTTTGTTTTCCTGCAATAACACCATCACTGCAGTAAAAACACATTTACGGAGAAAAGCGTGAAATTTTCCTCGCCAGCTCCTGAACCTATGCAAAATAAAATGTTGACAGTTATAAGATAAACAACTAAATATCTGCGCATGGGGGACAGGATGAACGTACTTTCAGGATCAGCAAATTAAAACGCAATATTAATATTAAGTTTTTTTACTGTATTACTTCATTCAGTGGTTCCCAACATGGGGAGCGATCACCCCCAAGGGAGCAATGGGTATTTAGAAAAGAAAAAAGTAGTACAAAAAGGGTAGCGAAAACCGAAATTGTAAACATCTACGAAAATAGTTGTTCAGAGTTCAGACAATTAATCAGAAGTTATGAAAGAAGCAAATTAAAGTTCAAGAGCTTCCATCTTGCACCTTGGATGAACCTTAGGAAGTATTATGTAATTCAGTGCCAATTTTATGAATTTTCAGATTTTCAATTTACTTTCCTTCAAATTTTAAATTTCAATGATTTTAATTGCCTCAGATTCCGGTATCGAAAAGAAAATAATCTCTTGAAAAATGTACTTCTGTTTTTCAAAAAGTACGTCGATGATCTTAGTTAAATGTTCCCCTTCAAATGCTTATCAGTTCGCTTAGTGAAAGAAAAAAAAGGTATTTATTTATTTATTAATATTTTCAGTTTAAAAGTGGCTGATTATAATTGCTTTATTGCGTACATTCTACTTAAAATTAAATTAGGTACTTATATCTCTAATAATATCGATGTTCACTTGGCCAACTTATGGTCTTTTCGAGGAAGAAGGAGGAGGGGCGATAGGTGTCAGTCAGAGTCTTGAAGGGGGCGATGAGCTCAAAAAGGTTGGGAAACTGACTGAATTCTTTACAACAATGCTGAGTTTGCGGTCTTTTGCCGGATTTTCTCTAGTTAAATATTTTTGAGTATGATTGAAACTAAAGAAGATAAAATTTAAGCAAATAAATAATCGGTGTATGAGAGAAATTTGGGAAAAATTCTGATAAGTTTTGCTTTCTCAGTTAAATTATCATTACAGGGTTGCATTATAGGGGAGACTACTACTCTTTAGCAGAGGCGGCTAGTCGCTGCAGAGCTGCCGCACCCCCAGAATTTGATTTCGAAATAGATATTTTTAAGTCATGAAAGCATTATATTACATTCAGTTATTTCTAAATCTGAGTGCTGATCCAATTGTCAGTGAATCAATTTTTAAGGCCACAGCTTGGGCGGTGGTTTCTTTTTCTTTCTTTTTTTTTTTCTTTTGAGCTACCTCAAACTGTGTAAAAACTATATTGCCGTACTAAGCATAAAAGTCGTATCTGTACTTTTTAACAAAATTGAGTTGTCACCACCAGGTGGCTCTTTGCGACGCATTTTACCGAAATAGAATATTGTATGTTCGTTTGAGAATGAGAAATATTTTTCTTACAAAGCTGAAAAGCACCTCCGGAATCAAATACATGGATGCGCAAAACTTTAAACAGCAATACATGGATCGGCAAAACTTTAAACAGCAATACATGGATCGGCAAAACTTTAAACAGCAATATATTTGAAATCGTCTGCAGATACCACTTTTGCGCTTAGCACGGCAGCATACAGCAGATGCACGGCTAACAGATCCTCCGAACTCGTTGAAAATCTCTCAACGCATGCGCAGACGGGCGTATGAAATGATTAAGAGCAGAGATTTTATACGGTCTTTGGCACTGTAGATTCCCCGACTCAAAAGCAACCTGTTGCTGCCCCTTATAAGAAGCGTTAGTTTGCACGTTGAGCATGTTTAGTTTCGAATTTGACAGGTTCTAGCAATGATTGCTAGGTAATTGCAGTAGACTTTTCATAGCAATTATCACTGTTAGAAGAAATAATTACTGAAGTATTATGGCCGTCTCGAACAGAATTATAGTACTGCTGACTAGTCGACAAAAATACAGACATTTGGCAAAATTACCACAGACATTCACTCATTGTTTTGATTTTGTAAAAGAAATGCTCTGTACTGATTTCCTTTTTGGAAGAGACTTTGGATAAAGTCACGAATGTGTCAGATTTCTATCATTTTTCATAAGAAAACTTTAAAAATATGTATATAAAAAGCAGAAAGATAATATAAAAAAAAGCCTTGAAAAAAAGAGGAATTAGAGCAGCATTTTAAATAATTTGGGCATACTTTTTTTTTAAATTTATTTCCCACATGAAATGAAATTATCTGTTTGTTTTTAATTATTGTATTTAACTGTCATTTTTTATGAACAAAAATGAACCAAACCTACGCATTTATAACTTTTTAAGCATATTCAAAAAGTTGCAACACCCTCAAACTTTTGATCTAAGACCCTCCACTGCGCTTTACCAAATGCTGAAAAATAAATTATTCTTGAATAAAAAAAGATAATTTGTCACAATATCATTTCTCAAACAATCATCAGAATTCTTTAGTCTGTTTATTCATATATTCTTATTTGGATATTTTCATAAAAAATAGGCTTTCACCTTTTAAGTACGAAGTTCAGTGTTCAATTCTTTTATTACTTAAAAACTAAATTTGGGACACCCTCCCTTCTCATTTTAAAAATTTCCGTCTTCAGAATTTTGCAAATTTCGCTCATCACTACAAAAAATTAATGTTGTTTTTACAGTGTAATACAGCTAATTTTATAGCAATAAGCTTCAAAAATTTGCTAATTTTAAAGTAATAAACTGCAAAATTGCTAATTTTACAGTTTAAGACAGTCAATTTTACAGTTTTAAACTGGAACCTCTGCTGCCAGTATTACGCTGCTGTTTTTACAGTATAATACAGCTAAATTTAACGCAATAAAGTGTAAAATTTCTAAGTAAGAAACTGTAAAATGGCTGTTCTTTCAGTTTATTACTCTGCAGTTTACAGTTTTAAATAGGAACCTCGGCTGCCAGTGTTATACTGTAAAAACAACAGTTCATTTTTGCAGTGTAGACCACTAATAAAACAGATATTCCATCACGCGTCCTAAATCTAGCCGAAAAGTCCACCGCAATGTTTTGACCTACTCAACAAAATCTGCCATTGCTGCAGTATGGCGTTTATCCTTTCCAAAAACAAATAAATTTCATTTAACTCCATTAACTTCCCAAATTGTAAATATTGCCACAGATGAGACTCGTCAGAGATAAAATCGTCTGGGGGAGGAATCCCAAGTGGGTGGTACGCCTCCCTTGTTTGAAAACTCTCATTAAGCGAACTATTTTGACGCCCGAAAGATTCGATTTGCAATTTCTGTTCGCGGCCAGGAAATGTTTGCCATAATTTAATAGCAAACGCAGCTCCCTACATTTTGGCAGTTCAGCTAGGTAACTAGATTATCCGGGTAATAAATAAAGAGATACAAGGCGCCAGTCTGGTAAATGCGGTTATATCGTTTGAGCATGTTTAATGTTAGTGTCAGCGCGAAATCATCGAAAGCAAATTTGGTCGGCAGCAAATTGGAGATACGACGCCTGTGAATCAAATTTAGTCCATAAAACACAGGGTGCTGTTGGTTTGACGTTAAATGAACTTGGTCCAAAGGATTGTTTGTCTTCCAATTAGCAATTTTCAATTGCATTACATCGAATAAATAGTGCATTGAACAAGCGAGCTTTTAGTTTCTCTGGCGCTATATTAGTGCGTCAAACTGTATTGAAAGCATTATTGATTAATCGATAATTTTAACCCATTGAATTTCATTGATAATTTTTCACTGCTGAGTCGAATCTATTGTTGCTTCAATTTATTATTTTTAATATTGATTTTTGTCGTCTGTATCTGTTATCGAATTTATTCAATTCATTAGACAATCGAATTTATTCGATAATTTTTACTGTCGAATTTTACTATTTTTCCTTCTTCCATCACTACTATAAAAGGTTACTAGTGTCCAAATAGGTGGAAGACTGGTTAATTAAAAAAAAAATGTTAAAAATTACCCGAGTAATAAATAAATTGATACTAAGCAAGTCGATCCGGTTATATCGTTTAAGCATGTTTAATGTCAGCGTGGAATCGTCGAAAACGAATTTAGTTGGTAACAAATTGGCAATAAGACATCAGTGAATCAATTTTGATCCAGAAAACACACATTACGAGATGGTGCTGTTGGTTTGAAGATAAATGAACTTGGCCCCAAAGATTGTTTGTCTTCCAATTATCAATTTTTCAATTGCATTATTTCGGATAAATTAAATAGTGCATTGAACAAGCGAGCTTTTAGTTTCGCTGGCGCTATATTAGTGCGTCAAACTATGTGCGACAGCATTACCGATTAATCGATAGTTCTCCACTGTAGAATTGAATCGATTATTTTCACTGTTACTTATCTTTAATTGAATATTACCTTCTATTTTTTCTTACCGAATATGCTCAAATCGTTTGGCTGTCGAATATTATCGATTATTTTTAGTATCGAATTTAACGACCACTTTTACTGTCGAATTTTATTGTTTTTCTTCCTCCAATCAGGACTGTACAAGATTACTAGTTTGTGAAGAGGTGAAAGAGTAGTTAGTTATTATATAAACTTTTAAATAAAGCTGAAATGACTTGGGGCTTTTGAATAAATTACTGTTTTGATAATATTATTTAAACAGTAAAGCTGCTTCAATTTTTTTTCACCGAAAAGAATTAATTTTAAGCTATTTTTGAGTCATATTTTCTGTCAGCTAAAATGCAACGGAAAAAAGGGCAAAATTTATCATTGTTTTTTAATTTTGTTATTTCAAAATTGTCATTTTTAAAACTAAAAATGCTTTTTTTTTTAATTACTAAATTTTCTGCTATCGTACTTTCTCACTGTCACAGCGACAGAAAAGTGAAAGTTCATTCATTTCTTGTCAATGCGTTTCAATTGCTTACTTGTTATTGTTATCATTACTTTATTTATTTATTCCAAAACCAAAAATGCAACAATTTTCCGATAAAATATTTGTTAGCGGATTTAAAACATCTTAACATCAAAATCGTTCATGTCTTTTGCTTCCTGGTAATAGCATTAACATCACTGTAAAAACACATTTACAAAGAAACGCGTTAGAGGTGCAAGACTACTAGTTAATTGTATTTTAACAAAAATATCTTCACCGAAAAATCTTTAAAGAGTGGGGGTTTATTTCGTTTCTCATTTGGCATTTAACGTTATACTGACAAATGTAGGATCATTTGGAATACGTGGAAGAATGAAGTAATTGTAAACAAACTATCATCACCTTTGCTCTTGCGATGGTTACTGAAACTAAAGTATTGGTGAGTCAAAACTAGGCAACATAAAGACATTCTGCCAATGTAGAGAGTTTTCAAACAAATGTTTAATAGTAATTGTTGTTTGAACACTGCGAAAAATTTGTTCACCCAAGTTCCGTGCTCTTACGTTTTCCTCTGCAAGAAATCCGCAAACGAGGAGCCACTGGTTTCAATACGTCTGTATAACATCGGAATAGGTCTGTATAAATGAAAAATGATCAAAAAAGCTTTGTGCTGAACTATAATTGAAGTTAAAAATCAACGTAAATAAAGCACAAATAAGGTAGAAAGTACAGCAAATAGCTATTTCAAGGCTACAATGGAGCCCCTTCCTCAGTGCAAGAAGCTCAGCAAACAACATGAAAGCTGTAAGAGAACTGAGCGCGAAGCACGTGGGCCCCGGTATTTATAACAAATGGGCCAGTGCGTATGAACTCACGCACTGGCCCATTTGTTATAAATACCGGGGCCCACGTGCTTCGCGCTCAGTTCTCTTACAGCTTTCATGTTGTTTGCTGAGCTTCTTGCACTGAGGAAGGGGCTCCATTGTAGCCTTGAAATAGCTATTTGCTGTACTTTCTACATTATTTGTGCTTTATTTACGTTGATTTTTAACTTCAATTATAGGTCTGTATAACATCGGAAACTAGGCGGACGTATTCTCAAGGAAAATGGTAGGATCTAGAGCTTAAATTCGTTTTTGAGTGATTTTTTGGTCCGGGGGGGGGAGGGGGGGGGGTAACGTTTTGGACTTTTAATAATGAATGAAAAGTGATAGGTTAGATTTAAACTATATTTGTTCTTTGCTCGTAAGATGTATGAAGACCGTGAAAACCCAGTTTTGCAGTTAAAAATCATGTTTTTTTATAACTAACACATAAAAAAAAGCATTTATATTCGCCGTGCAGCAACCAAAGTTGTGTTTTATCATCTGATTCCTCGATTTTCACTCTACATTGAGCCACATATGCGGGAAAAAATATGATCACACTTTTCGGTTTCAAAATCGCGACTTGGGTCCATATTTCGGGCTCTGCCGGATTTAAGAGGTTAAATAATAATTCAAAATTGTAGCAGTAGTACGAGATAGTAGAAGAATTTTGCCACATTTTGAGCTCAAGTAGAAGTTGCTATCTCAAAATGCGCGAGTTTGGTGGATTGTTGACCAGTATTCCTCACTGTGCCCCAATATGTTCTCCATTCAAGAGTTTATTAGGCACAGCTCAAATCGGATTTCATCTACACATCGTGCTGAACAATAGGCAAAATAAAAATACTTTCAACTATTCCCCCTATCTTATCATATCCACATAGCAAAATTGAAGTGAACAGATGCTTTAAAACTTCGTAAATGGTCTTCATCTTTTCACCTCTGCTCCAAATTACCCACCACCCCTACCGTATGACGGCAATAAAGCTTCGTCATTTATCGCGAACAAGAGGTGTGTAGGCGGGAACAGAGGGTGTTCGGAATGAAATTACATTCGACCATTCCCTTGGGGGGGGGGGGGGGGAGGGGGACAGACGATGCCGAACATTTAAAAACTTTAACTGGCCAATCTGCAAGACTGTTAGCGGGATACGCTTAAAAACGGAAGTGATGCAGATGAAGAGCATAAGTGGATTTCTCACCCCCTCAGTGGAAAGGTCTTTGATATGCTTATCAGCAGGAAAGAGAGTGGGTGCAATCCCGCCGGGATTTTTGTCGTGTCGCTCAATTCAATCCATTTCTAATCTTTCTTACAGTGAACAGATTCTAACATTTGTTTCTTTATTCGCTTATAATAATTAAAACAATGATAATAGTAATCACGTTATTGAGAGAATTCGTGATGTGACAGACGATACGTGAGAAATTGATTTCTGGGAGAACTTCAGGGACGTCATTTCAAGTTTTTTCAGGGGGGGGGGGCAAAGAGTCCAAAAACAATGCAATTTCATCGGAAAACACAAAAAACCACTCCCACTTATATGTAAATACATTGATTTCTCAAAGCCAGGGGGGGCCCTCCCCTACCCCCACTAAATGACGAACCTGGAGAACTTTAAGAAGAGTGTCAGCAGCTTTGATTCTCAGTTGTAGTGAAGGAAGATCATATTGGACGCTTGGAGGAAAACTCATTTTACTTAAGACGGTAAGACTGAACAGTAAGAATAATCTTTCTTTAAAAAAATGTTTGTGCTAGTCTTGTAGATGAAAAACACATCAGTCTTAAACTTAGCAAAACTAGCTAACTTGTTTTAAAAGTAGTGTCAGTTTATTTTAAGTACATTGCAACTGAAAACATCGATTTTGGAAATGTCGCATTCGTACTGTTAGGCTTATGCTTTTCTTCAAGATTCCTTTTTAATTGAAGATTATATGTAAGTAATGTCATTAATTATCGAAGTGTTTCTGAATAAAATTATTAATTGAGCAAATTTTGGAAAATTGCTTAATTTTTGCATCTCTAATATGCCATCAATTTGCAAAAAAACTCGGTTCTGCAGAGAACCGAGTTTTACAAGACTTGACATAAGATTTGAGAATTTTCATAAAATTTGAGTATAAAAATGCTGTGAGGAATAAAAGTGACAGCTATGATAAAATTGAAGTTTGGCGCTAAACAAAGTTACAGCTTTACGGGTGTTAAAGCATTAGATAACAAAATTAAAAATATAATTTGGATATTCGGCATTGATAAAAATTACGCTTGTAATTTCTGAAGAAGTAAGAGAATTCATTCAGACTGTTTTTTTTTTTTCTAATCAAAATCTTAGATCGAAAGATGAAGAATGTTAACCCATTTATGCCCAGTAGCCTAAAAACGGGACGCTTGTTAGTTACTGCATACAAAAAACCTGTGATGGGTATATCATTTTACTAAAGCTGTTTTTCACAAGTTAAATAGTCCTTCTTCTTAAGAAAACCAGTTAGAGCTACTATTGGACATCAGAGTTTATTTATTGACAGCTATTTTCAGACAAATCAATCAATCAACGATCCAGCATGGGTAGCCACAGAAAACAAGTTTTTTTGCGAACTTATTCTTCATAAAATTAAACGATTTTAAAATGATTTGCTTAAAATTGATCATAGATACCTTTTGTGATGTTACTTTGCAAACGTAAAGTCAAGTAAGGTCGTATTTTGCTCACATATCTGCAAAATATCCTATAAAAATGACGTTAAATAACTTAATACATATGGCAACGGCGAACTATTTTAAGGCTAAAATGTATGTAAACCATTCCAAGTAAAAGTTTTAAGCAGATAAAAATTGAAAAAAAATTGTTTAAAAAACTTGGCCATAAATGGGTTAAAACACTTCAAAGAAGTTAGTAAACTTAATCTAAAAGTAAATGTAATGGCAATTGCACTATAAAAAATGAATGTAGTTTTTACAGTATAATACAGCTAATATTTTAGCAACAAAATGTAAAAATGGCTAATTTTACAGGAATCAACTGTAAAACAGCTAATTTTACAGCTTATAACTGTGCATTTTACAGTTTTAATCTGGAACCTCAGCTGTCATAATGTTTTTTTACAGTATAATGCAGCTAATATTGTGGTAATAAACTATAAAATTGTGGCCATAAACTGTAAGCTTGCTTCTTTACAGCATTAGACTAAATCGCTAGTTTTACAGTTTATACTGCGCATTTTATAGTTTTAAACTGGAACCTCTGCTGCCAGTATTATATCGTAAAAACAATAGTTTATTTTTTGCACTGTATAAAGCATGCTCAGCATTCTGAAAAATCTCGACTACTGCTTATTTTTCTATTTTATATCATTTCAGGGGGTCACGTGGGCCTAAAGGTAGAGTACTCTCCACGTAAGCAAGTGGTAGCGGGTTCGAATCCCGCCTTGCCCATGGATGTTATTTCATCCTCTCTGTGCCGCAAATTTGTCCTGTGTTTGTCAGGAGGCAAAGCGCATAGCACGCAGTCCTCGTGTATGTTGAAGTCGATGGCTTCTGAAAAAAAAAGAAAAATATCATTTCTCCATACAAGCAGCTGCTCTTAATTTGCATGAAACCTCACTAGAACTCAATTCCTTTATCTCTCCTTTTCAGTTTTATGTGAACAATTGCATGTTAGATTGGAATTCAGACTACGAATGGAAATATGACATTAAGACTACTGTTCCAGCACCTCTTTCGTCAGAAATGTGTAGTGCAATACACCACATGTAGTATAATATTAGTTAGGGCAAACCTAACGTAGAAGCGTTGTAATGCTGTGACTAGAATCTGTGGTGCCTTCACAATGCTGCCCCTTTAGTGTTGCCCCAACTATAAACTTGAACTTTTTTTTTCATAAACTTAACTTTTAACATTTAATTGTATTTGTCAAACATTTTATTTTTATTTTGACCTGTTGATTATTTATTGACTAAAAAAATGTCCATGTCAAGCTAAGAAACGGAACAGAACCAAAACAATAGCTCTTAAAAGTAACATTTAACAAACAAAATTTTCTCTTTTACAGAGAAAATACTTGATATTACTGTTCAAACTTAAGAATCCTTCATTGATCTTAATCGAATACGCAGTGTAAAATTGAGAAAGAAAATATAAAAAAGTCTCAAACTACCTTATAATAAATTACTAAAATAAATACTCCCATAGCTCGGTCATGACATCCTGAGACTGCAGTTTCGTCTTATTCAGGACTCCTTAGTCAGGAATAACCAATAACCGAGCCGGAGGCAAATGTCCTCTTATTGTAGCTAAGATAGCCTTCAAACCGGTAGACAAAATGAATTTATCTTTCCAGCTAGCGTCCGCAAACCTTGGTACGACTCAACTCGAAATTTGAAGACAAAAGCTGGGTAACATCCAATGAGTTACCGCGGACGCTCGTTCGTAACATAAATTCAGTTTATCTACCAGTTTGCAGGATATCTTGGCTGCAATAAGAGGACATTTGTTGACATCTCGGTAATTGGCTATTCCTGACTGATGAATCCAGAATAAGGACGAAACTGCAGTCTCAGGATGTCGTGACCGAGCTGTGGGTGTATTTGCTTCAGTTCTGCCTTATCCCTGGCTTATGGGAGGTAACTCATTGCATATTACTAAAATAGTGTTAGACTTATTTTCTCACTCATTTAAGAAAGCCTTAATTTGCTTAACAACATAATTGGTATTTGATTAGTTCATTAAATTGTTGGTTAGGTATGAAATTTCCCAATTCATTCAGATAATTTTATATTTGAATACTTGCAGTTCGATATTTGTGTACTTTTCCTTGTACTTTCCCTTTTATTTAGTTAGGGAGAGGATAGTAGAAGGCGTAGGTCATAGGCGGCTGTGGTGTACCGAAAAAGGGGAGGGGTCAAAATAAATATGTTTGTATGTGGGGGGGGGGGGGGGGGGGTGTAAAAATAAAAGTCAAAAAAAAATCAACCAGGCCAAAAATGACTAACATAGACATTCCTCCTTACAGTTAAACATTCCATTGTTGTGAAATAACATGGAAAATATTGGAATTTTCATTTTGTTTGTGGAATTTTCAGTTTTTATTTTGGTGAAATAAATCAATCTACTCATTAAAAAATCGTTTTGCTTTCCATCATTACCTTTTAATTCTGAAAAGTGAGGGGGTAAGGGCTCTTTACTTTTGGAAGTGAGGGGGCAGTCTCCTCCCTTGCCCCCTGTAAGAGCAGCCTATGTCGTGGGTTTCTAAAATTCAATTTTACGGGTATGAATAATTGTCCCTCAACGCATTGAACAATTTGAAGCCAATGCAATGGAGGAAAAAATTAATTCAACGTATAACTAACGTCTGCGAGCGATTTCCACAATCTCAATTAAACATCATTTTGAACCAATCACATATCGGGAAATAAAAGTCCACCAATCGTATTCCATCCTGTTCCTCTTTCCGAGAAGGCTTTGTTTAAATTACCTAATTTAAAGATTCTACTGAAGCAGAGAGAACACATTTAATTAAATGGCTAAACATAAAAGTATCGATTTAATAGAATTTCCGATGGTGCCTTCTGTACAAAAGAGCAAATCCCAACTTTGGATTTTTCTTTTTATATTGTTGGCAACAGTAACTCGCGAGTTCGATTAAATTTTTGCTTCGCTAGGCTCGAATCTTGTTTTGATTGAGAGTCGTTTCAACCCAAGTTTGTGATTGGTAGCTGGAATGGATTGCACAGAGATTAGTTTTGTTCTTATTCGTTTCCAATTTATCTACCGTTAGTGAAATTACTCACAAAGAAGAGGAAACGGGTAATGGAAATTGAAAGGGACGCTTTATTGAGATCCAGTTTGGGGATTTAGATCGAATTTTTAAGCGGGCGTCTTTGTGTTATCCCTGTTCCTTTAGTTTTGTTTCTTTTGGACGTATTTCTTAGTGAGCTGAAGACGTTAAAAGAAGTGGAAAAAAATGTAGCGAAGAATTTATTTAAAAATAGCATTTGCTTTATTTCATTTAAATCATAAAGTTTCGAATGAATTGAAATACTTTAAACTATTTTCATTAGCACTGCGTGTGTTGGGTACATTGATCAATTATGTAAAGCTTTTTGATTGTATTCCGAGTTTATAAGAACATTTTGTAGAAACTGCGGATAACTTTAATCATTGTAATTTAACTACCAATCCCTTTTAAAATCCATTATGGAGTACCGTGAAGTACATTGCTTATTCCAACGTCCTATTCAAAAGTAAAGAGTTCAAATACCTCCTAAAATTCAACACGATGTTCATTTACGCTTACAATTAAACTGTTATGCCCCTTTTAATGTCTTTTGTTTTCAAAATTTGTGTTCGAATTAAAGCAGATGTTGAACATGGATATTCGGGATTAAAGAAGGAAATGATATTTTGGGGAGTTTTGTAAGCAGGGATTAAAGTTTAGAGGAGTTGCGGTGGAGAGGGGGGGGGGAGAAAGTCTTAACTCTAAAAATAAATCTGACTAAGACCTTGGTGTATTCAAATGAGAGATGCTTGGGAAAAATTGATTCTAAATACTTTAGCTGATTATTCCTATAAAGTATTTAGAGACAGATTCCTAGAAAGAAATTTCAACTAAATCATCACCCTAGGTCTTTAATAGGATTCTAACTAGGATCTTATTTAGGAAGTGCAGGAGCCTCCGGAACATATTTTCATGCGAAAATAGCTTGGATTCCTGCAAAAATGTAAATATTAACTTAAAGATAAAAAGAGGAGCGGGAACTGAGCTCCCCTGAGCTCACGTGAAAATTAAGACCAGTTAAGAATTCTGAAAATAGCATATAAGAAGTGAGTCTTATAAAGAAGTTCCCCAAAAGCTCTTTCGGTATTATTTTCACCATTTTTCAACAGAAAGTTTCTCATTTTTTGTTGTGTGGTTTTGGTAACTAGGCGGCCTGCTCATTACAGTGCTTAGCAACTGAGAAAAGCTACATTCACACTTCAATACTTCACAGTGTGATTTCCTCACATTTTCGTATTCCTAAACAAACAAGAAATTCGTCCCCAACTGAACAAACGTATAGGCTAAGAAAGATATGCAGTAAATTCCAGGGGTGCACCTCCCCCCAAGCTCAATAGCTCAAATTACCCCCCCCCCCCCAAAAAAAAAAAAGCTTTTCACAACCCTCTTATGCTTTTTTATTTTTATTTTTACCCCTCTTTTTCATTTTATTTATTTTTTTAAATATTATTCATTTATTTTTTTTACATTATAACTATTTTTTTTACATATCATTAATTTCTTAAAAGTACTAACTATGCGCAGAATAGAATCGCTTTTTTCCCTTCTACACACACACATACACACACACACACACACACACACAAATAAATAAATAATAAAGAAATAATTTAATTAAAAAATTAATTAATGAATAATTTAAATTTAAAAAAATCAGTAAATAATTTTAATAAAAAAATGAAACGATAAATAATTTAAATAAACAAATAAATTAGTTAAAAAATCTCCCCAAAAATTTTGATAACGCAATTTGCGCCATAATCCCCCCCCCCCCCACCCCTGTGGGCACCCCTGGTCAATTCCAGAAACGGTGATGTCTAGTATTTTGCAAAAGAACTGAGTTTTATAGTATTTTGTAAACTAAGTTTTAAAATTTTTTCAAAGAAATCTTGTTCAAAAACAGTAGGGGAAACTAGGGAGGTTTCACCCACTTCTTACAAATACTTTTTCTATTTTTTTTTTTTTTCTTAACGTTAGAAAATTTCCAAATTGACATTATTTGTTTCATAATGAAACAACTTTGCTCACCATTAGTTTTTATTTAAATTACATATTAAGTTTTCTATTATTAACTAGCGCTACCCGCACGGCTTTGCCCGTGGTATAAAACCAAAAGTTCGTTTGTAAAAATTTGATATAGCAGAAAAATACTCTATGTCAGTTATAATTCAACTACAATTCCTTCAAAGTATGATATAAAAATTTGGTATGGACACTACACTACTTCCTTATACGTGCAAATTTCTTAGTAGATGCCTTAAGTGCTAAAATAGAGCTTGGAGGGAGCAAGATAACAATTCAAACATTTACACCCCTAGTTTGCCACGAAACAATGCAAAAAAATGTTTTACAATGATTAATCTCCGAAATATCGCCGATTTTAACATCATTCTGTGGATTTTTCGCAAAATATCACCAATAGCGCCAAATTGAACCCAAATCTAAAAATTATTTTTTAGCGTAATTTAACGCCAACTTCGCGATGTGTCGTCAAATTGGCGTCAAATACTTGGCGACCAAAAGTTTGACGATATATCGCCAAGTGGTTGCGCCAGTTCATATTACTTTTGTCTGCATTGAAAACACTGATTTACCCCATAAAAGGGGTAAAACACCCCCTTGGGGACATTCGAATGCAACCCTAAGGAGAGGTGCACAAAAATAAGCCAAAAGAGAAAATAAGAACAATTTTGTTGCTCACAGAAACCAACAGAAATCTTACCAAAGTTTAAAAGAAGAAGAAAGTTTGCTTTCCTAACTTCAAAAACAAAATAATACATTTTCCGAAATGACACACTCTGGAAAGAACGGTGCAATATCGCAATACGATACAATTAAATATACTGAAATAGAATTAATTGCCAAATTGTAAAAAAGTGGCCAAAATTTAACTTTTAATATTGTCTTTTATTATTTATTAAATGCAATTACTGCTGCAAATTACAGTCCAATAATAAATAATCACATTGCAAAAATATATTTGGAGCACTTTTTTCTTTTAAACTCAACTGATCCTAAAAATTTTAAGATATAGCGATAGAAATTTCGTGCATTATTCTTCAGAGGCTGCGTTCAGAGTATTCGCCCGGGCGTTTAAGCCGTGACGTCATTAATAACTTCCGGGCCAAGCCCGGGAAGTTGTGGTCTGGACTGAGCAGCACTTGTGCCATTCGGGAAGACACAACATGGCGGTCAAGCCAGCAGAAAGTAACGCGCCGGTCAATTCAGGAATAATTCTGCATTTGCTCCTATATTTTGGCCCAAAATGATACCATTCTTAACCTTAGCGACAATTATTGTTCATCTACCGTCATGATTGAGGGTGGGATCGAAATGACTTATCGAATTTAATGAGAAATATGTTATTTTAAGTGAAGGAATTTACGATGAAATAAGCCTAACAGTAAGTAAAGAATTTCATCGATCTCGCTTATCTGACACCTTTGTTCCAGCAATGACCGATTTTCAAGGAAATATATCCTTTCAGATTCATCACAGCAAATAGCGTGCGTATTTTTGACATTGTGTGTGTATTTTCAAGATTTTGTTTTAGTCACTCTTCGTAAATCCTAGCAGACGAAAAAGCAATAAATTTCAGTCAATGAGCATCATCCTTTGCTAAACGCCCAAACACGTAACTTATCTGCCCAGCTAAATTTCCTGGGCTGCTTGTGCTTGAGCCCGGGAAGATCGGGCATCTACTCTGGACAGCATTTGGGAAGTTCGGGCTTTCCAAATGGCAGGTCTGAACGCTTTAGGAAGAACCCGGGAAGATCGGCGCGTACTCTGAACGCGCCCAATAAAAACAATAAACATAGACAAACATCAACCAGCAAACGATAAATTAAGAGCTAAATTCGTTCACTCAAGCCATTTGCTGCAATTTATATTGAAATAAATTAATAATGAAGTAAAATATGTTTTGCAGACGATAAATTTGGAATGGTTTACTATTCTGTTGTCTCTTTTTTGACCTCATTTGGCTAAAGAATTATTCCCTCTTCTATACAACTTGTCAGACAGCCAAAATGTCTCTAAACTTACAAAAATGGTACGCGTCAGTTTCTTCCTTCTCTACCTATTTAACCCATTAATGCCTGACATTTTATTTTTCAACGATACTTTGTATACTGGTTACAAATAGTGTTTAATGGACAGGAAAAATAGTTAAAAAATTATCATGTAAAAAATAAATTTTTTATTTAAGAAAGAAAAATCGTCCCTAAAAAGGGACGCTAGGCACCAGAGGGTACATACTTTTTACCAAAATTTTTTTTCTGCCTACGATGTAATATTGAAAATGACAATTTATAAGAAGAAATAAAAGCAGGAATTAACATAAACTGGGAAGTAGATTCAGAGAACAAGGAAATATTGGTGTTGTTGAGTATGAAAGTCAGCAAAACATTTGTTCTGCAAACCTACGTATTGCATTTGCTGCATTCCGATAAGGTCTTTTACTTCAACGGACACATCTTACCTTATTATCTTCTTATCAGTCTTATTTAAAACAATATAACAACTAGCCCCATAATACCCAACTCAACTCCCTTGAGCTCAATGCATGTTGTACAGCAACTTTTAAAATAAAAATTAAGAGCGGCTACCACCATTTTTTAGAGTGGATCAAAAACCGGTAGTTCCCGATATTTGATGCATGGGATCTTTTTCCCTATGCAACGTTTGTATTGAGCAACCATATATATTTGGTTCATCAATTTCAGTTACTTTCTTTTCGCTGTTGGACAATCGCTTAGCCTTTACAGTACGATAAACTCCATGAAGATTCAATGCAATAGCTAGGACATTGCTATTATTCCACCGAACCAAACGTAATATTATTTTACCTGTCATCGACATTTATTCAAAACTTCCTCTCTTTTCTTTTTTGGACAACGTAACTTCAGTTCATGAGCATTTTTTAATCCGATTCTTGCACAAAACCTTGCTGAGACAAATAATCACGTTGGAGCGCAAGAGAAGTAAATAAATTCTCACAGCAGAGATCAAAATTGGCATGCTCAGGGAATTCTGAAATTAAATCTGCAACCCCCCCCCCCTTTCCCAAACAACAGACACATATGCAATCCTTGAATTCTTCATCAAGGTGAAATGCTAAGCTTCTGAAACAGCTTAGGGCTTCTCCCCCCCCCCAACAGTCAGACTAAACAATAATAAACTCCTAAATGCACAATGGAAAAGTAATGAAATATAAGGAATAATTAGTGTTTTAAAGAATTACATTTTTGAAATAGCTTTCTTTCAAAATTTACCTTGAGTATTTTTTGTAATTAAAAAAAAGAAGAGAAAATATTTAAGAACATTGTATAATTAAGTTTATATATATTAATTAATTTAATTTAATTAGATTTTGAGAATAAAATAAGTTTTAAAAATGACAATTATTATCTGTTTTTCAGTCTAAAAGCATTTACTAACTTCTTTGATATAAATTATAGATTCTAAGCAAGAAATCAGCAACGGTTAAACAATGCAGCCTTTGGTGCCTAGCGTCCCTTTTTAGGGACGTTCTTAAATTGCTATAAAATCCTAAAAAAATTTAAAATTTACAAAATTGCAAAAAAAGGTAAACTAAAACATCGATCAAATTAGCACATATATCAAACACAGATATATTTACTTGTTAATAACTTTAAAAACTTAGCTTTTTGTTCTTAAGATTGCGAACGATGTAATCTTTGATAAAGATCATAATCAAATGGCTACAGATCACACTTTACAGCGGTTATGTGCTGCAATCTGTTAATACAGAATTGAAGCAATATCAAAGTAATAACTGAACACAATTATTTGGTTGAAATGTTCATTTCTGGAAAATTCAGACACACTTTTTGGACCGTCCCTAAAAAGGGACGCTAGGCATTAATGGGTTAAAGGAAAGGACTCGATTTCTCATTTGATTGACAGGTGCCATCTCATCACGGTTTTATTATATTTCATTGACTAATTTTAATAAGGCTTGAAGATTGGATTGCTACAAAAACAAATACATTTTTTAAATTATTAAGGGAAAAAGAACGAAACAAATAAACGAAATAGAAACGTAACCATAGTAATAACATGAAAAGTTGATTTCCGTTGATAAAATATTTCATTTCATCTTTATTTTCAAACAAATTTTATTCTCGAGCTTAACCATTTTAGAATTGTTTGGCTTGCTTTGCTAAAGGTAAGCCTTGAATTTCTGGGATTTTAAGAACAAGTATTACAGCCCTTCTAATGCTCGTAGAAACTTCAAACTGACATCATTTTTAGCAGAAAATTTCAAGCTTTCGAATGACATAAGACTTGAAAATGTGTATGAAATATTTCTTCCCTATTTTAACAAATTTTCGCTAAGAATTAGAACAGAAAAAGAACAAAATCGAATTTTCGAAAAATCGCTTCGTAGTGCATAATCTCGTGCTATGAACTAATTTTGTGCCAAATTTCATGAAAATCGACCTAACGGTTTTGGCGCTACACGTGTAACAAACAGACAGAAAGATAAACCCACCTTCAGCTTTATTATTAGTAGAGATAGAGATAGAGAAGAGATTTTTCAAGAGTGTCCACACCTGATCAAACCTACTTACTTTTGGAAGGTTTGACCCATCATAAGGGAGGTTTGACCCACTGAAATTAAAATTTGAAAAAAAAAAAAAAAACATGTAGAAATAATTAGATGTCAAATCGGATACTATTACAAGATACCGGCAATAATTAGGTCTACGGAAATACCATAAATTTTAAATGAATTCAATTTGAAACAGAAGAGATTATTATTGCTAGAGATACCCGAGTCAAATTTGATTTTTAATTAAAATCTTGCTGCGCCTCTACGGATCATTGAGTAAGGAACCTTAGTGAGAGTTGTTTTGAAGGGGGCATTAGAAAATTATTGATTTGGTAAGATTTCTACCAAATTTGATTTTTTTAGATAATCATTTTATCAATTTTCATGTTATAAAATAAAATTTACAATACTTAAGTTACAACAAACAAAAGAAATTTCGCGAATAATTGAAGAAAGTAAAGACGGATAGAGTATCTTAACAAATCTGCAAACAAAATAAAGGCAAGTTTTCATTGGGTTCAGTTTGACGAGAATATGCATTAAAAGATTGTGCTTGAAAAGAATATTGAGGGAGCGATTGCAAGTTAAGAACAAAACACTTATTTTATTTGTAGTAAAATTGTCTTTTTGAAGCAAATTAAATGTTGTATATAGAGCTTACAAATTGCTATTCCGTCAAATAATACTTAAATGAGGAGATTTGACCCATGCCAAACCTCGATGCCCATTTTAGAACAAAAAACGCATAACTATAAAGAGGGAATTTAAAAAGTAAGAGTGCAGCCTTTTTGTATATTAGTCAGAGTACGCAAATAATTTGACTTACTTTTGTGTATGTTAATGGCGAAGAGCACACCAGAGAGATGAACTTGCAACAAGAGAAAAAAAAATTTTGCCTGAAAAAGACACAAAATACAGTAAACTCTCGATTATCCGCGAGCGGATTTTCCGCGGGGCGGATTATCCGCTAGGATCTCGGGAAAGAAACAAACAAAATTAACTGTTGTTTTTCGGAAAAAAAACTTGAATTTAAATTTAGTTTTGTCTTTCCCAAGACTGCGATGTACTTCATCCAATAAATTATTTCACCTCGGCGTTATCGTAAGTATCACTTCTTTATAGATTTTATATGCTTGAGAATCTTAAATACAAATAATTTCCATGCTGTACCTATCGTCACTGTTGGTACATATTACGTTTTAAGTGTAATGTGAATTTTTTGAAGCAAAATACGTTTTTTATCTTCTTTACCCCTTATTTTATGCGTTTTTCGGATTATCCGAGATTTTCGTTATTCACGATACCCGTGCCAACCGATTCCGCGAAGTGTGCTGTCCGGTGTTTAATCCGGAGTGTGCTGTCTGACATAATATTTGATTATACTTCAAAATCGCTAAAAACTAATATTAACTTTTGATTCTATTTGGTACCTTGTCATGGTATAAGGCTTATTAGTTAAATAAATGTTTAAATATGAAAAAGAGTGGGTGGATCAAACCTCCTGTATGGTCAAACCCCCTAGTTTCCCCTATAAATATAAGATTAAAATAATCTTTTCATTCTTTTTCCTGAAATGTGAGAAATATATTTCCTTTTCGAATTTTTTGTTCAATTAATTTTTATCATTTTTACCTTTATTGTTTTTTTTTTTTTTTTTGATTAATACATTTCTCTCCCACTCTCACCTCAGATACACTGTCTCAAATCATTTACTGAAAGTAGAACGAAAAATCATATTGTAGCGACATAAACTGACGTTGTGATTCAAGTGTATTAAATTCTCATTATAACCTCACACTTGTCGAATCTGTATCTGTTGTGCGAACGAGAGATTCAAATCCCTTTCAGTTACCCAAAATACTATTCCATTTCAGCCTAATTACCTGTTCCCCAGCGGCAGAAAAAGAGTACTTTCATGTTCGAACCTCCCCCGCTACCTCCGTAATTGGCGCGAAAGTGCAGCAAAAGGGGGGAGAGGTCGAAAATTGAATCTCCGGTACCTCTAATAATTTTCTTATTGCTGCAAAAGTGAGTGGTAATCCCTTTAAATGGGGGCTCTTTAGGAAAGAAGGAATTGCTAAAAAGGAGGGGGAGGGGAAGAGGGGGTGATCGAAATTGGGGAATCGCTGATAAAGTGGTTTTAAATCTTCGGCTACTTGTGTTTAGCCGTCTGCTTAAACCGGGCGAAATTAGCCGTTTGGATTCCTACTCTCTCTATTTCGGAAAGGGGCTGTATGTTATCGTCTGCAATCAGGAGGGGGGAGAAGTTTGGGGGGGTGCACCACTCGATGATGACGTAAGGTAAATGGGGCTTAGCCCTTGGGAGTTCTCAGCCAATGAGAGATGGAGTTCCGAATGGCAGATTGAAAGGAGTGAAATTTGTTTTTTCTGTTTTTTTGATTCGTTGTCGGATCACTTTGGCCATGAGATGACTTTATGGGCTGTAGGCAGGGTTTGTTGAAGTTTATGCCATTTTGAATGCAATCCAAATCTTTTTTTTTTTTTTTTTTGTTCTCTTTTCCTCTTTCTATCTATTCAGAGAAAGCTAAAACAGAGGTAAATCAAACAATTTCAAGTTTCAAGGTACAGATCCGGGCCGATGATTTCAAATTTTTTCGGGGGAGGGGAAAAATGGTAGATTTTTCTTCACACATCTCCATTTCTTGGTCAGCCATCTGAAAGGAGAATAATTGTTTCCGAGAAGAGTAAAAACTTAAATTGTACTGATAGATCCTTTCTTCACAAAATGCAATAAAATATCAAATAAATTACCCGTAGAAAAGTATCAAGATTCATTTTAAATGAAAAATATGTGTTGTACTACACTGCAAAAAATGAACTGTTGTTTTTACAGTATAATTCTGGTAGCCGTGGTTCCAATTTAAAACTTAAAATGAGCAGTAATACACTGTAAAGCTAGCAATTTTACAGTTTCTTACAGTAAAGTAAGCAATTTTACAGTTTATTAACGTAAAATTTAGCTGTATTATACTGTAAAAACAACAGTATAATACTGGCAGCATAGGTTCCAGTTTAAAACTGTAAAATGCAAGGTAATAAACTGTAAAGTTAGCAATTTTACAGTTTATTATTGTAAAATTAGCAATTTTTATAGTTTATTACTATTCAATTAGCTGTATTATACTGTAAAAACAACAGTCTTTTTTTTCAGTGAGCTTATAATATGTGTTATAGAAATTATTTCGCAATTGTAATTAAAGCCTTCTAAAGCAGCCACCCCCTCTGAGAGGCCAGTATTTCAAGGAACAAAGGGCCCCTTAGAGAATTTTTGCTGTATCAATGTAGTAGGCGCTGTTTTGAGGATCAAGGTGATACTGTGGCATGTTGTCTAACCTTCATCAAATTTTCTGATGAGCTTTTCCCCTGAGCTTGTCCTGTTTAGTTCGCAAACGGAACAGATTTACTCTTCCAAGTTTTAACATTCTCCAGACAATCCGTGAGATACCCTATTCCAGAAGTTTTCAATATTGAAAAAGTAATGAAATGAGATTCATCTGGTATAATGTAGCTTGTAAGGCCCTTAAACCTTAAAAATGAACATTAAGAGAAAGTTTTTTCTTTGACATTGCCGTAAATGAATTGCAAATGAACATGATTACCACAAATGAACAAAAAAAAGAAAGTTTTTTCTTTGAATCTTATAGCTAAAAGTATAAATTTTAAAAATCCATAAGTTTTGATGAGAGTATATTAAAAATTCCTGAACTTAGAAGCTGAAAGTTTGAGCTTAAAATTTAAAATTGAATGTTTTTAAACTTTCAACTTAAAAAATAAAATGTTCTTAAGCTTATAAACAAAATGTTTAAAACTAAAAAGTTTTAAACTAATGTTCTTAAAACTTATTAAAAGATTAAACTTAAATGTTTAAAAATTCTTAAGCGTAAGAATCAAAAGTTTAAACCTGAAAGTGTTTACATAAGTGTTACAAAACTTTGAACTAAAAATTCACAACTTTCTCTGAAAATTACGTCCACTAGTCACAAAAATAAATTACATCTTTTCGCTTCTTAATTCAAATATGAAATAAAATTGTTTGGTATTTTATCAAGGAGTGAGAAATATAGCTAATGAATCTTTCACACAAGTCAAAGAATGGATGACCTATTTTCTTTTGATTTTTTTCTTTTTTTTTTTTTTTTTTTGAACATTTCTTGTAGTTTTGCTTCCCCCAAATAAGATAGATAGTGTAATAAATAGACAAGAACTTCACATCTACTAGAAACAGAAAGTTTTTGTTATTCAATAAAATATACCAAATATCTGCTCGGTGAAACTGATTCGACGAAAGCGATAGTACGTAGCACAAATAACGTTTAAACGTTTTTAAGCGGTTGTCACAACGTTAATAACTATTTTACAACGTTTATAAAACGAAGTGCGCTACTTGGGATATAGATCATCTAACTAAAACAAAGTACAATCATTTTTCTTAAGCATATATTTTACGTTTTTTCCTCGGTTATGCTTTCCCAAAAGAAAGACAATAGATATAAAAGTATAGAAAAACTTTATATTTACCAGAAATCCAATATTTTATTTATTTAATAGAAGATAGCAAATACCTACTCTTAGAAGCTGGTTAGACGATAAAGCTACAGTATGCTAGGTATTGCCTCACATTTATATATATGGTAGGATTTATTCTTCAAAAGGTTTACCGGACACCATTTACAAAAACTTGGTAACTCAAATTTTCGACGTCGAGGACCATCTCCAGGAAGTTGTTAAGGAGAATCGGAGCAAAAGTTTCCCCATAGAAATTCCCTCCCATAGGGATAAAAGAGCGGCGCGTGTTTTGAAAAGGCCCCGGATCTATTATTTCAGGAGCCGGAATTTCCCCTTTTCCGGATCTACCTTTGTTTGGGATGGAGGTTCATTTGCCGGTTGATCGAAAGGGAATTCCGGATTTCCGGAGCGTCGGGGGTAAAAAGCAGAACGAACTTTGCGTTGGGGTGCACGCGAAGTCTGTGCCTCCTTTCTGGAACAAGTGCTGCACGTGTCAGCAGTCGTGTGCCAGCAGTTGCTTTTGATTGGTCATTAGTTGTAAAAAGTTGCGGCTTTGTTGATGGATGGGGCTTAAATGCTTAACTCTTTGTGTCCCTATCCGAACTAATCATTGTCCAAGCATGGTGATAGCGACTACAGATGATGAAGCTTAAACGAAGCTAATATAAATAATAAAAAGTCATGTAAAGAAATATTAGTTTTTTTTTCTACAACAAAACAATGATGTAACGATCTATTACAATTTCACTGCAAAAAATGTTGTTTTACAGTATAATGCTGGCAGCCGAGGTTCCAGTTTAAAACTGTAAAAATGCAGGGTATTAACCCTCGTGGGTTCCTTGGGGTCATATGTGACCCCAATGCAATTTCTGTTTAATATATTTTGTTAATCAACCATTTGTTTTTAATGGCATTTTGTGGCTTTTATTCTTCTAGTTTTCTATTCAAAATAATGCTATTATTGTGTTTTATTTTTCCCGAATTGCATTTTTTGCACATAAGACCCTTGGGGTCACTTCCCCAGAAGGCCAAAAAAAGAGGACGTTGCAACTTTTGTCCAAGAGAACTGCACAGAAAATGCATTGAAAAATGTCATAAGTGTTTGAAATTCACTTGCAAAAATCATGTTTTTTCAGGTCTGTAACAGATGTAAATAAATTTACAGTTATTGTAAGTTTTGCTCTAAAATTATAATTTTAATTCATAAACTAAATTTTACTTTAATTGTATCTTTTTATTTTTTGTTTTTTTAGCATTAAAAAGTGTGTGAACTTAAATAATGCATGTAACATTCAATAATTATAATGAATTAATTAAAGGAAGCATTGGGGTCGTTTATGACCCCAAGGGTCTTGAGTGTAACCGAAATGGGAGGGACCCACGAGGGTTAAACTGTAAAATTAGCAATTGTACAGTTGATTACTGTAAAATCAGCAATTTTTAGTTTATTGATGCAAAATTAGCTGTATTATACTAAAAAAAACAACACTCATTTTTTACGATATTTTTGCACTTTGAAATGAGAACTGCTAACCATTTATGATCTGAATGTATTTAAAAATAAAAAAATCTTTATTCAGCTTATTCCTCTTTAAACCAAAAAAAATAAATAAATAAATAAATATGTCTAGCGATAAACTCTTGATTTTTTTCAAATTTTATGCACGATTTTTTAACAACCATAAAAATCGCTATTACAAAACTCAAAGTGATTTTCAGGCCCGTCATTTCTGGCGCTCACCTCCCCCCCCCCCGTTTTCAAAACTCGTTTTGAAAATTTTGGAGGAGGCTGCAACCCTATCAGCCCACCCCCTGAGTACGCCACTGGTGTCTCTGTTTTTATCATCTCCTAGCGACGTAGAAAAAGTTCTGTAAAAGTAGTTTTTTAGCGAGTGCAGTATCAATGCAGAAAAACAAACTCTGCCTTCCTTCATTCCCTAAGTACTGATACGCGTTATGATGTTCATTGACTGTTTTGCATCAGCAATTTTGCTGTAATATTTTCCCCATTTTCACAACTTTCTGCATATTTTGGGCAATTTGTTCTCTAGTTACTCCTCTTTTAATCGCAGTCGCATTTAAATTAAATAATTTACATGCATTGAAAAGCTACCATCCTTGATATCTATTTTAATTGGATAGCTCTCTCGCATTGAAACATCGTCATCTACATTTTTCGAAAAATGAATGATGGACATGGTTTTCAAAAGTACTTTTTCCTTCCGATGCTTATTTTGATTCAGTAGCTTTCTACCATTGAAAAATCACCATCTGCATTTTCGACAAAAAGGCTACGGATGACATGAGTTGAAAAAAAAAAAAAAACTTATTTCTTCCAATGCTTATTTTAATTCAGTAACTTTCTGACCTTCAAAATCCTACATCTACATTTCATCAAAAGCGTTATGAATGACATCACTTTAAAAAGTACTATTATTCTGACGCGACGCCTATTTTAATTTAGTAGCTTTCTGACATTAAAAAACTATCATCATCACTTTCAGCAAAAATGTTATGAATGACATGTAACTTTCCAACGAACTCGTTTCTTTCAATGCCTATTTTAATTCAGTAACATTCTGACATTGAAAATCCATCATCATCATTTTCAGCCAGAATTATGGATTATATATAACTTTGAAAAGAAATCATTCTCCGATCCGATACCTATCTTGATTCAGTAACTTTTGGACATTGAAAAACCTTCATTATCATTTTCAGCCAGAATCATGGATGATATGACTTTAAAAAGAACTTTTTTTTTGCGATACCTATCTTGATTCTGTAACTTTTAAGCATTCAAAAACCATCATCATCATCAATTTTTAGCCTAAATTATGGACGATATGACTTTAAAAAGAACAAATTTTTTCCGACACCTATCTTGATTCAATAACTTTTAGGTATTGAAAAGCCATCATCATCATTTTCAGCAAAAATGTTAAGGAGGAACAAGTCCTTCAAAATAACTCCTTTCTTCTGAAGCCTTTTCTAAGTCAACGACTTTCTGCCATTGAAAAACTACCATCAACAACTGCAGCAAAAATGTTGTGGATGACATGACTTTCAAAAATAAACTTTTCTTCTGATGCTTATTCTAATTCAATAACTTTCTGACATTGAAAAACCATCATCATCATTTTCAGCCAGAATTATGGATGATATGACTTCAAAAAGAACTAATTGTTTTCTGATACTGATTTTGATTCAGTAACTTTAAAAGAAATCATTCTCCAATCCGATACCTATCTTGATTCAGTAACTTTTACGCATTGAAAAACCATCTTCACTATTTTCAGCAAAAATGTTAAAGATGGCAAAGCTTTAAAAAAAAAAACTCCTTTCTTCCTAAGTCTATTCTAAGTCAACGTCTTTCTACCATTGAAAAAGTATCATTAATATTTTCACTAAAAATGTTATGGCAGAACATGACTTTTAAAAGAACTCGTTTCTTTCAATGCCTATTTTAATTCAGTAACTTTCTGACATTGAAAAACCATCATCATCGTCAGCCAGAATTATTGATGATATGACTTTAAGAAGAACTATTTTTTTCCCCGATACCTATCTTGACTCAGTAACTTTTAGGCATTGAAAAAATATCATCGTCATTTTCAGCAACAATGCTAAGGATGACAAGTCCTTAAAAATAACTCCTTTCTTCCGAATCCTTTTCTAAGTCAACGACTTTCTGCCACTGAAAGACTACAGTCAACTACTGCAGAAAAAGGTTATGAATGACATGACTTTCGAAAATAATCTTTTCTTCTGCCTATTCTAATTCAATAACTTTCTGGCATCGAAAACTTCCATCAATATTTTCCCTGTGATTAGCAATCGCAACCATAAAAAGACTTCGTGGGGGGTGACCAAAATACTGATCGCGTGACCGTCCACCCTTGTTTTCGACGACAATGACAACATCAAGCCATCCTGTTGATACTCGGAAAGATTTCCTGGACCTCCATACACAAGCTCCTGTCTATTTTTATATTTTACTTTCGATATTATTATTTGCCCCCGCTGTTTCTGTTGCGCCCCACCGGAAATGGCCATCAGAAATGGACCCGAAATGGGCGCTACGCGTGCGCCCGTCTCTTATTTACCACTAACTGGGAGATCATCAAAAATCACAGAGCGAAAAATGGGAGAACCTCACGATAGAGTTTTTGACGTGATGATTTGAAAATGACGTGAGACGTAATGCACGTGGAGAGGGAGGGAGGGAGAGAGAGAGAGAGAGAAATGTTTTTTCGAGTTACGGAAGACAAGTCTGGGAACTATTTTTATACAATATGTTTTACTTTGCTGTTTCCGAATGGGGGGAGACCGTTAAAGTCATTATGACTGTCGTTTCTGCTAATGTTTTCAATCTGTGATGCGAACCAAAACTGCACTGTAAAATATAAACCGTTGTTTTTACAGTATAATACTGGCAGCAGAGGTTTCAGTTTAAAACTGTAAAATCTATAGTAATAAACTGTATAAAACTAGCAATTTTCATTTTATTACTGTAAAGCTGCAATTTTACAGTTTGTTACCGCAAAATTAGCTGTATTATATTGTTAAAACAACAGTATAATACTAGCAGCAGAGGTTCCAGTTTGAAACTATAAAATGCACAGTAATAAACTGCAAAATTAGCAATTGTGCAGTTTATTACTGTAAAATTAGCAATTTTTGCAGTTTGTCATTATAAAATTAGCTGTATAGTGCTGTAAAAACAACATCCATTTTTTACAGTGTAGAATTTTAAAATGAAGTTAAGCATAAATTTAATATTTAATTGAAGCATTGGTTAAGAACGTGAAGGATCTTATATCATACTCAAAAGTTTTTCCAGAATTAGGAAAGCTTACTTTCCTATTTTTTGAAATTTTTTATTTAATATGAATGTCATCATGGTTGTCGCTTCTACTAGTGACTTTGTACTACGAATACAGCAAGTGTTTTATTGTACACCGTTAAGCAAAAATTTAGTGCTTAATTGCGGCATAAGGTAAGTGTGTGCAAGATTTTATATCAGATTAAGAAGTTTTTCCAGAACCAGGCAAGCCTACTTTCCTCTATTTTTTACAATTTTATACAATATGTTTTACTCTACTATTTCCGAATAGAGAGCCCTTCAATATGAAAGTCATTATGATTGTCGTCTCAGCTAATATTTTTGCTATGTGATGCGAAACACAGCTAAGAATTTTAAAGTGCCCTGTTAAACATAAAGCTGATAGTTAACTGAAGCATATACACTGTGAAACATGAATGTTGTTTTTACACTATCATACAGCTAATTTTATTGTAGTAAACTGCAAAATTGCTAATTTTACAGTTTATTCCCGTGAATTTTACAGTTTTAAACTGGAACCTCTGTTGTCAGCATTACACTGTTGCTTTTGCAGTATAATACAGCTAATTTAATGGTAATAAACTGTAGCATTGTTCATTTTACAGTAATAAACTGTAACAAACTGTAACAAACTGTAAAATAACTAGTTTTACAGTTTATTACTGCGCTTTTACAGTTTTACACTGAAACTTCTGCCTTCAATATTATACTACAAAAACAATAGCCTTTTTTTTGCAGTCAAGGGTAAGAACGTGAAAGATCTTATTTCAGGTAAAGAAGTTTTGTTAGAATCAAACAATCCTACTTTCCCAACTTTCTTCAATTTTATGCAATATCTTTTACTCTTCTGTGCATGAATGGGGAGACCGTTAATATGAAAATCATCACAACTGTCGTTTCGGCTTATGTTTTCACTTTGTGATACGAAGAGTGTTTTAAAGTGCACTCTTAAACATAAATTTAGTATTTAACTCAAGTATAAAGTAAAAGCGAGTTGAGATCTTGTATTAGAGCAAGAAGTTCATGCTGAATTATACAAGCCTACTTGACTATCTATTTGTATTGTATCTCTTTATTTGTCTATACGTTTCTCTGTATCTATATTTATCTATTAGCATCAAATATAACTATTATTATACTTATTTTCACATGCATTCATTATCTGCTTGTTTCTATAGCACTATCTGCACTGCAAAAAATGCACTGTTATCTTAACAGTATAGTACTGGCAGCCGGGGTTCCAATTTAAACCTGTAAAATGCACAGTAAAAAACTTTAAAGAGCAATTTTACAGTTTCTTACTGCAAAGTTAGCAATTTAACAATTTATTGCTGTAAAATTTAGCTGCATTATACTGTAAAAACAACATTCATTGTTTACAGTGTCCTTAACCCATTAATGCCAATACTAGACATCAACTTAACTTGACACTGAACGTCACTACGGCCGGAGTCAATAAGAGCTGATAAGCAGTCAGCAATCCCCTCTAATTCGCCAAGTAGGCTGTGACGTTTTATCTAGCTCGTTTTTCATAGGCTAACGTCACGCTGACGTCACGATGTTTTTGTCAAGAAACGTTGCAGTGTAGTATACAGTATAGCGTCCTTTTTAGGGACGGTCCAAAAAGTGTCTGAACTGACCAAAAATGAACATTTCAAATTAATAATAGTGTTCAATTATTACTTTGGTATTGTTTCAATTCATTATGAACAGATTGCAGCACATAACCATTGTAAAGTGTGTTTTGTAGCCGTGTAACCAGTATGCAAAATATCTTCGGTAAAAAAATGGCTGGCATTAATGGGTTAGAAAAAATTAAATTTGCATTAGTCTAATCATAACTAACCATCCATTCAAGATGACTAACCTACATAATAAACTAAACTAAGGTCTCTGATAAAGTGATAAGAAGTAAGGCCCGTCATTTAGGGGGTCAAAAGAAGAAATTTGTCTCCTGGATTTGAGAAATAAATGTATTAACAAGTTGGTTTTTTGTAAAAGCACCATTACAGTGGTGAAACGTTTCACTAATAAGATAGTTGCAGCTAAATTTTGCTACATTTAACTTATTTCTTGGTAAAATATTGAATTAATTTATCTAGTATTATTTATTTTTTGGTGAAACATCAAGTTAGCTTTGCTAGATTCAATCTATTTATTGGGGAAATATTGAATGGTTTTTCTAGATTTAACACACATCTTGATGAAACATTGAATAGTTTTTCTAGATTTAACTTATTTCTTGATGAAACAATGAATTAGTTTTGGTACATTTAAGTTATTTCTTGGTGAGACGTTGAATTAATTTTGCTGGATTCAACTTTTTTCTTCGTGAAAAGTTAAGTTAATTTTGCTATATTTAACTTACTTATGGGCGAAACATTGAATTATTTTTACCAGCTATAACTTATTTCTTAACAAAACATTGCACTCTATTTTTAAAACTGCACCTTACCACTGCATTTCACTTCATGCCAAGCTTTTCCCAGTTCCTCAAAAGACATAATCGTCTCCCAAATCCTCGCGGTCAATACAACCAGTGACGTCAGCAAACGAGCCACGAAAATGAATTCGGTGCCTGTGACATAATAGATCTTTGGTGGAAAAAAGCGGATTAGCGGAGCGCTCTCTGATTTCCCCTGGAACGGATTACAAGCCCGGATTACACGCCCGTGAACGAGCGGGCTGATTGCGTCCGGGCGGTTTGTAGCTAAATAATAGGAATTAAGTCCGGCACTGGTTCCGAGCCATTGTTGGGTCCAAAGATTAGCCGAGTTTCCGAAATGATTTCCGAGCATTTTGCTCTTTTTGTATGGTTGTTATTTCTGCTTTCATACAAGAAGAGTATGAAAAGAGTACCTTGTGAATTTAAGTTATTCTTACTGGTAAAATTGGCTTATACTCAAATGCATTGTTTTATATGCTATCTCATTTGATGCTTTTCAAATGTAGGTAGGAGCACCAAACACCCTAAATATTTTTAGTTTGAATTCACTCCATCTCTCTAAAATTAAACTCGTTTTTTCATTATAACAAAAGTAACTATTTTTTAACACTCATTAAAAATAATTCATTTAATTTTTAATTACTTATTTTATTTATTATTTATTTATTTATCACTGGTTCCGAGCCATTGTTTGGTCCACGGATTAGCCGAGTTTCCGAAATGATTTCCGAGCATTTTGCTCTTTTTGTATTGTTGTTATTTCTGCTTTCATACAAGACGAGTATGCAAAGAGTTTCTTGTGAATTTAAGTTTTTTTACTGGTAAAATTGGCTTATATTCAAATGCGTTGTTTTATATGCTATCCCATTTGATGCTTTTCAAAAGTAGGTAGGAGCACCAAACAAACCGAATATTTTTTGTTTGAATTCTTTGCATCTCTCTAAAATTGAACTCGTTTTTTTACTATAGCAAAAATAACTATCTATCAAAAAGAATACACTCTACGCAAACATTAACACTAAAAGTTAATTGAGTTAAACCTACATTTTTCTTCATTTTGCTCTTTATTATTCTTTTCTTCAATAGGAAGTATTTAATACATAACATTCTCCCCTTCAGTACGGTCTTGTTTTTAATCGACATTAAAGATCCTTGGACTTTCTCAGTTTCGTTTGAAGCTCAAATTAAGAACTATGCTGCATAATTGAAGACTGAAGAACAGTTTCTCAATTCAAGACTAAATACCAGTTTCCCAATTGAAGACTAAAAGCAGTTTCTCATTGGCTGGGGCATTTCTTCCGCCAGACGTGACTGATCAAAAGCAGCTTAATGCTCGTTTGAATTCACACCGCAACTATTTCGATGAAAAGTCTGTTAAAAAATCAATTGCCAATTCCACTTCTTCTCGGAAATTTCCCCACTGATTGAAAACCAAAAAAGAGAAGTTCCTTTGCTAAATTCCCCTCAAAAGAAGATGGGGAAGAAGTAATCCACACACATGACAAGTTCTTCTGTTAAAGAGAGAAGTAAAAAACTTTATACTCTTCACATCAAGTTTGTTACTTTTAAATGGCGTTTTAAGTATCACTCCTGCCCTCGTCTTTGCGCTTATAGCCAGCTCTTTGACATTTTTTTTCCCTTCGTATGTCTCCTGCTATATTCCCAAGCGAGAATTTGACATAGCAAAAGATTAGAAAGGTTCGAATCGGGTTGGCTTGAATATTCGAATTTTCTCCTTCCTGATGGAAATCAGCAGAACGAAGTTGGCTTTAAACAGATGGTAATTGAGCGAGCAGCGAGTTAAATGGGGTCTCTTCCCTACAGAGTACGTCGCGGAAATGGCCCCGAGAGTTAATCTTTGCTTGAAGCTTTCTCGTATTTTAGAATCTGCGAAAGGCATTAGGTTTCTGAGTGATTTGTGCGACAAAAATCTTGCTAATGAAATTTTCTTTCATTTAGAAATACGAGATCATCTATAAATGTTCAATTGGGATTAATATCTTGGTAAAGCTTTTAAACGTTTCTTGACGTTTGTTTCAGATGATTTTGCATTTAAAAATACGAGATCATCTAAATATTCAATGAGGATTAATACTTCATGAAGCTTTTAAAAGCTTCATCATAAACGTTTAAACGTTTATTGACTTTGGTTAAATGATTTTGCATTTAGAAATACGAGATCATTTAAATGTTCAATTGGGATTAATGTCTTGGTAAAGCTTTTAAACGTTTATTGATGCTTATTTTAGTTGATCTTGCATTTGGAACTAGCTGTCGTGGCCGTCACGAAACTTTCTTCTATATTTATCTTATGAATTCCAGTTACAAAATAAAATACGTACTCGCCCGAATAATTGGAAACAGCTCCAATTTCCCAATTATCGTAATAACCCTGCAAATGCAGAATCAATGAACAGAATCAATGAAAGAAATTGGAAATCATTACAAAAGCCTTGTTTAGATTAACTGCAAACATTTTATTTGCTAGTAAAAAGAAATTGGCAACAGTTAAAAATTTCAAATCATTGAAAGTTTTCAGCTGTTTTGATAATTAAATAGCGTGAAAGCGATTTTTTAATGAATTAATTTTTCGCATTGTTGTCTAAGCGCAAAAATCACCCCACCCTCCCCCTGGGGCGATTGGCGCCAAAATTTAATCGATGCTTGCTTCCATATTGGGTTAGTGTTATTCCAAATTTCATTCAAATCTCAGCAATATTTCTCGAGATACAGTAGGTGCAATGACAAAATAAGCACTTTTGATTGCTCCACCCCCCTTTGAGATATTGACACACAAATTGAATCAGCACCTGTAATTAATAGGGTCTACCTATGGACCAATTTTCGTTTGATTCCGCTTGTTACTTCCTGAGATATAGCAATCACCCCGGCGCAGAACACGTGCGATTGCTCCACCCCCCTTCAAGATATTGACACGCAAATTGAATCAGCATCTGTACTCTATAGGGTCTACCTATGGACCAATTTTTGTTTGATTCCGCCTTTTACTTCCTGAGATATAGCAATCACCCCCGCGCAGAACACGTGCGATTGCTCCACCCCCCTTGAAGGAATTCGCTAAACAAAGTCAGGTGCACCAGTTCACATGGTGGTACATATGTGCAAAAATTTTTGTTCGATTTCATGCAGTAGTTTTTGCTCTAGCGCGGCCACAAAAACTGGTCACACACATACAGACTCACACACAGACACACAGACAGACATTTTCCAAAAATGGTCGAAATGGACTCAGCGCACCTCAAAACGTGCAAATTCGTCAAAATTCGACACTCGAAAATTTTTACGAAACCAATACTTTCTTCTATATATTAGATATAGAAGAAAGTAAAAAGGAGATTGTCTTGTTCAAAATGTTCAATTGGGGTCAATACGTGATGAAGCTTATAAACGTTCTTTGACCACTGTTTTAGATTATATTGCATTCAAAAATGCGCTATCATCTAAATGTTTATTAGATATTAAAAAACTGTTCAATTGGGATTAATATCCTGGCAAAGCTTTTAAACGTTTCTTGACGTTTGTTTTACATGATCTTGCATTTAAAAATACGAGATCATCTAAATATTCAATGAGGATTAATATTTGATGAAGCTTTTAAACGTTTATTGACTTCGTTTTAGATGATCTTGCATTTAAAAATACTAGATCATCTAAATGTTCAATTGGGATTAATACTTCATGACGCTTTTAAATGTTCCTTGACGCTCTTTTCGTATGATCTTGCAGTTAAAAATACGACAGCTTCAAAATGTTTAAATGGGATTAATACTTGATGAAGCTTTTAAACGTTTCTTAGAGCCTGTTTTAGATGATCTTGCTTTCAAAAATATGAACTCATCAAAACGTTCAATCGGGATAAATACGTGATGAAGCTTTTAAACGTTCTTCAACGCTTGTTTTAGATTATATTGCATTGAAAAAAATACACGATCATCTAAATGTTTATTAGGTATTAATACTTGATGTAGCTTTTAAATGTTGCTTGACGCTTTTTTTAGATGCTCTTGTATTTCAAAGTACGAGATCAGTTGAATGCTGTTATTTGTACGTTTAATTTTTCCAATTAAAAAATCTTATAAACAGGAAAAATATGCCAAAAAAGAGGAGCTACTGAAAGACTCAAAATATGTTGTGCTCTATAACTTGCCTTACGAAAACAAGTACATACAAATTGATATTGTATATCGTGAAATCAAGTTCGTTTCAAAACATTTTAGCGTGGATAAGTCCCAACCAGCATTAAATTCAGTGAGCGGTATTTCTTTTACAATTCTCTAAATATTTTTTTAAACGCTAACCTTTTCAAATCGCTTGACAAATCAACTATAATCTTGTGAACTTTTCGGCTTTTGATTCCTTAAGATGGCAGCAAATCGCTGGGGGAAGTAACAATGATTCACACAATGCTCGATCTTCACTCTGGTAAACACGATTCCTTACACAAAATCTTAAAAGGGAAAAGAAATTTGGAGAATTCCTCCCTTTTTTGCCACCAAGAGATCCGTTTTGCAAATTGTAACTACTACAACCGGATGGCTGCTGCGTACATAGTCGATTGTGGTTGTTACAATAACGAAAGCTGTATTACGCGACCCCTGGTGGTTTGCGGCGAACATCTACCCTTGGGGGCGGGGGGAGGAGCAGTCAATTTTTCCATGGGTAACGACCCCTTAATTCGAGAGCGGCGATTGATGGTATCCAACCAGGCATCAGAGAAGTTTTTAAAGATGTCCTCACAGGCTTCGTTATGGAAGCACAGCTGCAAATTGGGGACCTCCTTTCTTGGCAAAGGAGTCGGAACTAATGCGTCCCCAGCTATTATGGCAGTGGATGCATGGGTGTGCAACAAGCCATGGCAGCCTTTGTGGACCTGGTGTGGCTGTTTGCACTGGGGCCGGCAAAGTTAAGAACCGTTCTCCCTTTCAGTTAATAGGCCTGATTATTCGAGTCTTTTGAACTGAGGTGGCAAAAGTTCTGTCATTGAGTAGGACCTCTTGACGGGAGGTGATCACATTATATTGTTGAGTTGTCAGAATGTTTCGTTTGGAGCTCGCGCGAAGAGTTGAGGAAATGTGAGTGGACGTTTCAACAATGACATTTTTCGGCATCCGCTTGGTATTTGATACGTAAACAAGATTTGGCTACATGTGCCTGTGTGAAAGTCCAACCACTTTTGGAGCATATTTTTTCATTTAAAAAATTGTCCATATTGTACTCTACAAAAAATGAAGTGTTGTTTTTACAGTATAATACTGGCAGCCAAGGTTCCAATTTAAAACTGTAAAGTGCACAGTAATAAACTAAAACTTGCAACTTTACAGTTTCTTGGAGTAAAGTTAAAAATTTTACAGTTTATTGCTGTAAAATTTAGCTGCATTATTCTGTAAAAGCAGCAGTATAATACTGGCAGCAAAGGTTCTAGTTAAAAACTGCAAAATATCCGGTAATAAACTGTAAAATAAGCAATTTTACAGTTTATAATTGTAAAGTAACCAATTATACAGTTTAGTACTATAAAATGAGCAATTTGACAGTTTATTAGTGTAAAATTAGCATTTAGTATAGTTCATTACTAAAAAATTAGCTGTATTATACTGTAAAAACAACGCTCATTTTTACAGTGCAATCAAACTTTGTTAGTGGAGCAATTGCTTGAAATTAAAGTTCTCACTTTCTTATTCTTCTCTTTTGTAATCAGTCCGAAAAACAAAAGTGAGCTCCCCCTTTCCCATTGCAGGTAGTGGCACCAAATATTCATTTACATTGGTGGTGTGTCTGAAAGTCACTTTTCTAGCATATTTTTTTATTTAAAAAATTGTCCATATTGTACACTACAAAAAATGAAGTGTTGTTTTTAAAGTATACTACTCAATAATCAATTTTGTTGAAAAATGCAGATGTACTTTTGTGCTCAGCACGGCAGCGTTCTTCTTCTTTTTTTATCTATAAAAAAAAAAAGAAACACCCACTTTTTATAACAAATAGCTATTTATCTTTAATAAATGCTCTCATAGTAATAATTATTCGAATACAGTAAAGTATCGAAACTCCGAATGTCGAAAGTCCAAAACGTCCAAAATCCGAAGCACATTTAAAATTTCTCTTTGACTGAAATCAGTGGGTTTTTAAAAATGAGTTTAAAACCTTCTTGCTGTAAGTTTTTCTTTACGGAAATTGATGCAATTTCTTAGGGTGAAGCCAGTGGAGTCTGTCAGGGAAAATTCAATAAAAAAAAATAATAATGCATAAATAAATAAGTGAATAAAAAAATAATTATTTTTAAAAATTTTGAAATTTACAAAACATATTTTTGAAAAAACGGCGAGAAGATAAATTATTTTGAAAAATATTGAACACCCCCAAAACATATTTGCTATTGCATTAGTGTGTTGCAAAGATGCGTATATTGCAAAAGTTTCAAAGCTAAGAAAATTCGGCACAAATGCGATTAGGCAAACATTATGTGCGAGACTTAAATGTACTGATTTCTGAGTATTGAATTACTCATGTGTGCCCAAAATACATGATGGTTAATTTTGCTAATTCGAGCACTAAATAGATTTATTCATTACGGAATTGTAAATACGCAGGATAGAAAAATCCGTCTACTGAAATTCTAAACAGTTCTTAAATATTTTGAAACATTTTCACTTTTGAATTAATTAAAAACGAAAACGAACAAAAATATAAAATCTGTCGCCATCAAATAAATTTAATTTCTAGGATTTAGTTTGGCTCCGACAAAGTAGAGTCGATTTAACTGCGTTGAACTGATGACAATGACAGTGACAGTTGTATTTCATTTGCTAAATCAAATTATGAATATTATGCGGATGTGAATGTGAATTTACATGTCTCTTAAAGCAACAATATTTTTGTTCATTTACAAAACCAATCATAATTATTACTACTGTTATGATACTCATAACAAGATTTGCTTCAATGAAATTCGGTGTTTAATTTTAATTCTACCGCTTTCGGTTAGAGCAGTTAAGCAACATTTTTATTCTTTCAAATTAGTTTTATCCGATTAGTTCGAGGCTTGAAAACGAGGAAAAGAAAAATATTAATTTAAATATTTGAAACAGATTCTAATGTTGGGTGAAAATATTTTATATTACATTTGTTAATTTGCTATTTTAGAATGAACATTATAATTCAATTTTTCTCAGAAATATCGTTTATACTTTTTAAATATTTAGAATAAAGAGCATAACTCATATTTTCATTTAAAGATTTTGCTTGAATTATTATCCCCCCATCCCCTTCTGCCCTAGTTTTTAGTTAAAAAATAAAATAAATATTGATAGGGCTTAGAAACTTATGATTGTAGTATCTTCTTCTAGAGTAGTTTTCATCGTTGCACTTAAAAAAGTAGAAAAACAAAGTTTTGGAAACTATGGAAACATTTTTGAAGTATTATTTGCGAACGAAATGCTTTTTTTTTAATGATTATTTTAAATCATCCATTTAGTAAAAATTTGAGCTTTTTCGAGATTCTATTTGGTATCTTAGCATTCATTGAAATATAATACGAGGCGCGTTCAAAAAGTAAGGGCCGTTTGCTTTTTTTTAATGATTATTTTAAATCATCCATGGAGTAAAAATTTGAACTTTTTCGAGATTCTATTTGGTATCTTAATATTCATTGAAATATAATATAGGGAAAGACCGCCTATATTGGACCCCCTAAGAACAGGAGGCCTGTGTCGCTCAATGTGAAACAAAACAGAAATACAAAACAGGGCATCGTGAGCTAAATTTAATCAGGAACCGCCCTAGGAGTTTATATTTTCTAAAAATATGGAAATTATTTTTTAAAAAATTATCTTACAAAAAGTTGCAAAAGTCCAATTTAGGAATATATACGCCTATATTGATCCATGCGCTTCCTAAATTGGACCGTGCCAGGAAATCATAGAATAATTTATATTTGAACTAAACATCTTTTTTCCAGGATTTGCAATAGAAATTCTTTTGCTTCGGTCTCACTTAGGCAGTGTTGATCAACTACCGATGGCATTTTATGCACTTAATCATGTTTTGCACTTTATTTCTATGGCAAATATTGCAATAACTGTTTTGTGCTGTTTCTTGCTTCTTCTTGTGACTTTTTCTGTTCTATGCTTCTTTTATACGGCGTTAGAATGATTACTGAGATAGTCTTCCTTTTTGTTCTTTCTATTTTTTAGGTAAGGTGATATGTGAGCCGGGGCTTTAAGTTGGAGTTGACAATCATGCTTTGATGAGAACTATCCGCTGATTCTGCAGAGCTTGTACTAATTTAAGTCGTAGCTAATTCTTGTACATAGTGTACAATAGTACAACTTACACTATTGAGAACTATGTATTTGTTTGACGAGAACTATCCGCTGATTCCGCAGAGCTAGTACTAATTTAAGTCGTAGCTAATTCTTGTACATAATATACAATCGTACAACTTACACCGAATATGTAGCCTGTTCACTTTGAGTAGTTTTATCTAGACAACTTACTGCTAACTCTGATGCAGCCAAGTCAATGTCATTAAACATATGTCAATTAACAGGCCAAACTCCTGTTCTTTAGAATCTACTTGTCATTTGCCCTGACCTTGACTGCGGTTTGTTCATAAGAGTCCTGTTCGATATTGGGAAATGGATCTCATTGGATGTTCTCTCATCTATGTATCACATGCTCGATTAAAATATGTAGACAGAGGCAGAAAAAAGGCCACATATAAGGTCTGTAGAGGATGCATGGTGTTCTTAAAGAGAAAGCATTCTCGTTAGTCAAGTTTATTGCATCCATGCTCTTTATGTAAGTGCTGTGTTTATCTATTAATAGAAGAACATTTTTTATATTGCTTGGCTTAACGGTTTTAATGAAATGTTGTATCAATTGTGTGAATTATCGTTTGTGATCCAACCTTTTTTTGAAAAAGCACATTGCTTGCCGGAGGGTGCATTTACGATAAGCTTATACATGGAACATAATCTTTTGAAAATAAACATGGGGGGGGGGGGGGGGCTAACAATTCGGCTGCACTCATGCAGCAAGTAGCCAGTGTGTTTCTAAAACGTTCACCATGCATTACTGCTCCAAACTGGTGTATACCTTTATACGTCAATATATTTTGAGGCTTTTAGTTAGTGAAAAGACCGGCTTCATCTACATTGAACATTTTAGTAGCATATAAATTGTTTCTTTTTAAAATGTTTTCGAACAAATCGAAGAATTTCATATTTTTTTTCTCGGTAAACCAGCATAAATTTTACTTAAACTAATAGCTATGTTTAACAACCTGAAACTGCAGCTTAATGGAAAAAGAGAAAAAAAACATACATTTTAAAAATTAGCTGCTACTCGAAAATGTGCTTGATAAAAAAATGAATATCGTGAATAGGTGTTAAAGTATGCTTAAAATAATCTAAACTACGCTATTAAATCAGATGAGTCACTTACTTTATGTTACACTTAACAAAAAGTCTTGCTTAAAATCATATTCTTAAATTGGACCACTGGTCCAATATAGGAAAATTTTTTCGGTCCAATAAAGGAAAACAAGTCATTTTTTATTCTTCAGCTTATTTCTCTGTCAAAAAATATCACAATCGCGCATGTAAATACATAGATGTAATCCTTATTAAACACCGATTATAACGCTATAACAGCAGTTTATCTCAACTTACAAGTTTTAGTACTATCTTACTAAGTACAACTCCGCAAAATAAGATTTTACACGTTTTCAACATAAATCATGCCGTAACTCACGCTACGCAGTTCGCTGACTGGTGAAACTTCATACACATTGATTTTATTCCTAAAACTTTATATTTCTACCGTTAAAGTGTATCATGGATCTCTGTACTAGATTTTAGGCCCGAGGTCCAATTTAAGCAGTAGTCCAATATAGGCGGTCTTCCCCTACAGGCGCGCACCCAGGAGGGGGCTTTGGGGGCTTAAGCTCCCCCTATGACAAAACTGGACTTGAAGCCTTAAGCATCAACGACATTTTAAATTTTTCCACGGTGTCAGAAAAGATTCAAGTCATTAATAACTCAATATATACTACACTTTGAATCCAATTGAAATAACAAATACGCACACGTATAACATATACCTTGTCTTTTTTAAAGTCTAGGGGAACGTGGGTAAATTCTCACTTATAAAAGACCGCTCCCCTCGTCTACAATTTCCAAGAAACCAAGGCATTGTTTTCAATTAAATCATTCATTGTACATGTGCAGACGGATGATGCACGAGAATGGGGCCTCAGCAAAGCATAGAACTTCAAATCACAGAGCGTCTCACCATCAAAACCAAAATAATTTTAATTTCGAGGATTTGTCATGGAAAATCATGATGTTTCGCAGTGGCGAATTATAGGTTTGAAGGATCGTCATAATGAAATTTTTAAAGCTCCTTTCTGTCAAAAACAGAATTCTATAAAACATTTTTCATGCGCATTTTTTGAATCCATTTCATAAAAGCCCCCTATGGTCGGGGGGGGGGGGGCAATTGCGACATGATTAGCCCGCCACTGATTTTCTGAGAAACATGCTTGATAAAAAGTTAAAACAGATTATAAAGAATATAAAATGGTATTAAAAGAAAAGGAAGTATGAAAGAGAGAGAGAGGGAAAAAAAACAGAAAAAAGTGACCGAAGGGTATCTTTGCAAAATAAACAAATTAGTCAAAAAAAAAAAAAAAACTTACACTAAAGCCACAAACTTCCGTACTTCTAACCAATGAAGGCACGGGAAAGGAATTAAAAATTTCAATACAGAAAACCAAAATAGTTAACTGAAAAATCTTTTCCTATTTTCTCCATTTTGATTTGGAATAAAAATATTTAAAAAAACGTAGCTAAGAAAATGGGAGGAAGGGGGTATCCGAACCTAATTCCTCTCTTTTTTCGGCGTTGAAGTTAGAAAGGAGTTATAGTTTTAGAGCTTCAAGTCTTGAAAGAAAAATTCCGGGAGAAAGTCTGAAAGTCCTCATTGAAGATCGTCTAATAATTGGTTTTTGGAACATGAATTTCTAAAAATTTCCGGAGGTGAAAAGCGAGCCCCATTATGGAATTTGGCCTACAGTTTTGCTTTTAAAACTTTAATTTCAAAAAATTAAAAAAAAAGCCCCCTCCTCCCACGAAATAATAATGATAAAAGGTCTTAAATTTTGTTTCTGGAACTTTAATTACGAAAAACTGCTGGTGCAGAGTACATGAATCATATCGCTATGGCTACCGATAAATGGACTATAACCACATTTTTAAGACTTCAAATTTTGAAAACTTTCCTGAGGAAGGCCTCCGAACTCTTAACATCGACAACAATGGAACCGCATTTCTCTAAGCTCAGTTTCGGGGAAAATATCCTGTGGAGAGTTCCACATTCCATCCATTCCCATAACGTCATCAAAGATGGTCTACAATGACATTTTTAAAACTTCAATTTCAAAAAATGTTCGAGGAAAGATCCCGAAAATCGTTTAAAATTAAGTTTTGAGATCTTTAATTTCGACAAAAAACATTCAGAGGTGAAAACCGAACTCTATGCCTTTCTCTAACATCATCAAAGATGCTATTGCGTTGTTTAGACTTCAGGTTTGAAAAATTTCGGGTTGAGAGCGGTCGAACCCTATTCTTCCTAAGATTAACTGAGATAGTTATAAATTTCGTTTTTGGAATTTCAACATCAAAAAACCGTTAGTGAAGAGTTCCAAAACCCCCATTCATTCTCCTAACATTTTCAAGAGGGCCTACTATGGTGTTTTTTGGACATCAATTTCGAAAATTTACAATGGGCCCCTGACTCGTGCTTTTCCTAAGATTAGTCAATGTCTCTCAAACTGCGCTTTTCGAAGCTTAATATAGAAACATTCCTAAACCTCACCCCCAAACAATTGCCAAAATGGCGTGCAATAATAACGTTTTTAAGACTTCAAATTTTGAAAAAATATTAGATGAGGGCCGGCAAGTCTCAAATCTCCCTAACATGACCAAAAGTTGTCTAAATGTTGTGTTTTTGAGATCACTTTTCAGAAATTTTTCCGGGGAGAACCCATGAACGCCATATCAGTATGTTTGAATATTCTACTATATGTCTTTGTTCATAATGATCGTATCATAACGCTATTCTCGTGAGTGTATTAATCACCCCATCTTCAGTAAGGTTGGAAGATCCTCATAGTATTTACCATTTATTTTCTTACATAAACACAATTTGATAAATAAGTAAAAAATTCACATAAAATTTAACAGAAGCAAGAGAGCTTCCAATCAAAAAAGCAAGGCTTACACTATTATTTCGGAAAAAATAAGTAAAAAGAAAGAAGGGGGGGGGGGGCAAGCTATTACAGTTTAGTATTTTCGTGATTTTAAAATTTTAATCCAATGACCTCTAGATATGAAAGGGGTAGGGGTGCTTGATGTCAAAAATTAGCCCCCCCTTAAGTTAAATCCTGGGTGCGCCCCTGTTCCCCTACATGATCAGCAAAGCAATGAGTGCAAAAATGCTCACCTTTCTGGAAAAAATAAAATAAAAATAATGTACAACTTGCAAAATTATTTGTATAAACTTGCTTCGTGGTGTTTATTTATAGCCCGAAACATGTGTTGGCAAATTACACTGGCGGAAAAAAAAATCCCAACACCAAGAAAGACTTGTGTTAGATAAACGAAATTAGGGAGGCGTGTTTATACAACTGAAAGATGACAGATGACTTCGATTGAAATTTCGTGTTCCGCGCATAAGTGTGGTGCAGCTGGCGTCACTCAGAACATGCAAATAAGGCTTGTTTTAAAAGCGTGTTGTGAAGCTCGTGTGTATTGTTTTTCCGTGAAATTTGACGAATTGCGTTCATGTTAGCCAGGAATACCTTTAAGAAGACGAAGAAGCCATTATCAACAGTTCACCGAGTTTAAACCAGGTCGTACAATTTGGCTACGAGAAGGTGGATTTTCATTTCGCGATATTGCAGAAAGACTTGGGTGGGAATGTTTCCACCATGCATGATTATTGGAAGCTATGAGCAAGGGATGGTACTACCTCAAGAAGATCGAGTTCCAAGCTGCCACGTGGCACGACTGAGAAGGAAGATCGCCGAATCTTGCTTACGGCTGTGGCGCATCGTACTGCATCTGCGGCTGACATTCGAGCTGCAGTTGGTACCGTCGTGACCCAAGGAACGGTAAGAAACTGTTTACTTCAAGGACAGCTCCGAGCCAGGCAGCCTGTAGCCGGTATTCCATTGACTGCAAACCATTGCCTTTTCCGACGGCAGTGGTGCCACGACAGAGCTCACTGGAGGTCGGAGTGGAGATCTGTTGTAATTTTTGATGAAAACAGATTCTGAATTAGTGCCAGTGGTGGCTGTATATTGGTCAGAAGGAGGCCAGGGGACCGCCTGCATCCAAGCGGTCTACGGCCTAGACACACGGGACTCACACCTGGAGTTATGGTCTCTGGAGCAATTTCCTACGACAGCAGGGGCATTCTTGTGGTTATCCCAAACTCACTGACTGAAAATTTGTCGTCAGTCTGTTAATTTAACCAGTAGTACAGCCCTTCATGAGTAGCATTCAAGGGGGCGTTTTCCAACCGGATAACGCTCGCCCTCACATCGCTGCTGTAACGCAATGTGCTCTACAGAGTGCTGACATGTTACCATGACCTGCAAAATCACCAGGTCTGTCTCCAATTGATAACGTATGGGATATCATGGGATGGCACCTTCAGCATCATCCACAGTCAGCAATGACGGTCCTAGTATTGACACAGCAAGTGCAACAAGCATGAAACTCCATACCACAAAATGTCATTCGGCACCTGTATGACATAATGCATACACGCTTGCAGGCTTTCCTTCAAAATTCTGGAGGTTACACCTTCTATTAAATTAACATAATTTCACATTTGCACAGCATTTTCTTGAGCTTAAATTAGCCAGTGATCTCGTACATTTAATCAATTAAACATGTTAACTAGACAATTGCATTACCCAAATTTCATTACTCTACGGCAATTTTTTCTTGGTGTTGGGATTTTTTTTCCGCCAGTGTATTTTATTCTTTCAGTCATTTAAGACAGGGATGTTACTAGACTTTTGTTTGGAAGAGGGCTTTACCAGCACATTTCTCATTGGATCTATTTTATCAATAAAATACGATTTCATTTGCATATTCTATTGGTTTTTGCTACAACTGATTTTTGTAAATTATGGCAAGCTACTTTAATGACATTTAACATGAGCAAACGTGAAAGGTAACATGTCTACTAAATGGAGAAAAATTCTGATTGCATACCTTCACCCATATTAAATATTCAATTTATTTTAATAACTCAAAAACATAGATACAGTCGAACCTCCATATATCGAACTTCCATATATCGAAATTTTCCATATATCGAACTTCTAGCAAATTCACATGTTCATTACATAGAAAAACTATTTCTATATATCGAAAAAATCTCCATGTATCGAATTTTTTTGGAAGCGTAATTGGAGATTTTATTCCGCTTTTAGACATTTTACCTCACGAAAGATGAAAGTCAGGAGAAAAGGGAAGGTCAGAAAAGGTCACTGCAAACCCCACTGTCAGCTGTAGATAAAGTGTGGAACCGTGGAGTGGACAAACACGTTGTTTGTCCATTCTGGAATTCCCGGATTATCCCCTCCCCCGTCGTTTTCGAATTTTGGATGCAACCTGTCCTGTAGCAAAACCAGTTTCTATCTACCCCTTTTGTTTGGTGGTGATTCCTCTCTCTCCATGATTAGTTTCAGCGAAAATTGTTTTAACTAGTGCTGTGCCAATTCAATTTGATTTTGTTTTCCCTCCCGATTTACAGTGTCAAAAATAAAATGCCTTAGTGTTGTGTAAATGTGAACATTTTTTTGATGAACTTTCTGTAAAACAGACTGTTCTGCAAGATATTCGCAGTTTTTTTAAAAGAATGTGATCATTGCAACTACTCTTTGGATTACTGTTTTTCAATAAGTATGTATAATATTCATTAAATTTTTCATATTAGTTCATTTTTAATTCTTAACTTTCATCAAATATGATTATCGTATATATTAGTAATGCAGTTTCATATGTGAAATTTTGCTTTAATTTCAATGTTTCCGGAGTAATTTTCAAAAAACTGAGGTCCTTTCTATGTATCGAAATTTCTATGTATCGAATTTTTTTCCGACAATTTGCTACTTCGATATATGGAAGTTCGACTGTACGTAAAATTATGTACGCATTCGAAGTTAATACGTCGTAAATTCATAGTTTCTGGCACTAACAAAGTGTGTTAAATACAGAGTTTGGCACTTGGAATTTTGATGTTTTTGTTTGTTACAGATATGAAGAATATGAATGAAAAGGAAATAAAAAAGAATGTAAGGTAAGCAATGTTTCTTGTTATAACTGCAATAAAACTAATTGCTCGGGATAAAGCACTTAGTTTTTACATTTCTTCAATGACTAAATTTTTTAAATACAATTGGAAAAATAAATTCATAAAAAATAAATACTTTCATGCTAAAATGAAATAGGTGAATCTTAAATTGATAATTCATTGTTAATCGTAATCTTTGTTGGAAAATACTCATATTTAAATGTGCTAATTTTTATCAATTTGTATGCTTAAAGGCTTATCTCTATTATTCTATATATTCAAAATTGAAAGAAAATGGCCATTTTGAGACAAAAAATTTGAATGTTGAGCTTTTTAGACTTTTTTTAAATTTCAAAACCCTACCTTTCTGAATTCTAGTGCATCCAGAAACCTCTGTGCCAAGTTTGATGAAAATCCGACAAAAACTGGATTTGTATTAGAAACAAGCATACGTATATACAAACTTACATCCAATTTTTATATATATATAAATAAAACTACAAAATTGCAGCTATTGAGTCAAAATTGCCAGCTTGGGCGTTGGATGCGGTTAACATTTTCGAAAGCAATTTCTGCCTTGTTCCCGAGTTATACATCTTAGGACTTAGGATCTACACTAGCTGGTCTCTTTCAATATATACCGAGCTGCGGTGACCCAAAGGGCCTAAGGTCTCTTTGTTAGAATTAAAAAATAGAAGTGGTCCAAAATTTATTCGGGCTGGCTCAAAGATACCCCGAATGTCTGTCTGTATTAGTAATTTTAGAAGATAAATATTCTGGATAAGGAGGAAACAGTAAAATTTAATTCTTAGAGTCGGCCAATAGTTCTCTTTAAAAGCAACATTTCCTGAGAGCGAGAAGTGAAGAAATTTAATTTGGCTGACTTTTTTTTTTCAAAGCAGGACATAGAAAGCTTAATGCTTAATGATGATGGAATCTAGTTTCTCGTGTCATTTCAAAAAAGACTAATGTCTAAAGAGAATAAGTAAATTAAAGAAGCGACGGCGAAACTCACTTCTTCAATCTGCGATTTTTAGAATTATTTATTTATTTGTTCTATTTATCATTATTGTTATTATTTCTTAATGTTTAAATGACAGAAAAAATAATAATAATTCCAAACGTGGTGGGAAAAAAAAATAAAGAAAGGAAAGCTTGTGCTTTTTTTACGCTTCGAAAAAGATTTGAAGAGAATCTATTTGTAATAAGAAAATAATAACGAAAGCTCAATCGTAAAAAGGGAGGATTTTCTTTTTTCAAAAAAAAAAAAAAAAAGGACAGAATGAAAAAAAAAGAGGAAAAGTGTTCTAGAAAATCTGTCAAAAAATAAAATAACTGAAAAATTTTTAATAGATTTTCATCAGACATTGATTTAAATATTTATAAATTTAATACAATATTTTTGAACGTAATTTGAATTTATAATTTGAAAAGAAGCAAAAATAAAACATTATTTTTATCTTTTGCCGTCTTACATTTACATGAAGTTATCATCAGTTGTTTTACTAAAAGATAGATGCAAGCAGTGTTGAAAATTCAAATTTATTTTATTTCCCTTTATAACATTTCGGCAGTCGCCAATTTATTCGTTGTCAAAATAAAAATCCTCGTTGCCAACCAATAAAAGGTAATACTTGACCTAAGGCAGTTATTTTAGTTGTTTCTAGAGATTTACGGAATTTTACCGGAACCCTTCCCAATGAACAGAAAAATAACGTTTCGAACGAAGTAAAAATGTAGAGCAGCGTAATTCTATTTTCTTCGCACGACAGAAATGACGCATTTTAAATCTTCGAAATCGAATTAAGTAGAATTGTTCGGAAAGAAATCTGAAAGACTTAATTCGAAGCCATTCACTCCGAGAACGGGAACAAGCAAAAGGATATTATATATTCCAAATCATTTCATTTAAATGGAAATGGAGGAAGACTGGAGGAACGCGATCAGATGAATTAAATCATCGTCTGCAGTTTTTATTTTAAAGTTAAATGTCATGGCAACAAAGGGAAAAAATAGCAGTCACAGAGCAAATGGCTGAAAATGAGACAAAATCGGATTACAATGTTGTGCAGTAAAAAATTGCAACTGCCTCTCAGATGAAATACGAACTTATTCTAGAAAATTATTTCGTTATTCCAATTTGAATTATCTCAAAAACTCAGTCAAGTCTAAGTATTTTTAAAAGTTTAATAGGAGTGACCTTTTCTTCACTTAAAAAGTATTTTTTGCTGAACAAATTGGCATAATTACTTATAGCCCTTCTGTTATCCCCCACCCCAATGAAAATCAAAATATACTGTATTAAAAGTACCTTTGAAGACGAGGTTTTAATAAAGATGAAAAAAGTAGCGCTTTCGACAATGGCAGGACTTGTGAAGATATTGTAAAAGGACTATAGACCAGAGTAACTATTTAGACTTCTAGAGAACTGAATACTAAATTAGAAATATGAGTATTTAGCTGACCAAGGTCTTTTCTTCTGGGAGGGGGGGATTTTGTCACTGATGTACGGAAAATATTCTTAAATTGATAACAATAAACAAAGTTTTGATTACAAAAAACGATGGTCTGTTAATGAACTTATACAAAACCAGGCGGGACTTGACTATTCTAATAACATTAAACGATTGATTAGATTAACCGTGATCACATAAAGCGGCGTTCACTGTATGCGTCTTAAAACTTGACTTTATGTGTTAAGACACATCCCGAATTACCAGGATTTGAAATTTTAAAACATAATTGACATGTACGAACTCCAAACTTCTGCTAACGTTGCTTAGACAAATTTACCCTTGAAGATTTTTTTTTCTTTTTTTTTTCATGCTTTATCCACTTGAAACTCTGTTTAATAAATAGGGGAAGGTGGGGTACCTCGGACCTATTTTTGCTTTTCAATTTTTAATTTCATAACTATTTGCCAAATTTAAAAACAAATACCATAAGTTGAAACTTTATGATTTGTTACACTACATATAATTATCTTAATTTTTTTTTTCAACTTATTTCAATTACATTTTTTGTAATAAACATAATAATGCACATAGAACCGAGGTACACCACCGGTGGTGTACCTTGGGTTTTGGGATGGTGTACCTTGGACCAATAATAAACAGGTAAAGAAAACATGATTTTCAGTAAGAACATCACTATTTATCAATCAGTAAACCACACATAAACTTAGAAATACGTTTTTAATTTGTTTCAAAGATAAATAAAAATTTAGATCTTATTATCTTGTCACGTTTCCCTTTTTAAAAAATACCAAGATGCTCTATCTCCTGAAAACCATGCTAGAGAGTTTTTTTAAGCTGCAACTTATTTCCAACCAAGATTGTTATTGGATGAGTCAATTCCAAGTGTTAACTTCTAGAGCTACCTATCTGATCCACTAGATAGTATTGGGTGTGGTAGCTTGAATATATCCTTTTTTTCAACTTCATAAATGGTAGGATCTTCTCTTGTAAACTTCTCACAGTTTGGATCTTTTTTTACAAATTTAACTGCATATTCATCATTAGCAATAGAAATAATCTCTGAAAGAAAATATTTGATAGCTTTTTTGAAAGCAAATTTCACCAAAACAAAATCGCCAATCTAAATATTAATGTTATCTGCATCTTCTAGCTCATTAAAATCTTCCTCTGAAATATTGGATTCCTCATAAAAATCTTCAATATTCTCAAGTTCAAACTCTGAAGAATAATAAAGTTATCTCTTAGCTGGTTTGGTAGGGGGGTTTACAGTCTTAGTTTGCTTTACTTTTTTCATTGCCCCCTTTTAGCCTTTTCTATTTTAAGACGCTCTTTCCGGGATGTATCGGTCAAAATACAAGACGTTCTTTTAGGTCTTCCCCCTATGGGGTCATTTTTTCGGTAGTGCCTTTGGATATGGCCTTATTTCTTCAGGAGAGTGACAATGCTTGGCAAAGAAGTACTAGCTTCAAATGTTGATACACCAGTAAAATCATTTTGTGTGTTATTTTCTTCTTGCTTTTGCACTGAGCAATCATTGCCATTTGATGGGAGGAAATCAAAATCTTCAAAAAATATTTTCATTCACCGTTATATAAACCGTCCAAGGACTGCAGTCCTTGGATGGAATAACCGAGTTAGCGGTGTATTGCACATATAAATGTAGTGAAGAATTCATCATTAGCTTAACCATAAATCATGATTATGCAGTTGCAAAACTGCATATTAAGTTTATAATTTAAGTTAAAATTTTTAGTTTTGGAAGGAAACACTTCACTTGAATTTTAAAAGGCATTTCAAAAAACTAAAGAACATGAAATTTTAGGAGTTGTAATTGTTATGCACTGCAGAAGTGTGTACCTTGGACCAGTCCAAGGTACACCACTTGTATTGGGTTCGAGGTACACCACTTGGTTATAAAAAACAAAGTAGCTGACTATTGTGTTACAGTTAGGATTAACTTTGTTTCAAGCACACGGTGTTATAGCTAGAACATGACTGTATAATGCAAGACCCTCATTTCATAATAAACAATATATGTTTTAGAATAAAAATACCCAAAAGTAACCGGAAAAACTTACTTCTGAATGGTGGATTTCTTTTTATAATAATATTTCAATCAGATGAGCTTTCAACAAAACAGAAAGGTATGCAGTGAGACCTCTAGAGGCACATATTTCAACAACACATGTTGCTATTCAAATATTTTAATAAGCAGAGCTATAATCAGCCTAGGTCCGAGGTACACATATGTCCGAGGTACACCACTTACCCCTACTTGTTGCTAAAGACGAACAAACTGATGCAAGAAATTAAGAGAATTTTCAAATTTGGTCAATTATCTCCAGAACTGCTGGGCCGATTTTAATAAAATTTGGTATTTGCATGCATTGAAACAACACAAAACAAATAAACATCCAACATACAAAATACACAAGCATGATCATAAATAACACTCGTTGGAGTTGGGCGCTATCAAACAATGGTCGCAAAATTGAACAAAAAAAAAGCGAAGAAATTGGTTTAGGGGGAGGGGGGGTTAGGTCTTCTCTAAGGGCAGATCCAGCTTCTGGTTAAGGAGGAGTTCTGGTTAAGTTCCTTTTCGGAAAGGGTTCGGGTCAAAGTTCAATTTTGTGTGAAACTGTGTTTGGCAATTTTTTCGTAATTATTAGTCCCCAAAACTGTAGTTTTGTGTTGTATTTGGTAGCTTAAGAAAGGGGATCCCACTCTGGATCCGTGGCTGCCTCTAACAAAAACAGACATACAGGCCTCGCAATGTGACTAAGTACTTGAAATGAAGCAGTTTACGGGTGTCTGGGATAATGTAGGAACATAGCAAATTTTGTTAAAATCGTTCCAACAGTTCTGGATATAATTGACCCAAAGAACTCTATTTATTGTTTTTCGGATAAGACGAGAGAGAACTACAATTTAAATGAATTAACTTTAAAGGTCTCTTTGAGTTCGATTCAACGAAGTCCAACTATAGCCCTTTTCAAAGAAACACAGTTACTCACACGGATACGGATACGCATACACACAAAGATATACACATAAAGAGAAATAAGCAAACGGAAGTATACACACACACACACACACACACACACACACACACACACACACACACACACACACACACACACACACACTCGCAAGCAAGTATGTCTGTCACGAGGCTATTCCAGATTTATCAGCCCGTAAAGTGGCGCAAAAATATTATTTTCATGTCTCTATTTTCTCTGGTGGCAGGAGTGAGAATCTGCGCCCTGAGGGCAATTCAATTTAGAAATCCATTTTTTCCCATCTCGGCGCGTGAAATTCGATTACCCCATAACATTTCTTTGCCAACTGTTGTCGCCGAGTTTATTCAAATAGCAGAAGAACACGAAAATAAAAGCCCGGAGACTTTCTTTCCCCTCGCCCTTCTATATGTTAATTCTCAAAACAGCCCTGGATTTTAAAAGCTGAAATATTTTTCCTTTTTGTGTCTTTTTTTTTTTTTTAAATATTTACTCTAAATAGCATTTTAGAGCTAAGCCTCTGTTGTAACTTTTCCTTTCCGCTTAATCGCCCATAATTGACTCTAATTACTCTTAGTTTAAGATCCGACTAAGGTTGACCTCCTACCCTCATCGAATTATCTCATGAGTTATGCATAAAATTGGATAAAAATATTACTAACACGATGGCCAGTGGCGTACTCGGGGGGTGGGCTGATAAGGCTGCGCCCTCTCCGAAATTTTACAGACAAATTTTTAAAATTTAAGCTGAAATCGCTTTATTTTTATTTATTTATTTTTTATTTTTTGTTGAAATCAAGAAGGTCATTCCACAGAAATGTCAACCTCAGATGAAGAAAAAAAAATATCGGTGTGAAAAAAGTATAAAAAAATAAATAAATAAATAAACATAAATCATACAACATGAAAAGTTTAAAAAATTGAAAAAGTATTATAATTATCACTGAGATTAGCCATAATGAATAGTTTGTAGTGTGTTTTCTGCTTGTTATTCGATGGTTACGTTAGTCACGTTACGTTAGTCACACTCCATCTTGAGTAAAAGTGACACTTAAGACCAAAAATATTAAGATTTAGTAAATGTGTTTTATGTTTTCAAAAGCCAACTTTACACATTTTTCAAATATATCATTCAATTTTTTACACATGATTAACTTTGAGAAATTTTTTCCTCACAACATGAGCATTAATTTTCAGGGTTGCAAAAATGTTACGTTAGTCACGCTGCTATTTTGGTTGATAAAATATTTACTATCAGTAATTTTGTTTTAAATTCTTGGCAGAAATGATACATAGATGCCATGTAGATCGTAAATCCACAAGCATAACAAAAAAATATTTTTTATGCTTTAAGTTACAGGTAAAAACAGTTACAAAATCAGCTCTGAATGTTACGTTAGTCCCTATGGAATGACCCAAGACATGAAATTTTTTTAAAAAGAAAATTAAGTATGGGGGGGGGGGGGCAAAATTAAAAGAAAGGCAAAAAAAAAAATAAATTCCTTCTTCTTTTCTTTCTCCCCCTCCCCCCCCCCTTTTTTTAATCTCTCCATTTTACTGTATGTGACGTAAATGGCTATCTTATGGTTCAAATTTGTTTACATTTATTCCAAATATGTTTCAGAAGCACTGGTCAATGCTTGTTTATTCATCTAATTCTGTTAAATAAATTTCAACGAATGTGTAATTGAAACCCAATATTAGGTGTATAGGCAAAATTAATGTTATTAAATCTCAAATTTGCAAAAAATATTTCATGCACATCTTTCAGGAACACCTTCTTCAATAAAGACAGTTTTTCAAATTTCAATTTTATCATTCTATTTTCATCAAAACGTTTTAGTCCTCAACAAGTATTATAATGATAAAAAAGTATTTTTTAATGACGTATTTTTGTCATCTGAAATTAGCATTGCTATCGAAAATTCGAAACCTTTCCTTTCCTTAGCTACATTCTATGAGGTGCCCCGCCCCTCCTCTCAAAGAGTTTCGGCTGAACCCCTCTTTAAAGTTCGCAAGCATCTACCGTTTTGCCGCAGTGCTTTGAAAATTGGAAGGAGATCAAAATCTCTCGTAAATGACGCTAATTTGCTCAAAACTAAACATTTCCCCACGAAAATGTTTAGTTGATTAAGAAATTGTGTGCATTGCAGAATTATGTGCGTTTAAAAAATTCTTCTGGAAAACTGTAGAAATTTTGAAGCTTGTGCTCAATTTCTTTTTTAACTTGAAAATCACTGCAAAAAAGCTGCAAAATGACATCATTAATTAAAATTTTAAAATCACGACTACCCTATGATGTGAAAAAAAAATTTCTTAGTCAGCCTTCCCTAGCAGCATGATCTCATCGGTCATTCATCGAAACCCGATGAAATTCTTATCGGCCGATGATCGGATTCCATGAGTTCTCATCGGGAATTGCTCCAATATGTCTCATCGGCCAAACAGAATCCGAGCAGCAAAATCCGATGAGTTTTGCTCGAAATACGATGAGATTTGGAGCAATTTACGAGCAGTGCAGTCCCGTGCCGATGAATTTAGGATCAATTTTGAATGCTCGGCTTGTTTTCATCGGGAAAGTTGATCGGAAGGATATCGCTTTCCGATGAAAAATAGCTCATCGAAAACCGTGCTCGTATACTGATCGGAACAATGTCATCGTGCATTACAGGATCAGTTTACGAGGAGTTCGATGATCGGCCGAGCAAAATCCGATGAGTTGATGTTACTTGGGTTATACCATCGTGTTTCTAACAAATTAATCTATTTTTTTATATAGATAACAAGCGGCGTACGCAGACAAATTATTTCGGGGGGGGGGGGGAGGACTGAGCCGAGACTCTTTGAAAGGAAAGTGGTGGGGCATCTCATAAGATGAAGCTAAGAAAAGTAAATGTTTCAAATTTTATGATATCAATGCTAATTTCAGATGTTAAAAATACTTCATTGCATTTTTTTAAAATCATTGTAATTATTGTTGAGAAGTAAAGCGTTTTGATGAAAATAAAAAATGATAAGACTAAAATTTGAAAAATTTTATTCACTAAAGAAGGTGTTCCTTAAACAGGTGCATGAAATACTTTAGCAAATTTGAGCTTTAATAACATTGATTTTTCCATTTATTTTACTATGTTCCTAATATTGCGTTTCAATCACACATTCGTTGAAATTTATTTAACAGAATTAGAGGAATGAACAAGCAGTAATCGGTGTTTCTGAAACATATTTGGAATCAATGTCAACAAAATTGATTCATAAGATAACCATACACGTCACATATAGTAAAATGACGAGATAAAAAAAATAAAGGAGGAATAAATTTACTTTTTTTCCCCTTTCTCTAAATTTTGCCCTATACTTAATTTTATTTTCAAAAAAAGAAGTCTTGATTTCAGCAAAAAAGAAAAAAAATAAATAAACGACTTCAGCTTTTGGAAATTTGTTTGGAAAATTTCGGAGAAGCTGCAGCCTTATCAGCCCACCCTCTGAGTACGCCACTGTAGGGGAGAGTTGCCCAAAACGGGATAGGCGGGCAAAACGGGATAGTGGGCGTTGGAGCATGATTGGTGGTACTATACCGCAGGAGATAGGCTAAACTGGTTCCCGACCGCCATGACGGCATACTCAGTTATTATTTCAACTCTAGCCACGTATTTCGCAAAGAAATATTTTTTCAAAGTTTTCTACCGAGATTTTTACTTACATTTTACTTTTTTCGACTGCAGAACAACTAGAATTGTGGTTCTCCGTAATTAGGAACAATTCCAGTTAGAACTGTATATTGTTCATAGCTCTTTTAGCAACAATTTCATGTACTTAAATATTGCTAGTGAGTGGCGGTTCCGGGGTCAGCCCTTTATGATGTCAAAAGCATCATGGTCGGGCAAAACGGGACACTTTTAGGGTGCCCAAAACGGGATACAATTTTGATGTGTCCCGTTTTACCCGACCATTTCCATTAATATTTTTCCAATGTGTTTAAGCAGCACGAAGCGAGATGGAAGTTAGCAAGTGGATGTTCAACCATCCTGACAAAGGGATTACTATCTAAGAAGTAGCAAATATGTTCAATGCAGCATTTTAACGAGCAGCTTTTGTCGAAACTGCTGTGAATATATGGGTTCACGAAAACAGGCATTTTCCCATATAACCTAGATGTCTTTCCTGAATATCTCTTCGCTTCCTCTCTTCCAACAGATCACCCATTGCTGGATGCTCAGAACATGACGTCCTAACACCCATTAAATCTGCAACAAAATAAGATCAGATCCGAAGGATCATCAAATTCAGTCATAGCATCTAAGAGTTTGCTGTCATCACAACCACTAGAGACAGTATTGAATGAACCACTTAGTGCAACGATAACACTAGCACAAATGCAGGCCTTATCCAACCGTTCACTTCAACAGGAGTCAAAGGACTTGGACTATACTGTCGCCCTTCACTGCCATTTTCTATACCACCCAAAGAAATTCTACCTCCACCACAAGTGATTGGACCAAGAACTCAAAATAAACACGATAGGAGAAGAGGGAAAACATCATTTATAACAAGAAGCCCATATAAACTTAAGTTGGAAGAAGAAGAACGAGGAAAAAAAAAAAAAAAAACGAGAAAGAACTAAAAAGCTGAAAAAAAGGGCTGCCAAAACAAGTCTCTTGAATGTTCCGAAGACAGAACAAATGAGGCGTAAAAGAAAACCAGGTGGAGATGCAAAACATGCATATAAAATTTAAAAATGTTGCTCTGAACCTGAAAAAAACCCACAAACATTATTTTCAAAAATGAAAGAAAATGGACGTAACATGGAAAAACCGAAAAAAAAAAAAATCATCAGTTAGCCAAGGTTGGATGTCGTCGTCTTCAGAAGATGTAACTGAAAAGGATGAAGCATGTATTTTCTGCAACGTTCTGTATCTTGAATCGAAATCTGGAGAAGAAAGCTGGATACAATGCTCGAGCTGCCAGGGATGGGCCCACGACAGCGGCGTAGCGTAGGATTTTGCCGCCCGGGGCATGCACCATATTTGCCGCCCCTTCCCTTTTCTCCTGCCCCCACCCCGCCCGAGAAATTATGACATTTCGAATTTTTTTCTGAACGAAAACAGGTGGATTTTTTTTTATAATTCACACCATGTTTTACATTTTAATGTATTCATCCTACAACAGGAAATGCTGATCGAAAAATTCTAATAAATCTTTTTCTAAAATTATATAGGAGAGATAATATTTTCCTTAAATGAAAACATTTTGAGCAGAATAATATTAAACAGCATTGTGCGAACGTGTCCATTAGGGTGTCTCATAAAAACCGAAAGTCGGAATTTTGTAACGCATACGCTCTTATTTTTTTCCTTTTGCATCAAAACAATTGCAAAAAAAGTTTCATGCAATTTGAACAACGGTAACCCGTGCCGACTTGCGTCCGAAAGTGCGAACTAGCTTTTTTTCACTTAGTTAAATCGAAAAAAAAAATTTCGGAAATTCAAAATTTCATGTTGATAAAACGCTTCCCCCACGTCCCCACATGTCCGAAAAAATCATTTATCCAAATTAAAAAATATTTAGGTACCTCAAACGAGGCTTAAAATTCATAATTTTCTTCAAAAAAAAAGAATTTTTTCTGTGTATTTTGTAAACAATGAAATATAAATTTTAAGAAATTATCAAGATGAAAAATATGAAACGTAAAGCATACAATTAGAGCTAAATATAAGTTTTTTCTCTCATTTTATATTTATTACTCTCGGAAATTACTCAAAATTAAGTTATGTTAGCAAACCATGAAAGTTCTGCCTCATTTTTACCGCTCTTTCAGCTGTATTATTTACTGGTCTAAGCACTGAGACCATCCTTTTTCCTTCAAGGAATTAAGTGTTATTCACCCATAAAGAAGGATTCTCATTCAGAAAACAATCATCAATTTTGAGCCTAGTAAGCAAAGGCTGGCTTTTAAATGATATGAAATTATCAATTGTTTCCTCTGCAAAATAATAAAATAACAGGTAACAAATACGCGATATGAGGAAGTAACTAATTAAACAATTAGTTACTTCCTCCCCCAATTTTTTTCGATTCTGCTCAGTACACAAATACTAGTTTACACTTTCAAGCACAAATCGGCATAATTTGTAATTTTTGAAATTACAGTAAACATTTTCGACAATCATATTGATATTAAACAAACATTTATTCAATTTTTTTAAAGAAATTAGGTCCCCAGCACGAGGCATAAAATTTGTATATTTCTTTAAATATTTGATTTTTTCTATTTATTTATTGCATCATTTATAAATTAAAATATCACGTCCCAAAATCACTAAAGAACATACTTTCAAAACAGCATTTGCAGATGAATAATAAAATAAAAAATGTAGTAGGGGAATGTGGGGCAAAGTGAAATAGCTGGGCAAAGTGAAATTTTGAAATATTTTCCCAGCTTGCAATGCAACCTATCTAGCAAAATTTTAACTAAGTTCCTAGACAGATAGTTAATTCCTGTCAAAAAATAAGTAGCTCCAAAGATCAACAAAAAAAAATTATAGATCAAGCCATTTTAAAAATTTGATACCTTTATTATAATATTCTTGGTTTTTCAAAAGTACTTCTTGTTATTATGAAAGGATAAGATTTTTGTAATTATCATCCAAACTATTAATTGAGAACTACTGATATCCAGTGCAATCCTTGTTTATTTAAAATTAGGCACTTTTTGATTTTCAATGTTCAATGTAATTTGTCAAGTGCACGCGGGGCAAGTGGATAGGGCAACGTGAAATAGCTCATTTTGTATACTTATTCATTCATTTATTAAATCACTCACCTATTTCTTCATTTATTAATTTATGAACATTATTTTACTTAATTATTTACTCATTCATTAACTCAGTTTCTTTTTCGTTCTCTATTTTATTCACTCATTTATTTTTTCTCACACATTAGTTAATTTATTTATTCATTTACTTGCTCGTTCGTTTATTCTTCCTTAATATTTTTTTTTTCATTTATTTACGCATTCATTTGATGAAAATTACTGTTAATCGTCGAATTGAAAAATTTTCATAACAAAAATATTTTATTTTTAACTTTGCCCCATGATTTTTTGAGGTGAAAATTTCCAATTTTTTTAAAAGTTCAAAATAACTGCCAAAGATGAAAAATAATATTTCAATGAAAGTATTATTGCAAAATACATTATTCCTTCTTTATGTACCAAAATTTTGTACATGTAAATTATGTACCAAAATTTTGTAAAAAATTGTACTGTGTACATGCTGTACTTTCTACCTAATTTGTGCTTTATTTACGTTGGTATTAACCATCAATTGTAAAAAAATGTGGTATTTAAAATAAAAGTTTAACTTAAAACTTGGAAAAACCTTAATTTTGAGTAATTTCCGGGAGAAATAAACATAAAATGAGACAAAAAATTTATATTTAGCTCTAATTATATACTTTATGCTTCATATTTTTCATCTTGATATTTTCTTAAAAGTTATCTTTCATTAGAAACAAAATACATAGAGAAAAAGCTATTTTTTGAAGAAAATTATGAATTTTAAGCCTCGTTTGGGGAACCTAAATATTTTTTAATTTGGATAAATGATTTTGTGGGACATGTGGGGATGTGGGGGGAGCGTTTTATCAACATGAAATTTTGAATTTCCGAAATTTTTTTTTTGATTTAACCTAGTGAAAAAGGGCTAGTTCGCACTTTCGGACACAAGTCGGCACGCTTTACCGTTGTTCAAATTGCATGAAACTTTTTTTGCAATTGTTTTGATGTAAAAGGAAAAAAATAAGTGCGTATGCGTTACAAAATTCCGACTTTCGGTTTTTTTGTGACACCCTAGTGTCCATGTCAGTGGCGTACATAACGCCCCGTGGCGCGGGGGGGGGGGGGCGCAAGACGATTGAGGGCGCTCGATCCAGAAAAATAGCACTATGAGTTACACGGGGAAATTTTTTTTTTAATTTTAATAGGGGGCAGGGGCGCACTTATAAATCTTGCGGGGGAGCGCATCTTAGTCTATGTACGCTACTGGTCCATGTCAACGCCGGTGATAACGGACTGCATGCTGCATGCAGACAAGTTTGATTTGAAGGGAAAGGGGATAAAAAAGCTTTTGATGCAGATTTAGTTATACATAATTTGTCATAAAAAAAACCCGCCGCCACTTTAAAAAAAAAAAAAAGGATCTCAAGTTATTGTTGCAGAATTTGCCGCCCCTAACAAAGTGCCGCCCGGGGCGAGTGCCCCCTTTGCACCCCGCACGCTACGCCACTGGCCCACGAAGCTTATTCCAAAGCAGACGAAGAAGACGACACTGTTTTATGCTATTTCTGTGTTATGTAATTTTCCAACTTTACAATTACGTAGCCTATTTTTGGTCTAAAAACTAAATCAAAAGTAAAATCAGTACAAAATAATAACATACAATTCCCTATCCCGTTTTACCCACCCTTGGTCGGGTAAAACGGGATCATATAAGACTTTTTGAAACCAGTATTTTTCACATAAATAATATCGAACAAATATGACAAAGGTATTTTTAGTAATGTAAAAGGTGTATACTTTTAAATGTCGTCTAACTTTGGAATGTACCTTGTATACAATAAGAAATAAAGCGAAGAATATGTTAGCTATCCCGTTTTGTTGTACTTTCCCCTATATAATATATAAGGAAAATCGATGAGGGTAGTTAAACCTACGTCGGATCTTGTTATGTCTGATATTACTTTTACCAAAGACAACAGCAATGTTACTAATTACTTGAAAATCGTATAATTCGGAGCCATTAATGAAGAAAAAGACTGCTAGAGAGAAAATGATTCAAGTTCCGTTATAGTTTAAATGAATACTTGAAAATGCGATTTCGTACTATCTACATACATATCCATAAACACATATCAATCTACACATACCAGAATCATCCAGCAAGTCTACAACTCAGTCCTAGAACTGAGATCGGTTAGGTGCATTGTGTTGTAATAACAAAATTGAACACAATGAAAACGGAACGCTTATAGTGGCTCATTTGATGCAGCAATTTGCAAGACAGTCAACAAGACAGTTCAATATCTTCCCGCTCCTGTAACCAAAATGCAGTGAAAAAAAGTGAAAACAACCAGTAAATGAAAATAACTCATAGATCATAACCAAAGGATGCAGAAAAAAGTGAAAACAACCAGTAAATAAAAATTGACTCGTAGATCATAACCAAAGGATGCAAAAAAAAAGTGAAGGTATCTAGATTAGGTTCAAGCAGCCCAAACCAGTAAGCAATTATTGATTTTTCTAGAAAAAAATTCTCTATGTAGGCTGTCAAAGTAAAGTATACGCGTATGTCATTCGATGTTGATCGAAAATTGTACATCAAGGAGCGATATTTGTTTAGGCGTAGTTTTATCCCCCAAACTACTTAACTCATTATTTTGAAAGGTTGACTGGCATCAAACTCATCATTACTTTTCTTATCTAGACCGCTAGTGACTATGAGATAACCTGATGACAAATAATCCATTTCATGTTTTTAATGTCCATAAATGCTTGAAAGAAGTTTGCAACAAGCTTTGAGGAAAAAAAATGGGCCATGGTTTCATGAAAGAACGCTCACCTACACACTCTATCTCATTAACAGCTTATTACAGCAGATGTCACCGACAAAGTAGTTTGTGAAAGGTCTTAGAAATGGCTGACAGCATCCTTTAATGGAATATTTTCAGCCAATGGGCGATAATCCTTTCCTACAAATAACCCTAGTTTAGATCCGCGTTCTTTGGCAGTTGGATGGAAAAGGAAGTGGAGTTGAGTTGTATAAAAAATACACACGTGTGGAAACACAAAAGAAGTGGAGAGGCGAAGCTTTTTCGGGCACAGAACGAGTCACTTTAGGGTCATTTAGCGCTTGAAAGGCGGCTTTGGACCCCCGCGGTGCTACTTTATATGCCCAATGAAGTTACCGACGCACTCCCCTCCTCAGTTTGGCGCGGAAAGTTTTCATTATTTTATTTTTTACCATTCGTGCTTTGTTAATGTTGTTATTACCGTCATAAGTTGGCATCATTGTTGACGGCATTACCTGAAATGATGTTGTTATTAGGTTTTTCTAAAAATGACTTCATAAAAAAAGCTTTTTCATTTTAGTTCTGTTCGCTAGGAACTTTTTTTTTTTTTTTTTGTCATAGCGGTGCTAACTTTAAGATATCCGCTTAATAAGCTCGGTTTTTTTTTAAAGTTTTCAGAGAATCGACTTTTTGCTTACCAAAGCGCTAAGTTTCCGAACTTTTTCTTCTTCGCTTTAAAATTACTTGGTTTCTGCGTTCTTCTTCCTCTTCGTCCATTACAATACACTCCCGATTATCTGCGGAATCGGTTGGCACGGGTATCGTAGATAACGAAAATCGTGGATAATCCGAAAAAAACATGAAATAAAGGGTACAGAAGAAAAAAAAATGTCTTTTGCTTAAAAATAATTGCATTACATTTAAAACGTGATATGTACAAACAGTGACGATAGGTACAGCATAAAAAATTATTTGTATTTGAGGTTCTGAGGCATACAAAATCTATAAAGAAGTTGCACTTACGATAACGCGGTAAAATAATTTATTAAAATATTTAAAATATTACGGTAAAATAATTTATTGGATGAAGTACACCGCACTCTTGGGTAAGAAATGTTATGAAAAAACAAAATTTAAATTCGTGCTTTTTCGAAAAAATCAGTCGATTGTGTTTGTTTCTTTCTCCAACCCTCGCGGTTAATTGAGAGTTTACTGTATAGTAAACTTCCGATTATCGCTGACGGATTATCCATGGTTTGGATTTTCCGCCTGTCTTTTACATTTTTATTTTCTGTTTTTACGGTGATGATTTACTGAATGGCAGAACGTGAAAGAGCGTCATTGGTCCTTTTAAGCTTTTCAAGATATATTTTACATTCAATGTTGTCATTTTTAACTTAAGTTCAAATGTATATGTTGTGTTACTGACTTTTTTAGATATTGCATACATTATTACCGGTTTTTACCTATTGTTCGATTGTCTGCGATATTCGCTTATCCGCGGTTGCCGTGCCACCCTATTCCGAGGATAATCGGAGTTAACTGTAATTTATTTGCTTTTTATTGCCTGTTTTATATTTTTTAAATATTTAAATGCAATAGCAGTGCCGAGAATTTTGCTTCTTTTTAAGGTTTTCCTTTAATGTACTGCAAGATTTTATGTAATGGGAAAGGCTAAGATAATTGGCCCGCTTTTTTAGTTTTCTTATGCACAGTTAACCAGGATAAATTTGAACCACATTTTCTGTTTTTAGCTGATAGGGCCCTGCTCCACATTGACGTAAGCAGAAAAATAAAGCAGAAACGTAAAATGGACTACATAGCGTTCCTATGGAAAGTACTCGGATTTTCGGTTTCTGTCTTCGGTTTCGGTCGCGTTTTACGCTGATGTGGAGCAGGGCCCATACTCATGCTTTGATTTTAAATGCACTCATTTCTATTCCACTACATAGTCATAGTCTAAGAATGGAAGTACGCGTATTGCGTACCGTTAGAAGAAATCCGAGTACCAGCGTACGAGCCGTAGCTACTGCTGTTGGAGGATCTACGACGTCTGTTCATCGTGCTTTGCGACGTGCACGCTTACATCCATATCATCTATAACGCGACTGCTCGCCGCAGATTATCCTATTCGTGAACGTTTTGCACACTGGTATCTCAATCAATGTAGCCAAGATGAAAATTTCTCATCCTGCGTTTTAATGACGGATGAAGCATACTTTACGCGAGATGGGATGTTCAACTCCCACAATGCTCATTTGTGGGCTGATGAGAGTCCCCATGGCGTAAGATTACAGGCTGCTCAACATCGTTTTTCAGTAAATGTCTGGGCTTGGTGACGTCTTAATTGGACCTTATTTGTTACCATCTCCACTGAGATCTCAACAATATCTCATCCTTCTGCAAGAGGTTCTACCAACATTACTTAACTCTGTGCCACAACATATCAGACGCCATATGTGGTTTCTACATGATGGGTCACCTCGCCATTATGGAACACATGTTCGGGAACATCTGAATCGTGTGTTTGGTCACCGATGGTGTGGTCGTGGGGGACCAGTTCCCTGGCCACCACACTCTCCTGATTTAAACAGTCTCGATTTCTTTCTTTGGGATGCTTTGAAAAGTGCTGTGTACGCAACTCCTGTGGATTCAGAAATGGATCCAGTTGCAAGAATCGCCTGTACTGATACAGATATCCAAGAAAATCCGGGTGTATTTGAGAGAGTTCGCCAGTCTATGGTCCGACGGTGTAACTCATGTATCGCTAACAATGGTGGAAACTTTGAACATGATTTATGACATTTTCTAACATTATTTACATTAAACGTGTAATGTCTTTGACCAATTAACATTTCGGATGGTCCTAATCTTGTGTCTCATTGAACAATATTAATTTTTAAGAAAAGTTAAAGCGGTTGTTAAAATTTTGCTGCCTGTTGCTCAAAAAAAATGCATCGGAATGATAATAAAAAACCGTCATAATAACGAGCCATTCTGACACAATTTGACAACTTTGTGAATATGTAGCTCGTCAACTATGCGTTTCCGAACCTATGCTCCAAGGTGATTCTTGCTTGTTATCATCCCCTCTAACTCCCCTCAAAGTTTGTACAATTTGTTAAGGAACAGCCTGTATACAGTGATAGAAAGAAAAAAAAAACGAAACACTCGCTCGTTCTCGAAGACTATTATCATTAGAGACAAGTGTAAAGTGTTATTTTTTAAGCAATAATGTGCTTTACAATTTTAAAGAAGCACGCGCAAAAATGTACTCTTGGGGTGGGAGAATTTGGTTCATTCCACCCCTCATACATATATTTATTACCATATTGGGATTAGCAATCTGGCTTTAAACCTGGTGTTCTCAGCAAAATATTTTATTCCAGCCCCCTCTATTTTTTTAATCGCATACCAACTCTTCTGTTCTACACTGTAGAAAATGAATGTTGCGTTTACAGTATAATACAGTTAATTTTGTAGTAGTAAACGAAAAATTGCTAATTTTACAGTACTAAACTGTAAAATTGTTAATTTTCCTATAATAAACCGTTAAAATGCTGATTTTACAGTTTATTACGGTGTATTTTACGGTTTTAAACTGGAACCTCTGCTGTCAGTATTATACTGTTGTTTTTTTCAGTATAATACAGTTAAATTTTGCGTCAATAAGCTGCAAAATTGCTATCTTTACTGTAAGAAACTGTAAAATTGCTAGTTTTATGGTTTATTACTGTGCATTTTACAGTTTTAAATTGAAACTTCGGCTGCCAGTATTATGCTGTAAAAATAACAACAGTTCATTTTTTGCAGTGTAAAAGAATTTATGTATACAGTTGCCACTGCTTATATGAATTACGTTGATTTAAACAGTTTTAATTTAATAATAAAACTGCTGATTCATTAAAACAGCTAATTCAACAAAACTGGAAACTTTCGACCGATTTGATTCATTAAAGCAACTGATTGAATTAAACACTGGTTCAATTAACCAACGTCCACTGTGCTTCCATTTCAGAAAACTACGGCAACGATTTTCAAACAAATGTATCAATCTTGGTTTAAAGAATTTTAAGATAACAAAAACTAGATTACCTTTTCATCACCAAGCAACCGCATTTAATGAATTAGACTTTTCCCTCCTGAGGTTAAATATCGAGGAAAAAAAAAAAAAAAAAAAGTCCATAAAACGCGTCATATTTTGACAGACGTCTGAAGAACACACCTTCCGACCGCTCCGACAAGTTACAAGTTACTTAAGAACATCAAATGCGGAAGAGAAAAAAAACTGAGTGGTACACGTGGGGGCAGCCTGAATGTTATGATGAGATGCTATGAGGCACTCCCACAATTGCAGATATTCAGACCATTTTTTTTCCCTACTTCTCAATCTTAAAGACCAGTTACTGTTTTTACAGATGTGAAGCATAAAATTTTTTCATTATATTTATTTCTATCTTGACTTCCAAGTTTGCCAAAGCTTTGTTGTTCTTGAGCTTGGAGTATTTTTAATAATTAGCTTTTGAATGACTGACTTTCATGGTTTCTAACGCATCAGTATACACACACACTGCAAAAAAAAAAAAAAAAAACCTTGTTGTTTTTACAGTATAATACTGGCAGCAGAGGTTCCAATTTAAAACTGTAAAATGCAGAGTAAGAAACTGTGAAGCTAGCTATTTTACAAATTATTACTGTAAAACTAGCAATTTTAGTTTATTACTCTAAAATTAGCCGTATTATACTGTAAGACACTAGCGCAGCCAGGATTTCCTCCTGGGGGGGGAGGGGGGGGTATTTTTTCCATCATAGCTTTCCTTATGTGACATACCAATATATCACGATCAGATGTATAACTTAAAAACATGAGTACAAATGCGACTGTTACCACTCTCTTCGTCGCACCGTAGCGGTTATAGTTTTCGTCTTCAAAAGTAATATTTACATATAGCTATGTAAAAGTATAAATTAATTTCAATATTCGAGGCTTGTAACTGAAGTATACATCAGAATCAGATGTTTCTGCATTACTAGGCAGCGTTTTTTTTTTTTTTTTTTTTGTTTTTTTTTTTTTTTGTTTTTTTTTTAGCATGTTAGCATAATTTTAGAAATAAAATCATTTTAAAGGATAATATGGAAATCATGTTACAGTTGATTATTTGCCTCATAAGCGACAAAAAATAATAAATAAAAATGACTGAATAAAAATATTGAACTCCTGTTTATTTGCACACAAACAAGATTTATATTTTAGAGCTACGTTAGAGCAATACACAGCGAATTCATTTCACTGCATTCTACCGAATTCAAACGAATGTAAAACAAAGGATCAACAAAACCATTATAATATGGCTTCGAAAACGAGAAATATAAACAAATTATCATATTCAGGGCAATAAAAATTTAAATGACATATATTTATCAGAGAGATATAAACGTATGAAAAGATAAATTGTTACAATATTTAAAAAATTTGCATAAAATATAAATGTAAAAAATAAAATAAAAGTGAAAAGGAAACATAAGCAAACTACAGACGTGAGTTCTTTAACAATAGATTTTTCCCTAGCAGCATCATCTCATCGGCCGACGATCGGCCATTCATCGAAACTCGATGAAATTCTCATGGGCCGATGATCCAATATGTCTCATCGGCCAAACAGAATCCGAGCAGCAAAATCCGATGAGTTTTGCTCGAAATACGATGAGAGGAGCAATTTACGAGCAGAACAGTCCAGTGCCGATGAATTTCATCGGGAAACTTGATCGAAAGGATATCGTTTTCCGATGGAATACATCTCGGCTTATTTTCATCGGGAAAGATGACCGGAAGGATATCGCTTTCCGATGAAAAGTAGCTCATCGAAAACCGTGCTCGGATACTGATCGGAACGATTTCATCGTGCGTTTACGGGATCAGTTTACGAGGAGTTCGATGATCGGCAGAGCAAAATCCGATGAGTTGATGCTACTTGAGTTGGAATCGGGATAAGAAATGAACCAAAGGAGTGATTACAACTTACAAAGCAATATGTAGTTTGCGTGACTTTAGTGCCAGCTGGTTTAGGACGTCATCTTCCATGATGGGAATTCGGTCATGGATGTAAGCCATAGCCAGTCCTTTAAACGCTCTTAACCAGTTTTATTTCTTAAATATGTTTTCTAAAACTTTAAAGAAGAGAAAGACCTTTCAGGCGTGCATATCGTTACAGGAATTGTAGCAGAAATGGTGAGGATAGACTTTATTGTTGGTAGGAGCTCAGCGTTGCAGTGTTACAAAGCTTCAAGTGGGTTTTTTTGGGTTTTTTTCTTTCACTATTTCTTGCCAAAGAATAATTTCCCCCAATAAACTTGGAGAGTCAAGCTTATGAAATTCCGCTAGTTTCATAACACCAGAAATGTCTTCCTCGCTCTTATCTATATTCTCCTTGCACCATCATAACCTTGACCAACCATATGTTGAGGCTGCAGGTTTAGGTCTTCGATTGTTTTCGTTATTATTGCAGCTAGTCCCTTTCCAGTTACATCAGTTATATGAATAAATTGCAAGAATTCTTCGTACCCTTCTCGACCAAGGCCGTATCCAGAGGGGGGGGGCGACGGGCCCGCCCCCCCAAAACCCGAAATGTTTTATAATGTAAAACAGAAAAAAAAAGTTTTCTTTTTTTTTTAAATTTCAAATGGCAAACAAAAAGTATTTTTTTTTCCTTTTACTATTAAACGAGTGAAAATTTGAAGAAGTACAAAAAAAAAAAAAAAAGAAAAATGCCAATTCAAATTCTCATTAGCTGCAAAACATACTTGAAAACAAGACACTCATTAGCACTTCCAGCTCTCTTACCCAAATCAATTCAGGCTCAAGGCAAGCTACTATGTCAGTTTGATCGGCGCCACCCCCTCCCCCATAAGACTTATAAAACTTACACCACTCAGATTTTCATCACCTAATAGCCGGGCCCTAGTTTCGATTTTAATAGCCAAACATGTCTTCAATCAACAATACCACACAAAAACGGATACGTTCACAGACCCTCTGCTTTGTTGGACGCTCACCAAACTTAGACAAAAGTTACTTAAAAAAAATCCATTTACAAATGCTTGGATTTGGCAAGGTTCAAGGTTTCAAGTTAACCTTGAAAACTTTGTTAAATGTAGCTGCAAACCTTCAATTTTCAAGTTTCTAACACAAATGGGGGGGGGGGGGGACATCAAGTTGCGCGAAACTCAGCTACTTGATTAAAAAAATATTCTGCGTAATGAAAAAATCATATTCCAGCGTTTTTGTAGCATATTTTCAAAAATAATTTTTTGTGGCTCACATGTTTCATTTCTGACTATTCATTAAATATTTAATTCAGTATTTTAAAAGTTACTTTGTAATTGATTCCTTTATTAATACGTTAAGCACGAGAAAAAATATTACCTACCTGCATTCTTTTTCGTTTTCTGCAGTACTAGGGATTGAAAAAGAAATTGTCGACAAAGTATTTTTAATATCTATTTTTAATCTTTAAAAAATGTGTCTTTCAAAGTTTTAACAATTTCGTAAGACTGTCCAATCAACTATTATAACGTCAGAGACTGGAAAGTGCAAATGAAATGCTTTAAAGAATTTTAACTGTTCTAAGGGTCTTTGAAAATCATTAAATACCTTTTTGAAACTCCTTTAAAAGTGAGTCCTTCAGTCCTATTATCAAATAATTAAACTATGAATTAACTAAATGGCCAGAATGTTACTCTCTCGTTAATTATTTTTTAAATCTCTACATTATTTCTTTTAAAGAATTTTATGTGTTTTATACTATTGGTTATTTTATGTTACTAAGTGCTGTGTCTGTCGGTGAGTTGGGGAACTGAACTACTATGTAACTATAGTGAAAACCGATGTAAGCAAGTGATAATGTGCTAATCTTTTCTCCTCCCTTGTCCTTCCTCTCTGTCGCTAAATGTTAATTATTTGTTAAATTAAACATTTTTTTATGCTTTGATTAATCTTAATTTGCAAAAGAATGCAGGAAATTTATGAGATTGTTGTTTGCCTACTTTTCCAACATGTTTTTGAAGTCCCAATTGCCCCATATAAGGCCTCAAAATGCAGAATTTTAAAACTTTTTTTCAAAAATTTACCCGGGGGAGAAAACCCCGGACCCCCTAAAATTACGGATATTCTACCCCACTTAAAAGAGTTCTCATTGCATATCTCTCTTATACCGATACCGCCAATAAAGGTCAGTTCAATAAAATAATAAGAATAAAGAAATGAAAACTTACACACACACATACACACACACATCAAACATCGTGGAGAGGCAGAGGCGTATTTGGACGTGAGGCCGCCCTGGGCTTTTGAAACTGGCCGCCCCCCTCCCCTTGAGGTGTTAAATTTCAGAGTTGTAAAAAAAAAAAAAAACTTTTTTATTTACTTGACATAAAATGTATTTTCAAGGTAAACCGTGCAAAGCCTGGCCACACAGCTAGTTAAACATGAAATTGGTTGGTTGTTAACAACCAGCCAATTAGTAAAAATTCGTCTTTTGCGAATCTCAACTGTTACTACTACGAAGCTGCTCTTACATTATTATAAATCAACATTTTTAGTACTTAATTACATTAAGAACTTTCTTTCGAAATTTAAAACAGTTTTTGAAATAAATAATCTTTACATATTTGTTTCAAAAATAGTTTAAAAATTTTTAAAAACTTGTTTAAAGCTTTAAATGAAAAAAAAAAAAATGTTACTAGACCTTACCAACAACTTGCAATTGGAATAAAGTAAACGAATAATGAAATAACAATAATATTATCGCCGTTAGCAAGAACTGTATTAAATAAACCGTAAGGACCCGTTTATTACGAGCACTCGGATTTAACGAGCAACATGTTACCAAAGGCAACTGAAAATATTAACTCCGATCAGTAAAATTTTCCCCATATACTTCTCATAACATGAGGCAACTTTTTCGTACTGTTGGAAATTTGAGATTAAAAAAAAAAAAAAAAAAAAAAAAAAAAGCTGAAATTATTGGTGCGAACGTAATAAAGGATTTTAATTACTGAGATGATAAATTGCGTAGTACATTACATAACCTCATATTAAGCTGAATTTCACGAGCCAGAGTACATGTAACCTTTAAATGCAATTAAATTTTGCTAGATAACACAGGAAAACACGCAAAAAAGAAAAAAAAAAGGAGATTAGGGAGTAATTTTGAAAGCCTTGCTTTTCATCCTTTTTCCAGTTTAAAAAAATTAATTCATTAATTTAAAAAAAAAATAAAAATAAATAAATAAATGTCTGGAAGAGCACCTTTTCCCCAGCGGTTCAAATCAACCTTTACACAATTTTTACAGCTATAGGTTAGCACCTATAGCTGTAGGGTCTACTAGGCACGGCAAAAAAGACGTTTTGTACGTTTAAAATCGTTTTAAAGTTCGTGGTCTACTGGTCTCCCGTGAAATTTTGCTCTTTAGTTAAGTCCTTAAATTGAATTTAACTTTTGATTTTTTGACTTAATTAAGAGCCCTTATAACTCCTGTCCCATTATAACAGTGAAAATTAGAACAAACTCCGTCTTGAGCAAGAAAAAAAAAATATTTCTTTTCTTTTTTCAGGATGATTTTAAATGTTAAGAGGTTCAGGAATTTTATCATCCCCTAATAAGGCAGTCTTTGTGAAGTTTTTGCTCAAAAATTAATTATAAAAAAAGTAATTAGAAACAGAAAAAAACGCTCTAAGGTGCAAATCCCCCCCTCCCTCCCGTAGAAGTACTTTGTTTACTCAGTTTTGAATGTTGCAGCTACCAGTGGCGTAGCCAAGGCGTTCATACCCCCTCTCCCCCCACAAGCTAAAAAGGTTACACACATGTAAGTATACATATCGCGTTTTCCGACTCTTTAATTCAAAAAAAATTTCAATTCCCCAAACGAAATACTTCTCGCTTCGCCTATTGGTAACGCTATGCACTATGTGATCTCCTCTACACAGGACAGCCACAGACACAAGTTCACAATTTTTTTGACGTTACTTCTAAAAAATACATGAAGTTTGCTTTTTGTTAAAAAAATATCATATAGTTTATTCGTTCTGGCCCTATTACATGTTTATCTCAGCTATTGAGTGTTGATTAGGACAAGGAACGTTGACGCCAGTGGACATCTAACCTTCTAACAGGAAAGTGATTAGTGAGATGATCTTGTAAATAACTCTCGTGTAACCTGGAAGTTTCTCATCAGAATCCAAGCGACAGTGCGGTTCCTGCGGTTCACACGATGCAGCAAAAAACTGGTTTTCCATCTGTTTCTATTCCCCCCCCCCCAACCAAACCACCCGAGGTCGCTCACTGCTGAGAATAGAAGGGGTCTGAGAAAGAGACAGCAATAAATCATCGAGGAAAAGAATCCAGTGCGGACAGCTCTTAGTACTTTGGCTTTGACTTCGGACGTAACCAACTCCATGAACTTTGTCCATGTTCATCGCTGCGCCCTGCCAATACAAGGAAAAAAATGTGGCCGCTGCCGCCCTGGTGACTAAAAAAAAAAAAGGTCATTCTCTCTGCGGATCCGCCCTGCTGTCTAGAAAAAAGGGTCTTCACTTTGCATGGAAACAGTGCCGCCCCCTCAATCGTGCCGCCCTGGGCTATAACCCATTGAGCCCATACGTAAATACGCCACTGTGGAGAGGGGTGGGGGAGTGTCAGCTAGAAATTAGACACATAACACATAAAAAAATGTATGTGTGTTTGGGCAATGTGCGAAACTGGACCCCTCCCGAAATTTTTTTCTGGATACGGCCTTGGTCATAGGCAGCTGGTGTACAAAAAAAGTGGAGTGTCAAAAGAAATATGTTTGTATGGGGGGGGGGGGGGTAGAAGTAAGTACCTCTTGAAAGGGTTTCTTTGGAAGATGTGGCTATATTATTGTATTTTAACATTACCAATTAAAGAACCTCTAAAAAGTGCCGAATATGGTCAGAAAAAATCCACCAGGCCACAAATAACTAACATAGACATTCCCCCTTACATTTAAAAAATCCACTGTTATGAAATAACACGAAAAAAGTTGGAATTTTCATCTTTTTTTTTTTTGATTTTTCAGCTTTAATTTTATTGAAATAAATCGATCCACTCCGTAAAAAATTGTTTTTCAGTCGATCAATACTTTGTAACTCTGAAAAGTGAGGGGGCAAGGGTCCTTTACTTTTGGAAGTGAGATGTGAGTCGGAGTCACCCCCCTTGCCCCCCCCCCCTGTAAGAGCCACCTATGAGTTATGTTTTAAATCTCATTAACAAATAAAACATGGAGTTGTCAAAGGCAAAGTGGAATTTTATTTAGGTTTTTACGTTTGATACCTTTAAAAAAAACTTGTTATTTTTACATTTGTATGAAAAATACCAAGTCTGACTTTACCAAAGGGAAGTTTTCGATATTTTAATTTTATTTTTACATGATAGAACAACATACATGATCATCATTGGTGAAAAAATAAGCTACAAGTAGTTTTTTTAAAGTCATTTTTAAAGTTTAAGCGACGGTGATGTCACATGACTAATGGATTTTTCACCTGGGCGCCAAGGCCTGAGCACACGCCTACACACCCACACCTATCGCAATTCGTGATTGAGGAAACCATAACTTGAATTTAAAATGTCAAAATTCAAACTGTCCTTTTTTGAATATTTTTGGCAAATGTTTTTGGTTTTCAAGATCATCCATCTGAAAGTAACAACAATGGAAGTTACTTTAAAGTTCATTGCAAAATATAATCCTTGTAAGTTGAAGTTCTGCTTGAAAATGTAGAAAGTATGATTTTTTTTTTAATGATTTCATTAATTTATTAAGAATAATCCGTTTCAAAAACAACCCTCCAGCCCTCCCCCCCCCTAAAAAAAGAAGAAAAGTGGCAATAAAAGAAAAATGCATTCGATTTTTGGAAATTCTATTTATTTATTTATTAAAGAAATTTATTTATTTATTTATTGAAAATATTGAAATTGCGTGCTTCAAAAACATGAAAATAGGACTTATAATGTTTTAATTCGATGATTTTAAAGTGATTTTTGAAGTTAGAGGGACACTTATTATGACATAACCCATGATTCCTAAAGGTTTTAACTTTATTTCTGTTTTAGAAGCTCAGTTTGTCAAAAAGAATTTGCAAAGAGAAAGCAAAATTGTAATTTTGCCACTTCTATTGATGGCGCCATCTGTTGCAGAGAGAGACCAACAGAGATTTTAATGTTAGAAATCACAGATGCTTCTGGACCAGTGGAAAATTTAGTTTTGGGTTCCCGTCCCTCCGCAATGAATTTTTGGGTCTAATTAGAGGTGAAAAGAATGTTTTCAACTATTTTTCAGGATCCTTTTGTGGGGCCTCCTCTTAATTGTGACAGACTAAATCAGCATCTGCTTCGGACAACTGGTATGTGATTTGATTGGAGAGCATGGGAGCCCAAATACAAGATTTTAGGGGGGGGGGATGGCATAAGCGGCTATTACTTTTTTAAGTGCGTAGGGGGTCCAAAACAAGTATAAGAGGTGTTGGGGGCTGCACTTCTAAAGCTGCACTTTTATTTATTTATTATTTATTTATTTATTTATTTACTTTTGCAAAATTTGCTACCGTATTCCTCATTAACATTACTGATTAAATGATCTCTAAAAAATGCGGAGTATAGAATAAAACTAGCCAACCAAGCTGTCTACTACAGACATATCATTTTCGATTCAAAACTTCAGTTTTATGAAATAACATGGAAAAAAAATTCGGAAATTTCAGCTCTTATTTTCATGAAATAATTCAATCTACTGAGAAAAAGAATCATATTTTACTCGACCACTACTTTTTAACACTGAAGAGTGCGGGGGCAAAGCAACTCTATTTTTGAATTGAGGGCAAACGTCCCTTTTTCCCCCTTGTACGAGCCACCCTTAGGGGGGGGGGGAGGCTCAAATATATTTCCATGATTTAGCAGGGTATTTTTGCTTTGGAATATAATTTCAGTGCAGATGAGAGTAATTAGAATTTGACATTTTCCAGAACTTATTTATTAATGGCTGAGGAAGAAATGTTTAAAACTTTTGCTGCCAAAAAATAGTACTAAAAGCAAGGAAGCAGTACTTTCTGGGGGCTGGGGGCCTTGAGCCTCACTCCCCATCCCCCGCACACACACACATGGGCGTCCATGATTACGACAATCGAGCATTGAGCTTGCCATGGCCAGAAAACTCAAAATTCTGTATAATCTCTAAATCTTGATTAGAAAAACGCACCAATTAAAAAATGTATTTTAACGCACTCATTGATCAAAAAAATTCCAATAATTTATTTCTAAGCATTCTTGAAGTAACACTTTATTCTAGGTGCAGATGAAATATCTTTGAATGGCCATAAACTTTTCTAATATACAAATCAGCGGTGCGAATCATTATTGGTGCTAGTCAATCAATCATGCAACCCGACATTTACCTCCTCCCAATAACGACGATAACGCCCTCTGTTTGTTTTCTATTTTTTCGGCTTAAGTTACTGCCTGATACGACGTCACCTCCCCATTATGGTCGTGGAATGTGCTTATGCCAATTGCAAAAATTAAAGCGCAGAGCTGCATCCATATGTTTGCAGTTGAAAATACAATGCTTTAGCTGTATTTCTCTCAGTCAAGATACATTTACATTATAAAAATCTAGAATTTGTTTCAAAGATTTCTGAGTTTATAATAGGAACATAAAATCAAAGTTTTCGGTTGGGAACGGGAACGAAACCAAACTAAAGATCATTGAAATTCCAGAAATTAGATCCTCGTTCATTGAAGGAAATTAATATGACCAACAATTGCAATGATCATGCAGATAATGCAATTTTTAAACCCCCCATAGAAAAGATCATTTTAAACGAAAAATCAACCTCCTTATTTAAAAAAAAAGAATATGTGTAGAATAATACAATACTTATGCCACATAGAAGATGATACAAAGTCATCAGATTTAGAAACAAATGGGCCGAGGGGGGGGGGGAAGCTTTTGGACAATATCACTTGCTGAAACGCAGTTTTTCTCTTTTTTGCACTGTAGGCCGCCTTTCGAAGAAAATATTTTACCCCCCTAATTAAATAAATCCTTTTCAACAATGCACGTGAAAAACGTTTATTTTCAACCTTTGTGATTTCTCCTCCCAATAAATTAAATGCGCTTTCCGCTTCCTTCCATTGTGTTTCTTTCCTTTCAACATTTTCAAAATAATATTTCTGAGAAACGTTACATGCATAAAAAAGTCTATAGAACTGATACAAGAGTTATTTTCTGCTCCAAACAAGTTATATATGAGTAACTTTTTTCTCCTTAATGCATTCTTATACTTTCAATAGATAACCCTAACTTACATTTTTAAACCTAAAAGAAATTCTATTATTTAAATATCAAAATTAATGCGTTTCAGATGCAAACTTCCTGTCATTCACTTCCAGAAAACCTTGTTTTTTGCTCTCAACAAAGTATGCGCACCAATTTGTCTTACCATTCCATTCTTCCGTCGACGTTACACAGATGACGCTGCCTCAAACAAATTAAAGCCTTTCAAGAGAAATTTTGGTTTTAGTTAATAAAAATGATCTTTTTTAGTTGTCTTGGTGAAAGAAATCGTGGAAACGTATTTAAATGCCATCATTTGTTTTACAAATTAAACTATAGAACCTCTTAAGGGTATATAGCTTTGTTTACGGTAACGTCATCTCTTGAGAGTCAAATAAAGATGGAGTTGATAACATGCATCACGAGTGTAGCGAGAGGGGGAAATAACCCTTGCAAAAACATATATTTTTTTCTTTTTTGACTGCAGAAAATTACTTAAATTAACCTTCTGAAATTCAACCAAATCTCCCCCGAAGCTTACTTTTTCCCACTACGTTGTTCGAAGTACTCGCGATAATTATACTAGGAATGGTAATCTCCCACACTAGCCTATGTCCAGCTTGCGGCTTACCGCTGATCGAAACCTCATCCAGGGGCCTTTGGCTTTTAGCGACTCCCGAATTTGCTCCCGGCAAGCTAAGACCCCTAACGGGAAGCTCTCTCTTGCCCACACTGATATCTTATGTGAATATCGTACCCTCGCCACAAGTGGGGCAAGAGACGTACACGATTAAACGCATTTAGTGATAACGTCAATTGCGAACATCAGTAATTTTTAATAATACCAATTGGTACATCAAATTTTACTGGCTGACAAAAAACTACATAATTATATTATTAGCTTAATTAAATACGCATCAATATTTTTCGATCTCATTTTTCTTTCGTACGTTTCTATCTTGAAAATTAAGTATTTAATAGGATTAACAGAAACTTTACATCAGAAAACATACTCATATAATTTTACTGGCGTTAGTGATATGTCTACCTGATCATTCAGTAAGCTAAATATTTCATAGATGGCAGCACATAAACAGAGTTTGTCTCAGAAAAACGATTGATGTGGCGCCATCTATGAAATTGCAGATTGGCTTCCTCATTTATTATAGTGAAAACGATGTCAAATCTAAGTAACGAATTTGCTGTGTGGGGAGGGGAGCAATGGGATAAAAATTATGTCACTGTGTTGGTATATAATTTTTATTGAACTTTCTCACAACAAAAGAAAAAGTGTTTTAATTATTTCTTTCAAATCACACATACACACCTAAAAAGCATATTTGAATCGAATCGCTCTGTTTTGCTATGAGAGCAACATTGCAGTCGGCGGGCAGCTAGTGGATATATACATTTCCCACACAAGCTTCGAATTTCAGGGTACATAATATCATGATTCATTTATTAATTCTTCTTTGATTGAAAAAAGTGATTATTTTGTTCTCATGACCTTTTGTGAAGTTATTATGACAATGTTTCTAAGTAATACCGTGCATTATTATATCATTTTGGAGAAAGATATTGTACCACCACAGTCAAAAAAATTAGCAAGTAACATTTATGTACTTAAAAGCAGATTGATTGGCTATAAAAGTTCTTCAAGAATATTTTTAAGGAAAGTCATGAGATTTTTTTTTTTTTTTTTTGGAAAAATTATACTTAGGGGACGGGGGGGGGGGGAGATTCGAAACGCGGATCATAAAAAAGTTTGAAAAAAGTGACGTTACGGTGAGGATTTTTTTTTTGAACACATAAATAAATGAGCAATTTACGGTCTTAAAAATATTTAAAATATGGAAATAAGTAATCGTTGCAATTAGTTTGTATTATATATATTTACTAGCAGTACCCGCACGGCCATGCCAGTGCAACAAATGTAAAGGAAGTTAACTAAATAAAGTTTAATTCACTCTAACCCTCTAAAGTAAAATTATTATATTTGATTCAAATGTGCTCCCCAACCTTTTGAATTCCACTAAAAGTCATATTAAAGTTTAAATCAATTCGCCAAATAAACGTTTCAATGGAACTTTTGAGATAACTGTAGTGGCAAGATTTTCGAAAACTCTCAACGAACACAGCAATTTTGCCCTTGAAGTTTAACATAATCCACCGATTTAACCGTAATTTCAATGTAAAATTGGTCGCCAAATTTAAATTTATTAACATAGGGAACCGATTGTGTCAGGTAGATCAGCCTCAACCATTCTTCCATGATTTTAATGTGAACATTAAAAGGCAAGAAATATAATGTCTTTCGCACCATCTCTTTGAAGTGAATACAATCTATAACAGTAACCCTCAAATAAGCAAGATTTCCCTGGCTGGCAGGTTTGGTAAATTTCCAGATTGTTGCCAAACTTTACGACGCCAAATACGAAGAGTAACTTCATAGCGATGTTATCGAAAATGTCAGAATGGAACTATTAAAAATTTAGGTTTGGCGGCATTATATACATGTTTTAAACATGCAATAAAATACTTTTTAGACTGCAAACAACTACTGTTCCTTCACAGAGCGTTTTCTTTTTCTTTAATTTGGAGAAAGAAGTGTTTCACTGGCTGGGAGGTTTGGTAAATATCCCTATTGTTGCCAAACTTTACCACGCCAAATACGAAGAGTAGCTGATAGCCATCGGTATTTTTTTAACAATAATAGTTCCATTCTGACATTTTTGGTAACACCAAATTTTGAGGAATTCAACTGAATAAATTTAAATTCCCTCCGACCCCTCTGAACTAAAATTATTATATCCTTTAGTTCAAATGCGCTCCATCTTTTAAACTCCACTTAAAGTCATGTTAAAGTTTAAATCAATTCGCCAAATAAATCAAAAAGACAGAAAATTAAGAAAGAAATAAGAGATATTAAGCATTCAAATTGAATAAATTTTCAAGGCTTAAATCTATACGCACAATTTTAACCACAAAGTAACTTCAAGGACAAAAGAGCAGCTGATCAGGAAAATGGACCTAGTACCATAGTTGAGCGTACATAGTTAAGCCTTGAAAATTGACTAAATTTGATTAATTAATATCTCCTCTCCTAATTAACGGACAGAAACGTGCTAAAACTTTTCTTTTTCAGAAAAAAAAAACCCTCTCCAACGATATATAATGTTTTGGGGTGGGGGAAGGTTTTCCCCCCTCAATTATGGTGGATACACCAAAAATGAGACTAATTAATTAATTTAAAAATAACTAATTCGAAATTAAAAATTTGGGCTTCGAGGTGCACGAGGGCGGGGTACGTTCGAATTTTTGAGCCAACTTTCAGGTCTGTAGGTGCTGTGGGGGCTTCTGGCCAGCGGTTACAAACGTACAAACAGACAAACGAACACCGTCATCTTTATATATATAGATTATAAAACTACACAGTTCAGTCACATTAATGTGACCACCTGTCAAAAGCAAGAATAACCAAATATCTCAAAACGGACTGCTGTGAGAAGTGCTAGAAGAGAGTCAATTAGGTACCTGAAGGTGTTCAGTGGGATGTTGAGCCATGCTGACTCCAATGCCGTGACCAGTTGCGCTAGATTACGCGGGTGAGAATCCATGGTGCGAACAATCCAATCGAGATTTTCCCACAGATTCGCGATTGGGCTTAAGTCAAATCAGTTTGCTGACCAGGGGAGAACGGTAAACTCATCCTGGGTGGTGCCCTTCGAACCACCTCATGTTCACTGGCAGCTGTATGGCAGTTCGCATTGTCCTACTGGTAGATGCCATAATCCGGAGGAAAAACAATATTCATATAGGAGTGGACATGGACCTCAAGGGCAGATGCGTACTTGTATTGATCCATCGTGCCTTCTACAATGATGAGTGAACACATAGAACCCCGGGAAAACATTCCTCAGACCATAATGTTCCTGCCTCCTGCTTGGACCGTTCCGGCAATGGTTACAGAGTGTTTGCTTCCTGAGGTTTTTTATGTTTGATACCTTCAAAAAAAAAAATCGTTATTTTTACATTTGTATGAAAAAAAAAAAAGTCTGACTTTACCAAAGGGAAGATTTCGATATTTTACCTTAGTTTTTACCATATAGAACAACATACCTGATCATCATTGGTGAAAAAAATAAGCTACAAGTAGTTTTTTTTAAAGTAATTTTTAAAGTTTAAGCGACGGTGATGTCACATGACTAGTGGCTTTTCCACTAGGGAGCCAAGGCCTGAGCACACGCCTACACTACACACCCACACCTATCGCAATTCATGATTGCGGAAAAAATAATTTGAATTCAAAATGGTAAATGTTTTTGGTTTTTAACATCATCCATCTGAAAGTAACAACAATGGAAGTTACTTTAAAGTTCATTGTAAAATAATCCTTGTAAGTTGAAGCTCTGCTTGAAAATGTAGAAAGTATGTGCGTTTTTTTTTTTTTTTGATGATTTCATTAATTTATGAAGAGTAATTCGTATAAAAAATAACCCTCCGCCCCCCCCCCAAAAGGGGTAAAAAAATGCTTTCGATTTTTTGGAAATTTTATTTATTTATTTATTGTTAATATTGAGATTGTGATGATTCAAAAAAATGAAAATATGATTTATAAAATGTTTTAATTCGATGATTTTAAAGTGATTTTTGAAGTTATAGGGACACTTATTAAGTCATAACCCAATGATCCTTAAAGGTTTAAACTTTATTTCTGTATTAGATGCTCAATTTGTCATGGATGTTCAGTACAATTACGATAATAAAAATAATTTGCAAAGAGAAATCAAAATTGTAATTTTGCCACTTCTATTGATTCTCTTGCGAAAAAAAGACCAACAGAGATTTTGAAGTTTAAAATTACAGAAGCTTCTGAACCAGTGGAAAATTTAGTTTTGGGTTCCCGTCCCTTCGCAATGAATTTTTGGGGCTAAATAGAGGTGAATAGAATGTCTTCAACTATTTTTCAGGAGCTTGCCATGGCCAGAAAACTCAAAATTATGTATAATCTCTAAATATTGATTAGAAAAACGCACCAATTACAAAATGTATTTTAACGCACTCATTGGTCAAAAAAATTCCATTTATACAATATATTTCTAAGCATTCTTGAAGTAAGACTTAATTAAAGGTGCAGATGAAATATCTTTGAATGGCCACAAACTTTTCTAATATATAAATCAGCGGTGTGAATCATTATTGGGGCTAGTCAATCATACAACCCGACATTTACCTCCTCCCAATAATTTTCCTCTGTTTGTGATCTATTTTTCCGGCAGTAACTTATTACATGACGACCAATCCGCCCGTCCGAACCGAATTTTTCGCCAAAATCAGTTGCCATGACAGCACGCCGAAAAATTGGCTGCCATCGCCGTTCTAGAATGCTGGATGTCGTCGGGGCCGAAAACACACCGGTTGTTCGGTAGCGACTTCATTGGCACTCGCCAGGTGCGCGATCTTTGTAATAAGTAGGGGAATACCGTCATGTGACTTTCGGACGGAGCTAGTGCGAATGCACGAAATTTCTCACCTCCTTACGTCACGTGGTACGTCCTCAAAACCACTTCCTATGCTGGGCCCTCTCGGCGTCACCTCCCCATTGTGGTCGAGGGCTGCTTGGCGTAGAGTGCCTCCGGGCTCTGTGTTCAAGGTCAGGTTGATTGAGTCTGAGATTCCGGCAACCTTGTCCCTTGACGAGTTCTCGTAACTCTTTCTCTCGAGCAAAGCTAGAAATTCAAGCATTTCAATGGAATAATTTAAAGAAAATTGATGTCAATATTAAAGGTGCTGTTCAATGCGATATTACTGGTATAAGTGATTTAAAATATGATGATGTAACTGTTGTGAATCATGCTGATAAGGCAGAGATTTTAAATAATTACTTTTTGAATATAACTGATATTACTAATGATATCAGTGCTTCTAACGAACACTCATTCCATGGGTATTTAGAGAAATTACGATCTGTACCTTATTCTTTTTATTTAGGTGAAATTTCATCTGCTGAGCTCACTATGATAATTGATAATTTGAATATTTCTAAGGGAGCTGGGCATGATGGAAAACACCCCAGAGTAATAAAATATATTAAAAATGAAATTTCTCCTGTGCTTACAATGTTGTTTTATTGTGTTTTTTCTGAGTTTATAATACCGAATAATTTGAAAGTCTGTAAGGTTATTCCTGTTTTCAAAAAAAAAAAAAAAAAAAGGTAACCCCAATGATATTAAAAATTATAGACATATTTCTATTGCTTGCATTTTTGCTAAAATTCTTGAGAAGTTAATTTATTCTAGGATTTGGAACTATTTTTGTACTAATAATTTACTTTTAAATAATCAATATGGTTTTACTAAAAATAAATCAACTGAAGCAGCTATAATTCGAGCAATTGATTACATTCAGAAAGAAATAGATGACAAAAGAAATATTGTGCTTGATTTTTTCTTGATCTTCCTAAGGCTTTTGATGTTATGGATCATAATATTTTACTATACAAATTAAAATTTTATAGAATAAGAGGAGGACCTTTTGATCTGCTTTGTAATTATTTAAGTAATAGAAAACAGTATGTTTCCATAGGAAATTCATGCTCAAGAATGCTGTCAGTTAAGTATGGTGTTCCTCAGGGTTCAATATTGGGTCCATTGTTATTCATTATCTTTTTAAATGTTATTTTCTTATTTTCTAAAGATTCTTTAATTTTGTCTTATGCTGATGACACATCTGTTTTTGTTGGAGAAAAGGATGTAGTTTCCTTGAAAACTAAAAGTCAGGTTTTATTAGAGAGAGTTATGTCATGGTTTAAAGCCAATAAATTGTATATTAACTACGACAAAACTAATTTCACTATCTTTCATTGGAAAAATTAAAAAATTGACAATTTTGAACTAAGGTTGATTGGAAAAACTTATCAGCATGTAGAGAATATTATTTTTTGGGGGATTCATTTGCAAAATAATTTACGCTGGGATAATCACATTGATTTTGTTTCAAAAAAGATTTCTCGTAGTTTAGGTTTAATTAACTTTGTGTCAAATTTTGTTCCTGTTAATGTTTTGTTTATCCTATATTTTTCTATGATCTATTCAGTTATTAATTATTTTATACTTGCCTGGGATCAAACAAATCAAAATAATTTAAACGGAATTAATGTTTTAAATAAAAAGATTTCAAAGAAGAGTTAATAGAGTGAAAAGATTTGGTGACCTAAAAAGAAGTTTTTAAATGAACGCTGAACAAATTTATAATTATAATGTGGGTCTTTTTATGTAAGATTCAGTCTTTAATGGGTTTAATTTGGAAATACACTGAAGTGACAAAAGTCATGGGATAGCAATATGCAAATTTTCAGATGGCAGTAGCATCGCATAGAACAGGTATAAATGCGCAGTGCTTTTACAGAGCTTTCATTTCTGTTCAAGTTATTCATGTGAAGAGGTTTTAACGTGATGATGACCGCACGACGTGAATTAACAGACTTTGAACGCGGAATGTTAGTTGGAGCTAGACGCATGGGTCATGCCATTTCGGAAATCGTTAGAGAATTCAACATTCCCAGATCCACTGTGTCAAGAGTGTGCCGAGAGTATGAAATTTCAGGCATAACATCCCACCATGGACAGCGCAGTGGTCAACCGCCTGCACTTAAAGATCGAGACCGGCGACGTCTGCAAAGAGTCGTAAATTCTAACAGACAAGCAACACTGAGTCAAATCACCGTAGAAATCAATGTGGGACGTACAATGGACGTGTCTGCTAGAACTGTGCGGAGAAATTTGGATTTCTTGGGCTATTCCAGCAGAAGACCGACTCGAGTGCCTTTACTGACAGAACGACATCGCTTGCAGCGACTCTCGTGGGCACGTGAGCATATCGGTTGGTCCCTAGATGAATGGAAAACCGTGGCCTGGTCCGATGAGTCACGATTTCAGCTGGTAAGAGCCGATGGTAGGGTTCGAGTGTGGCGCAGACCCCACGAAGCCATGGACCCAAACTGTCAGCAAGGCACTGTTCAAGCTGGTGGTGGCTCCGTAATGGTGTGGGCTGTTTTTTCATGGCATGGACTTGGTCCTCTAGTGCGACTGGACCGAACATTGACTGGAAATGCTTATGTGCAGCTACTTGGAGATCACTTGCAGCCATTCATGGACTTCATGTACCCAAACAACGATGGGATTTTTATGGATGACAATGCGCCATGTCACCGGGCCACAACTGTTCGCAATTAGTTTGAAGAAAATTCTGGACAATTCCAACGAATGATTTAACCACCTAGATCGCCCGAAATGAATCCCATTGAGCATTTATGGGACACCATCGAGAGGTCTGTTCGTGCCCAAAATCCTGCCCCATCAACGCTTTCACAATTATGGACGTCTATCGAGACAGCATGGCTCAATATTCCTGCAGAAGACTTCCAACGACTTGTTGAGTCCATGCCACGTCGAGTTGTTGCACTTCGCCGGGCAAAAGGAGGGCCGACACGATATTAAGAGGTATCCCATGACTTTTGTCACTTCAGTGTAGTAGAAATACGAGAAATGGCTCATAATTACCAAACTAAGCATCGTGATGATCTTTTACCAATGTTTGCAAAAACAAATTTATTATTTAATGGCATAAATTCCTATGGACCGAAAGTCTGGAATTCATTACCAAACAGCCTAAAATGTATAAACAGAAGAAATTTATTTAAATAACGGTTAAAAAAGTTTATACTTAGCTCCTCTTAAACTTAAACTTAAACTAATTTGTGAACACTAATTTATTCTCAGTGTTTTTCGGTAGCTCTGAATTTAAGTTTTTCTTTTCTTTGTTTATACTGCTTTTTCTTTATATTTTTCTATATTTTTTTCCCTCTATCGTTTTTACTTTCCGTATATATATTCTTATGAATTCAGATGAGTACTTTGTATTTCCCTATTCGTTAATTTGCCCTAAATGTTGTCCCTTTTTGACTGATGGGAGCTCGTCAGGCTGTTTTTTTACAGCCTTTACTCCCATTTTCTTAATCAGGGCTTTTGGTTACGATGTATATACTTGACGTTTGTTTTTTTTTTTTTTTTCTGTATTTGTGCTCTATATATTATTGTATTCGTCTTATGACACGTCTATTTTTTGTTTATGGTTTGTATTGCCTTGATTAAAATAAATTGAATTGAATTGAATTGAAAGTCCTTCCTTCATTGCTCAGTTTCGTTCGTTATTTCATACGTACAAAATTTTCGATTCACTGAAAAAATTTCGTAAAATGTACTAATGCCAACTGCAAAAATTAAAGAGCAGAGCTGCATCCATATTTTTGCAGTTGAAAATACAATGCTTTAGCTATATTTCTCCCAGTCCAGATACCTTTACCCTATAAAAATCTAGAATTTGTTTCAAATATTTCTGAGTTGATAATAGGAACATAAAATCAAAGTTTTCGGCTGGGAACGAAACCAAAGATCTTTGATAAATCAATGCATTTCAGCAATGCACGTGAAAAATATTTATTTTCAACTGTTGTAATTTCTCCTCCCAATAAATTAAATGTGCTATGTGCTTTCATCTTCCTTCCATTGCCATTGTATTTTTTTCCTTTCAGCAGGTTAAAAATAAAATTTCTGAGAAATGTACAATGTACTGTACAGTTATAGAAAGAACGAAACACTCGCTCGTATTCGAAGACTCTTCATACTAGAGACACGTATAACAGCGTTTTTATATAACATTTAGTTTTCAACAGTAATAATATGATGAAAGCGAAGCGTGTAATAAAACTGCTGAGTAATTTTAAAACTGGTAGACAATCCGATTTTTTGTCCGTTGGTGAAAAGTCTGTTTTCATGCAACATGCAGCAATTCAGAAAACTTTTTACGTGGACACTTGATTTTCACAGAAAACTGTGGTATGTCGGAAGGTTCTTCGAAATAATCTGTGACGATTTGGCGTTTTTTTAATTCTGAGTCACGGTTTTAACATTATTGCGAATCCTAATACAGTAGTTTATATAAATACAAGAGGTTACTTTTCACGTGTTACCTCTCTCCAGAAGGTATGTGCTGCATGGGTTAGTGCGTAGCTAAAAGTATGCATCTATCTTTGTTTAATCAAAAAAAAAAAATAGAATGTTGCATTTTTCCTTTGAACTCTACACAGTAGGGTTTTCTCTTCCAAGTTTCAAAAAACATTATAACTTTAACAAAACCCGAGCATTTTTAATTTATTACGAAAAGCAAACGTATTATTGCCAGCAGATTTAGGTAATTTAATGGAAAAAACATGATTTGTCTACTCTTTGTAAATTTCGACCTTGAAAGTAGCATTTTAATTTAGGTGGTGGTCCCTAAATCTTTGGTGGGTCATAACTTTTGTTCTATTGGTCCTAAAGTAATGCCGTTTGGTACCCAGTTTTTGGCCCTCTGCACCAAAAAATGTAAATAAATATAGGGGTTCCCATTTGAAAATTCAGACTTTATGTTCATTTCACTCTTCATATGGCCCCTTATCAAAATTTTACTCACGTAGTTTTAAAGAACACTTTAATCCATATCAGAAGACACTTTTCTTTTGTTCTTTACAAGTATAGCAGCCCAATAATTCAGAGTGTTTCGTTTTTTTTTCTATGACTGTACATTAGGGTGTCCCAAAAAAAACGAAAGTCGGAATTTCGTAACGCATACTCTCTTATTTTTTTTCCTTTTACATCAAAACTATTGTAAAAAAAGTTTCATGCAATTTGAACAACGGTAACCAGCGCCGACTTGCGTCCGAAAGTGCAAACTAGCCCTTTTTCACTAGGCCAAATCGAAAAAAACTTTTCGGAAATTCAAAATTTCATGTTGATAAAACGCTTTCCCTAGATCCCAACATGCCCCAAAAAATCATTTATCCAAATTAAAAAATATTTAGGTACACCAAACGAGGCTTAAAATTCATAATTTTCTTCAAAAAATACCTTTTTTTCTATGTATTTTGTAAACAACGAAAGATACATTTTAAGAAATTATCAAGGTGAAAAATATGAAGCATAAAGTATATAATTAGAGCTAAATATAAATTTTTTCTCTCATTTTGTATTTATTTCTCCCTTAAATTACTCAAAATTAAGGTTTTTTTTTCAAGTTTTAAGTTAAACTTTTCCACTTTAAATACCACATATTTTACAAATGAAGTTAAAAACCAACGTAAATAAAGCACAAATTGAGTAGAAAGTACAGAACCTTTCTACCTAATTTGTACTTTATTTGCGTTGTTTTTTATTTTCAATTATATTTCAGCACAAAGCTTATTTGATCATTTTTCATGTGGGGCAAAGTGAAATAGTTAAGTTTACTTGCCTACTTCAAAAGGAGCAAATGGGAATTTTGTTCTAAAAATTTTTGTACATAAAGAAGGAATAATGTTTTTTTGATAATACTTTCGTTGAAATATTATTTTTTATCTTTGGCAATTATTTTGAACTTTAAAAAAATGTGAAAAGTTTTCACTTCAAATAAACATGGTGCAATGTGAAAATTAAAATATTTTTGTTATGAAAATTTTTCAATTCGACGATTAACAGTAATTTTCATCAAATGAATGCGTAAATGAATGAAAAAATAATTATTAACGAAAAATAAACGAATGAGCAAGTAAATGAATAAATAAATTAATTAATGTGTGAGAAAAAATAAATGTGAATAAAAATGAGAACGAATAAGAAAATGAATTAATGAATGAGTAAATAATTAAGTAAAAGAATGTAAATGAATTAATAAATGAAGAAATGCGTGAGTGATTTAATAAATGAATGAATAAGTACATGAAATAAATTATTTCACTTTGCCCTATCTACTTTGCCCCACGTGCACTTGACAAATTACAGTGAACATTAAAAATAAAAAAATGCCTAATTTTAACTAAACTGCACTGGATATCAGTAGTTCTCAATTAATAGTTTGGATGATCCTTTTACAATAACAAGAAATATTTTTGAAAAACCACGAATATTACAATGAAGGTATCAAATTTTTAAAATGGCTTGTATAATTTTTTCGTAGATCTTCGGAGCTACTTATGTTTTGACAGGAATTAACTTCTGTCTAGGAACTTAGTTAAAATATTGCTAGATAAGTTACACTGCAAACTGGGAAAATATTTCACCATTACACTTTGCCCTGCTATTTCACTTTGCCACACGTTCCCCATACTACATTTTTTAATTATTTATCTGCAAATGCTGTTTTGAAAGTTTGTTCTTCAGTGATTTTTTGACTTGATATTTTCTTTAAGTGTATCTGCAATTTAAAATTCACAAATGATGCAATAAATAAATAAAAAATCTAATATTTAGAGAAATATATAAATTTTATGCCTCGTGATGGGAACCTAATTCCTTTAAAAAATTTGAATAAATGTTTATGATTGTCGAAAATGTTTATTGTAATTTCAAAAATTACGAATTATGCCGACTTGTGCTTGAAAGTGTAAACTGTACTTGTGTACTGAGCCGAATCGAAAAAAATGGTGGGAGGAAGTAACTAATTGTTTAATTAGTTACTTCCTCATATTGCGCATTTGTTACCTGTTATTTTATTATTTTGCAGAGAAAACAATTGATAATTTCATGTCACTTAAAAGCCAACCTTTGCTTAGGCTTAAAATTGATGATAGTTTTCTCAATGAGAGTCCTTCCCTATGGGCGAATAACAATTAATTCCTTGAAGGAAAAAGGATGGTCTCAGTGTTTAGACCAGTAAATGATACAACTGAAAGAGCAGTAAAAATGATGCAGGACTGTCAGGGTTCGCTAACAGTTGAGGAGCAAAAGCAATTTTTGTTGTGTTGTGTCCAAGAACACCGAAATATATACTCTGACTGCAAGAAACAAACATTAAAACGATAGTATGTTTAGTAATGTTTATTGTATTGTAATATTGTAGTCAATATATGTTGTAAATAAATCGTTGTCATAGTTTTTTTTAATTTTTTTTCAATTTATTTTTTTTAAACTATTTCTTATTATTCTATTTATTCTATTATTCTATTTATTTTTATTATTCTATTCTATTATTCTATTATTCTATTTATTATATTATTCTATTTAATTTATTTTTAAATTATTATTAAAATTCACTATTTATTTTAAATTACAGATATATTTAAAGAAAATATCAAGTTCCAAAATTACTGAAGAACGTACTTTCAGATGAATAAGAAAAAAAATGTAGTAGTGTTTAAAATGGAAAAATTTAACTTAAAACTTGAAAAATCCTTAATTTTGAGTAATTTCCGGGAGAAATAAATATAAAATGAGAGAAAAAAACTTATATTCAGCTCTAATTATATACTTTATGCTTCCTATTTTCATCTTGATAATTTTTTAAAATGTGTCTTTCGTTGTTTACAAAATACTTATTATTAGAAAATTATGAATTTTAAGCCTCGTTTGGAGTACCTAAATATTTTTTAATTTGGATAAATGATTTTTTGGGATATGTTGGGATCTAGGGGAAGCGTTTTATCAAAATGAAATTTTGAATTTCCGAAAAAAGGTTTTTTCGATTTGGCCTAGAGAAAAAGGGCTAGTTCGCACTTTCGGACGCAAGTCGGCACGGGTTACCGTTATTCAAATTGCATGAAACTTTTTTTACAATAGTTTTGATGTAAAAGGAAAAAAATAAGAGGGTATGCGTTACAAAATTCCGACTTTCGTTTTTTTGGGACACCCTACTGTACATGCATAAAAAAAGTCTATAGAACTGATACAAGAGTTATTTTCCTCTCCAAACAAGTTATGTACGAGTAACTTTTTTTCTCCTTACAGCATTCTTAATTACTTTCAATAAATAGCCCAAACTTACATTTTTGAAAATAAAAGAAGTTCTATAATTTAAATATTAAAGTCAATGCGTTTCAAATGCAAACTTCCTGTCATTCACTTCCAGAAAACCTTGTTTTTTGCTCTCAATAAAGTATGCGTAACAATTTGTCCGTTCTTCCGTTGACGTTACACACATGGCGCTGCCTCGAACAATTTAAAGCCTTTCAAGAGAACCTTTGGTCTTAGTTAATAAAAATGATCTTTTTTAGATGTCGTGGTGAAAGAAATTGTGGTATCGTATTTAAATGCCATCATTATTCAAATATTTGTTTAAGAATTAAAGTAAAGAACCTCTTAAGGGTATAGTAGCGCCATCTCTTGAGAGTCAAGTAAAGTAATAGTTGATTCCATGAATCACAAATATATTTCGCACAAGAGAAGCTTTGTATCATGGGCCGGGGCATGTAGCGGGAGAGGGCAATATCCCTTGCTAAAACGCATTTTTTTTTCTTTTTTGACTGTAGAAAGTTATTGAAATAAACCTTCTAAAAGTCAACTATCTACATTTTTCGAAGTACTCGCGATAACTTTACTAGGAATATCAATCTCCCACATTAACCCCTTGGACCTCATCCGGACGCCTTCAGCTTTTACGCTTTTTCCGACTCTCCAAGCCCCTATCATCAAGTGGATCTGCTTTACCGGCAAGAAAGGCTAGCTAGTTGAGCGCTCAATGAGGAATCTGCATGCATTTTTTTTATTTTTTTAAATGAAAGTTCAGGTTATTTCATGACGATAGACACCAATTTCAGTTCAATCGGACGATTAGTTATTTTGCAATTAATTCTTAAAGTCGCCCGATAAGCCCCGCCCCCTATTTTCCCCATCTCCGCTGATGCCCGGCTGATGACGTCGCAATTCACTTTACTCCTTCTCACCCTGGGCGCTCGCTCGTAAGTTCCCAATAGAACCGGGTCTCCAAACGTTTTGCCCACGGGCCACTTTTGAAAATTACAAGGCTCGAGGCCAGTCCACCCCTCCCCCTTCCCCCCTGCCCCTCCTAAATAGATATATAGCTCATCATACACATCGTAATTTAGAATCAGATACATTTTTTGTATTAGAAACAGTTGAATTATATGTAATAACTGATGCACCATAGTGCGCCTCGTACAGGGGGACAAGGGGAGGGGATGTCCCCTCATTTACAAAAGGAAAAGGGCCCTTCCCCCTCACTTTTTCAGAATAAAAAAGTAATGATCGATTGAAATCCTTTTTTTACTCAGTGGATTGATTTATTTTACGGAAGTAAAAACTGCAAATTCTAAAAAACGGACTTCTTTCCAGGCCATTTCATAAGGGTAGAACTTAGAATCGGAAGGCGTATGTCAAAGGTGGCCATCCGTCTTAATTTTTAAGGCCACTTCTCACTTTTTAAATTGGTCTTTTAATCATTAGTGTTAAAATCTATGTAACAAAATTCTTTAAAAAAAGACTTCAGGGGTGCACCAGCCGCCTATGAACTGCACTTTCAGATAAGCGTTGAGGCATTCCTATAATTTAAAAACAAGCTTCAAGTTTTATATTATTCTTCAGTTTCCATTCATAGAATGTAGAATTTTTCTTAGACCATCATAACTAACATTCATTAAACACTGGGGTGAAAAACTAAAATAATCAAAGTTACTTAAAAAATGATTCCAAATTGGTTTATTTCCGAAGCTACCTACTCCATAACATTAAAAATTTCCTACTTAATCATCATTAATTATTATTTGTGAAAAAAATTACATTTATTACCTGTTAGAAACATTTTGTATAACCTTATTAAATCTTTTATGGACTTAGAAATTTTCCCTAATGTGTTTTTCGAACGATACTTAGTTTCTAAAGAAACAAATCACAAAAAATTATAATGAAATTTTTAAAGGCTAGATTAAGACAGAATACAGAAGCTAAACTACTTGGCGTCAATTCATGATTTAACGATTGATATTGCCTTTATCGTAATATGTGATATTAGCAACTCACAAAATATAAATACACAATAAATTCTCACAGTAGATTAAATTATACCTACAACAGACTTAGCTCATGTATGCATCTGAAATCTAGCCCAAAGCTGCGGGCCAGATTTTAGATACTCGCGGGCCATAGTTTGGAGACCCTTGTAAAATAACATCGGTAGCATTCTCAAGATGGCTCCAAGTACAAACTGCCATTATTTTGTTGAATCTTGTTGCAAATCTTCAACATTTAACACACCAAATTCAATTTTTTTAATGCACAAAAGGAGAAGACAATAATAGTGCAAGAGCGATAAAAAAAATAAATAAAAATAAAAGTAAACTGAAAACAGTTTGTGTTCTTCACTGTTCTATTGTGAAAAATATTTTACAGTAATTTATTTAACAGTATATTAATTATACAAGACCGGTTTTCATTTTATCCACTTATCGGTATGCATATTTACACCTTTTTTCATTAAAAAGTGTTTTCTTTAGATGAATCTTTCATTACATTGAGCTAAAAATTATGAATATGGAAGGTACTCTAGATCACTCCTTTAAAATTAAAAAAAATAATAATTAAATAAAAAAAAAACTCCGAACTGAACTGATTTTATTTTTCCGAAGGATAATCGTGTACAGGTTATTGTTATCATTGCTTGTTTGTTAATGTTTTATTTTCATGTATTGATTTATTCCATTTTGTTCTGCTTCAACTTTTGCATTAAAAGCATTTATTGCAATCTGAATTCAATACTCTTTCTGTAATTTCGTGTAGTTATCCAATATCCCCCACGCCCATATCTTTAGGTGCTCGAGAAGCTCTCGGTATTCATTTAATTAAGTAAACAATTTTACTTCGAAGTCATTTACTTGTGAATAAAGTGATGTACAATTGAATGTCCGATCTTGACATCGGAATTTCTGGCATCGGAGATGGTACATTCAAGAGGATATACAACTCTCTTTCCCCCTGAATATTCTCCTAAAGATTATAATAAGAGCCCCTTCATTTTTAATAAACAGCGGTAAGCAACAAGGTCTCCCCTGTCGTTTTCGCCTATCCCCCTCGCTTCTACCGCAACCAGTTTCGCCGTAGCGCAACTCAAAGTGAACCTTGACGTCGAAGCAAGCTCCTCCCCTTTTTGTGTCACGTGAACTTAGTTTCGTTTTTAGCTGATTTTAAGCTGTAATTTCGCAAAATCCTGAGCAGATTTTTAAAAACCGAGTTGATATTTAGGGGTTTGAAGTAATAGACTATTGAAATTAATCAACAGTTCGCGATTACCCGACCCATGCAGATTCCTCATTAGACCCCTAACATGTTAGGATATGCCGCATTTATTTGAATCCCACATAGGGATCTGATAGCCACGCCCCATAAGTAGAAAAAAAGAGAGTTTTCAGATTATACAATAGATGGCGCCAGTATTTTTTTTTTCGTTTTGCTATTAAAATTAGTTTATTGCGCTCCAATTTCAAAGTCCGAAAATGAGTGGAATACTATTGCCTGAAAAATATACCTATTTAGATTTAATTGATGATGAAGAAAATAAAACTTTCCGAGTGAAAGAAATAATAGATAAAGATTCTGCAGAGGTAAGCATTTTTTTTTCTTTATAATTCCCTTTGTTTCAGTAACATTTATTCAGAAGGAACACGTTTTCGTTCCACGTTTAAAAGAAATGTTTGGACCTTTAAAATTAATACAAAGTTAGCAGAAATGCGAAATTAAGAAACTATAGTAAATAATTGACGAAGATTCTGCAAGTGTAAGCTTTATATTTTGAACTTTTAAATGATGAGGAGCTCAGAACAAGTTTTCACTCCTCGTTATTTATTTTTAACCCTCTCGGCACCCTGGACCTCATATGAGGCTCCTACTTTTGAACTCAATTTTGGAAGAAGTAAACACTTAAAATGATTTTTTTCCCGTCAGTGACTCCACCTATTCATGCAGATCACATATAAGGCTCCTAAGTGAAAAAATAATTTTAAGTGTTTACTTCTTCCAAAATTGAGTTCAAAAGTAGGAGCCTCATATGAGGTCCAGGGTGCCGAGAGGGTTAAAACATAAAAAAAAGAGCTTTAAAATGTGCAAATTCACCAAAAATTATACTTATTCAAAACTAATACATTTTTTTCATAATTGGAACATAACTGATAAAATTGTGCAGGCGTAAGCTTTGTCATTATTTTTATTGTTCTTTACTATTGCTGCTGTGTGCATGTTCATTAAATCAAAATTTTGTAATTATTTTTAAAAAATTAAAAGGTGGGGGGAGGGATTTTTTTTGCTGTGCTTGTACCTCTTCACTTTCAATAGTTGCTATTCACATGCATGAAGTGCATTTTTTTTATTATTTGAGTTTTCGAGTATTGGATTAGATTTAATTATATGTCATAATTCGTTAGGTATTAGGAAAATACATTCCATAATCTTTTTCTTTTTTCTCAAAATCTTCTGTCAAATTATAATTTTTGGCACTTAGTGCTGTTCCAAAATACACAAGCAGGTAACAATATTAAAATGCAATAATAATAATAATAACAATATTTTTGTCTTCACTATATCAAAACATTTTATCAATCTTGCATCTACGTCGCTTTATGCTCTCAAATAACCACAAAGTTATTAATGGCAGTACATGATTATCAAATAATGTGTAGGTTCAGGATCTCAACTGCACTTAATTTGTATTTCATTGGAATTTCTCTATTGTACTTATAAACTATACCCTTTTACTTGTATTAAATAAGAAAGTGAATAAAAACAATATAACTAAAAATTGGATAATTATCTAGAATTAAATATGCAGTCAAGTACTGTTTAAGCAAGTTAATACAAGTAGAGACTAGAGAGGAGCAAATTAAAATAAACTTGCTGGAAAGAAAATATTCGCAGTGTCTATGATTTTTGTGTATTTTTTTATAATTGCAAGTAAATAAAAAAATAAATGCAAATATGAAGAAGTTAAATACTCTTGAATGTTTTAGAAAAGAAACAACAGTAAACAATCTGATGGCGCCATCTAGTATGAAGTAATGCTTACCTGAAACCGACCAATGGCAGTGCTTCAGCGTTTTACGTCATCAGGGGGTGTCAACCTTTCGTTTTACCCTATGTGGGATTCAAGTAAATGCGGATATGCCCTACCTGTAGGTCTTATTCTTGCGCTCTTGGATTACTTATGTAAACATCATTCCCTCACCGCAGTCCCAATCGGGTAGGGCGAGAGATGTTCATGAAATCACAGGATCTGGTATGCGTGCCTATGAACGACTAAATCAGTAACTTTAAATTATACTAAGTAATACAACAAATTTTACTGGCAGCAAATAAACAAAAACTACATGATTATATTATTAGCCTAATTAAATACGCATCAATATTTTTCGATCTCTTTTTTTTCGTACGTTTCTATCTTAAACATTAAGTACTTAATAGCATTAACAGAAACTTTACATTAGAAAACATACTCATACAATTTTACAGGCGTTAGTGACATGTCTACCTGGTCATTTAGTAAGCTAAATATTTCATAGATGGCAGTACAGACACGCAGTTTGTCTCAGAAAAACTATTGATGTGGCGCCATCTGTGAAATTGCAGAATAGCTTCAACTTTTATTATAGTGAAAACGATATCAAATCTAAGTAACAAATTTGCTCGGGGGGAGCAATTGGATAAAAATTATGTCACTGTGCTAGTAAATAATTTTTATTGAACTTTCTGACAACAAAAGAAAATGTTTTTTAATAATTTCGTTCAAATCACACATACACACCTAAAAAGCATATTTGAATCGAATCACTCTGTTTTGCTATGAGAGCAACATTGCAGTCGGCGGGCAGCTAGTGGATACATTTCCCACACAAGCTTCGTATTTCAGGGTACATAATATCACGATTCATTTATTAATTCTTCTTTGCAGAGCATTTTTTAAGGATTTTTCACTGGGCGACACAGGGCGGTTGTCTGTCATTAAATGTGTCTGGAGGGGGGGGGGGGAGGAAAACCCAAAATAGATATAAAATTTTACAAAAAAAAGCATTTATTTTTAATATTTTAAATAATATTTCAAAAAAAAATTGGAAAATTTTACCCAATATTTGTAAAATTATATTCAATCTAAAAAGATGTAACAAAAATAAAACTTTTTTTCTTTTCTGGCGGGATAAGTTAAAGGAATGTACATGTGTTACTCTTTTCTTGTAGTTTTTTGCAAAAAGTACAAAAATGTGCAAAGAATTGTGAAAAATATAAATAAATTAATAAAACACTAATATACAGGGTGTTCCGTAACAAATTGTACAAACTTTGATGGGAGTTAGAGGGGATGATAACAAGCAAGAATCACCTAGGAACATAGGTTCGGAAACGCATAGTTGACGAGCTACATATTCACAAAGTTGTCAAATTGTGTCAGAATGGCTCGCTATTACGACGGTTTTTTTATTATCATTTCGATGCCTTTTTTTGAGCAACAGGCAGCAAAATTTTAACAACCGCTTTAACCTTTCTTAAAAATTAATATTGTTCAATGAGACACAAGATTGGGATCATCCGAAATGTTTATTGGTCAAAGACATTACACGTTTGATGTAAATAATGTTAGAAAATGTCATAAATTATGTTCAACACATGCGTTACACGTCGGACCATAGACGGGCGAACTCTCTCAAATACACCCGGATTTTCTTGGATGTCTGCAGCAGCACAGGCGATTCTGGCAACAAGATCCATTTCTGAATCCACAGGAGTTGGGTACACAACACTTTTAAAAGCACCTCAAAGAAAGAAATCGAAACTGTTTAAATCAGGAGAGCGTGGTGGCCAGGGAACTGGTCCACCACGACCAATCAATCGGTGACCAAACACGCGATTCAGATGTTCCCGAACATGTGTTCCATAATGGGGAGGTCATCATGTTGAAACTACATGTGGCGTCTGAAATGTTGTGGCACAGATTTAAGTGATGTTGGTAGAATCTCTTGCAGAAAGATGAGATATTGTTGAGATCTCAATGGAGATGGCAACAAATAAGGTCCAATTAAGACGCCACCAACCAAACCAGCCCATACATTTACTGAAAAACGATGTTGAGCAGTCTGTAATCTTACGCCATGGGGATTCTCATCAGCCCACAAATGAGCATTGCGGGAGTTGAACATCCCATCTCGCGTAAAGTATGCTTCATCCGTCATTAAAACGCAGGATGAGAAATTTACATCTTGGCTACATTGATGACAGTAACGCGATGACAGTGACGGGGAACAGTAACTGTACGCGTTGTAGATGATATGGATTTAAGCGTGCACGTCGCAAAGAACGATGAACAGACGTCGTAGATCCTCCAACAGCAGTAGCTACGGCTCGTACGCTGGTACTGGGATTTCTTCTAACGTACGTAATACGTGTTCTTCCATTCTTAGACTATGACTATGTAGTGGCCTGACGTGATCATATGTATGATTTCGTAGGGACCCATATTGACACAAATTGCGATGCAAATTATTGAACATTCGATGGTCCGATGTTTCTCTTATACCTTTCCAGATACAGCCTCTGAGCCGCTCTTCCATTTCCGTTTGCCAAACCATAAATAAGGTGCATATCTGCAAGCTCCGCATCCGTGAAACGTTCCATACTTCTCTGTGGGCGCTTGCAGCTAAAATGACTACTGAGAGAGAGCACGTATGCTTCTGTGCTTCTGTGAACAATGCTAGCTAGCGTCTTATGAAGGCATTCCTGACTACGGATTGTTCTACAATTTTGATTGCCCCTTGTCCCCTACCACCCTGGGGAGTCCCTTAAATATTGGGACAAAGTTTAAGGTTTGTTAGAGGGGACGATAATTTGGGCAAATCGCATTGGAACATGGGGTCGCAAAAGCGATGCTCAAGTACTACAGACACACAAAACCTGTAGTCACTAATTTAATATCCAACAAAGGTTTTACATAATATTAAAAATTTAAGAAAGGTTAAAGCAGCTGTGGAAATTTTACTGCCTGTTGCTTTTCCCAAAAAAATGCACCGAAATGATAATAACCAACCGTCGTAATAACGAACCATTCTGACACAATTTCAGAACTTTGTAAATATGTTGCTCGTCAACTATTAGTTTCCGAAACTATATTCCTAGGTGATTCTTGCTTGTTATCATCCCCTCTAACTCCCCTCAAAGTTTGTACAATTTGTTACGGAACACCCTGTATATAAAAAAGAACCACTATAAATAATCACGAATAGAGCAAAAAACACCCGGTCTCTTGAAGTTTCATGGCCAATTATAAAAGAGTGCAATTTTCAGTAACTCTTGTGCTGTTTAGTAAAACTTCTGCTTGTTGTTTATTTATTTTACATTTATTTTTCATTCCTTGAGACCATATTGCACGCTAAAAGAATCCGAAGCGTATTTAATGGGAAGGAGTCACCTCACCTCTTTCTGTTTACCAACATCAATGGGCAGAAAAAGGGAACAGGTTTTGTTGGAGGCTGTAGGAGAAGCGGTGGTGGATTTTAGGAAGGGGGAAAAAAGAGAAGGAAAGAATTCGGTTTGCGAAAACTAGGAGTGACCAAACGTTGGATTTTACAATGTCGCCCAGTGACTCTGTTTTGCATTTTCTAGGCGACAAATTTTCTGCACCAGGCGAAATTAGTGTCGCCTAGTCCCTATGTTAAAAAATGCTCTGCTTCTTTGATTGAAAAAAGTGATTATTTTGTTCTCATGACCTTTTGTGAAGTTATTATGACAATGTTTCTAAGTAATACCGTGCATTATTATATCATTTTGGAGAAAGATATTGTACCACCACAGTCAAAAAAATTAGCAAGTAACATTTATGTACTTAAAAGCAGATTGATTGGCTGTAAAAGCTCTTCAAAAATATATTAAAGGAAAGTCATGAGAGATTTTTTTATTTTTTGAAAAATTATACTTAGGGGGACGGGGGGGGGGCACGATTTTCTTTTTTGGTGCAACTCCCCAAAACTGTTTTTTTCCTCGACATATCAAAACCGTTTCACAAATTTTTAATAAATATAAAATGAGCTCTTAGTTTGAAAATTCTACATATGAAAATCCTACATAGTAGAATGCAGAATTTTAAAAGACGTAGTATTGAACGACGTTCAATCCTTTTTGATTCACGGACCGGCCAAACCTCTTTAAAAAATTCTGCGGATCGGTGAGGGAGTGTTTTCTGCAAATAAATAAATAGACAAGTAAACAAAAACAAATTCAAACATTTAACGCGTGGACCGTTAAAAAATAATGGGAAAAATGTCAACCAGTGAAGGTTTATTTATTTTCGTGTTTTTTCTTTTCCCGGGGGGGAGGGGGGAGATTCGAAACGCGGATCATAAAAAAGTTTGAAAAAAGTGACGTTACGGTGAGGATTTTTTTTTTAACAAATAAATAAATGAGCAATTTACGGTCTTAAAAATATTTAAAATATGGAAATAAGTAATCGTTGCAATTAGTTTGTATTATATATATTTATTATAAAACTACACAGTTCAGTCACATTAATGTGACCACCTGTCAAAAGCAAGAATAACCAAATATCTCAAAACGGACTGCTGTGAGAAGTGCTGGAAGAGAGTCAATTAGGTACCTGAAGGTGTTCACTGGGATGTTGAGCCATGCTGACTCCAATGCCGTGACCAGTTGCGCTAGATTACGCGGGTGAGAATCCATGGTGCGAGCAATCCAATCGAGATTTTCCCACAGATTCTCGATTGGGCTTAAGTCAAATGAGTTTGCTGACCAGGGGAGAACGGTAAACTCATCCTGGGTGGTGCCCTTCGAACCACCTCATGTTCACTGGCAGCTATATGGCAGTTCGCATTGTCCTACTGGTAGATGCCATAATCCGGAGGAAAAACAATATTCATATAGGAGTGGACATGGACCGCAAGGGCAGATGCGTACTTGTATTGATCCATCGTGCCTTCTACAATGATGAGTGAACACATAGAACCCCGGGAAAACATTCCTCAGACCATAATGTTCCTGCCTCCTGCTTGGACCGTTCCGGCAATGGTTACAGAGTGTTTGCTTCCTGAGGTTTTTTATGTTTGATACCTTCAAAAAAAAATCGCTATTTTTACATTTGTATGAAAAAAAAAAGTCGGACTTTACCAAAGGAAAGATTTCGATATCTTACCTTAATTTTTACCATATAGAACAGGGGTGGCCAACCTTTTGAAGGAGAGTGCCACTATCTGAAGAGAAAAAGCTCAGCGTGCCACATTGTATTTTTCCAACAAACTGAACATTTTTAAAAAGTTAAAACTAGATTTTAGGTTGCCTTACTATGTAATTCTTACTCAAATGAAACTTTTTTTGCCGTAAATCTGAGCAATTGAAATCTAAATGATAATAAAGATAAAACAAGTCCGAACTATTGTTAATAAACACTTTTATAAGTTCTGTCAGTTGGCCTATGCTTAAAAAAGAAACAAACACAATCAAACATTCTATTCTAAAAATTAAGCAGTCTGTACTTAATGTGGTTTATGGGTCTGTATCTTTTTTACCAAGTCTTTAATTTTAGGATTAGTTCTTGAGAATCCTACGAAGTTTAAGTGTTTTAAGTGCTATCAGTTAATATTCAACGGTACCGTAAAATGGGGTGTATAGGAACAGCGGGGTCAATCGGAACAAAACTTCCCGACCATACAAAGAAATTCTTTATTGGGTATTTTTCAATATTAATTTTTTTTTAGAAAGGTAAGATCGTAGGAAGTAGGAAAAAATTACTTTTGTCAATCTGGCAACGCTATTGGCTTCTAAGGGCTGCACGTGGAATGCTAGAAAACATCACATTTTCATAGACTGCAAACCTTCATATGCAGGAGCAAACCTTCTTATATTTTAAACCTAAGAGTGGTATGTTTCACTTATACATGTATTTGAACAACAGAATACCACATTAGAATTTACATTTTTTATAAATTGTGTCATAAAAATGAAGAATTCTGAAAAATGCCGTAGGAAAAAAAATTGCGGGGTGAATCGGAACACTTTGTTCCAATTCAAACTTATTCGAAGGAAACTATTTGAAAAATCAAGATTCTAACCCCAATTCCTCTAATCAAGATAAGGACAAGGATTTATTACTGTTTATCCCTTCTCGTGAGCAACTAGATCTTAGAACGACAAAAAGTTGCAGATTTAAAAAGATTTTTGCTCCAGGAGACTTATTTTTACTTAAAAAACATGGGGGAAAGTCATACAGACTTTATGTATTAAAAGTCCAGCGCCAGACAGCGATAAATAAGTAGGAAAATCTTGCAGGACAATCCTCAAAACCCAGAGATTTTAAGAAACTAAAGAAAAGGCCGAGTTCATCCCAGAAGATGCTATGAAAAAACTTAAGCCAAGTCACAACTGCTAGTTCTAAGGACAAGTACATATTTGTGGACGACATGAGTGACTTCCATTCATGTTAAATCTTTGTATTTCAATCCAAAAGCATTTCTTAAAATTACTTTTCATTTTTCATAAGTTCAAAATTATTTTGGATTTTGACAAATTATAAACGTTTACTGGTATTGAAATTTTACTTTTATTTGACAGTAATTATCTGTTCTTATTCTCCCCCATCAATATTACTCTTGCTTGTGACACCTATTACAGGTTAAATGGAAAAAATAAAAAAATTAACATGTGTTCCGATTGACCCCTATCAGCGGGGTGATTCGGAACACCCATAATTTCCTATATATTTTAATAATAACTGTTCAAAATGTTTTGTCTTTGCTTGGAATATCAAAAGTAAAGCAAGACCGAAGTTTTTACCCAGAAAATCAAATTAAAAAAAAAATCTTTTAACTGCTTTTTTTACAATCAAAGCTGAAAAGTGTTCCGATTCACCCCATTTTACGGTATTTAAATTTTACTGCATTCATAACAAAAATATTTGTTTAGAAGCGTATTTTGAAAAAAATCTACAACAGCATCAGACGGCTAAAGTGTGTAACTGGGAAAAATATTTTGTTGGTACAAATTTCCAAATTTCTATACAGCGTGGATGACTTACTGTTGAAATAAGTTCTTATATTTGATTACCAATGCAAAAGTTCGGTAATTCTGATTTGGATTTCAGAAGGGAAACAAGTAATGTCTTGCAGAGAGATAGACAAAGAATTTGAAAAAATCAGCACTTTTGTATGATCATGAAAATCATAAAACCTAACACCGAATGTATACTTAGGATAGGTATAAAATTTTCTCCATATATCATTGGCAAAATATTAAATTTGGGTTGACACTTTCAGTGTTAAATTTAATGTTTTATTCTTTTTCCTCCAAAGTAGAGAGAAGGAAACTGAAGTTTCATCATAAAAGAATGCAGATGGCCTATGCTGGTTTAGGAAACTTTTTTTGTACTTTCTTAAATTTAAATTACTTAAACGCCGGAGAATAAGAGATGACATAGCTAAATTCATTTGCTATTCTTCATTCCTAAGTAGCAAATCCTCATTGCTTTCCTTCCAGACATTTTAAAAAACACACTCCCTAAAATTCTAAAATCTTATGAATATTTTTCCTTTGGACAGCTATTGCACATTTCAATGAAGGAGTAACTTGCCATGCTCTCATCTTTCTCCTGGGAAAAGTTCACAAAACATTCAGATCTCTATTTCGTAGTTTGTTAATACAGTAAACTCAACAGGGTCACCAGCACAAAAAAAGTTTCATTCTTCGGCAAGGAGTTTGTGATAAATAATTCGATGATACTTTTGAAGTTTTTTTTCCAAATTATTTTCAAGTATTGTAACAAAAACAATTTAAGGATTTTCATTTGTGCAACCATATCGAATTTTGTCCAATCTGGTTTCTTAATTTTACTTGCAGAGTTAACTTTTTTTTTTATAATTTCATCACCCGTAGCTGAAACTATTGCAGATTAAGAATCCATTCTGCAGCATCGAAAGTTCCATTCGTGTCAAGCACAAATCTGTACCTCAGAACCAGACTAACGTAAGTCCATTTTCGTCATTTTTCGGTAGAGGGGAAAAACGATTGTCGAAGACACTATTTTCCCCTCTACTGAAAAATGACGAAAATGGACTTACGTTAGTCTGGTTCTGAGGTACAGAAATATGCTTTACAAAGCATTGTCTGTAGCGTCACAGCTTTCGTTGGATGTCCGAAGCTAACACTAAGTACTTTGCAATATCGTAGTTAAGACAATCTGTAAGCCAGTCTCCTGACACTTAATCGTCATAATATCATGAAATTCATCAGTGTAAGGGTTTTAGTTTTTATCAACATTTTTGAGATCGACATTTTCCTCTCGATTTTGGAATTTTTTCAAAAAGTCTTCGCGTGCCACTGCTACTGATCTGCCGTGCCACATCGTGGCACGCGTGCTGCGAGTTGGCCACCCCTGACATAGAACAACATACCTGATCATCATTGGTAAAAAAATAAGCTGCAAGTAGTTTTTTTTTCAAGTAATTTTTAAAGTTTAAGCGACGGTGATGTCACATGACTAGTGGCTTTTTCACCAGGAAGCCAAGGCCTGAGCACACGCCTACACACACACTAGGGTGAGTCGAAAAAACCGATTTTTTTATTTCGAAATCGCATTACCTCTCAATTAGTATCCACAACTTGGGAAAAATAAAAAAAAAATTCTAAGTTGACGTCTTCGGTTCGCGCATGAGGCTCCAAGTTGGAAAAAATATGTTAAAAATGAAAATTTTCAAAAAGAAAAAAGAAAAAAAAATTGTAACTTTTTATAATGCAACTGCCATAAGCTGCAAATATTTTGTGCATTTTTAATCTAAAAAAATATTTTATAACTTTTACATACGATCTTTAGTTTGCACATCAGTCTTAAATTGGGCTAAAATCGCCTACAATGTCAAATTTCAAAAATATCGATTTTTTTTTTTCGAAATCGCATTACCTCTCAAAAATTGTAGTTTGGTATCCAAAATTTGGGGAAAAAAATCTAAGTTGACTCCTTCGGTTCGCGCATGAGGCTCAAAGTTGGAAAATATTTGCTAAAAATGGAAATTTTCAAAAAATAGTTTGAAAAAAAAAAGTAATTTTTTTCTATCGAAACTACTTTAAATTGTTAGTAGATAACATAATTTGAGCCCAAAAAATTATATATAACTTTTAGAAGATACATTCTGTTTGCATAAGGCGCAAAATATGAAAAAAAAAATGTCAAAAACGGAACCATAACGCACTATGTCGGCGCTGTGCCGGTATATTTTTGTTCTACAGCCGACTTGCCTAGACATTACACATATTCTAGGAGACAGTTCAAAGTCCCTGCAGTCTGCACTCCCTTTGGTAGCCACTTAGTCAGCTAGATCCGCCAAACAAACAGCATCTTTAATTAGCAACTGAAAGTGAATCAAAAAATGCAGCGTGTTTAGCTTTGGGTGAGTTTTTTTTGGAACTTTATAGCATACTTTTATGCTCAAGTTTTGTTACACTGTTCTCCGTTCTCCGAATAATAAATAATGGAACCTCGGAAAACTTCTAAACGTTTAATTGTTCGTCCGTTTTTTGGTGCACCGAAAGGGTTAAGTCAAAGTGTTTTACCCACATGTGCAGATGTGTTGTTAGCTTACTTTGAAGAAAAATCGCAATCTGCAAAAGGCGAACCTTTTTCAAGGATTTCATATTGCATAGCTGATAGAAGAAATTTACTGCAAAGCTTCTATACCAACGGTCAGTCATGTACGTATTGTACAACTGATAAAGGATAACCATAATAAATACTACACTTTGAGAAAGTCATTTAGTCGTGATAAAGATAAATTGAACTTCAAGAAAAAACTCAATCACTTTGTTAATGAAGCGAAGTATAAACTTTTTGACGTTGCTTCTTGCAAGTGTGCAATGAATTTTTCGTGTTCTTGTGCTAAAAAGCCAATCTCTTGCAGATGTACACTGTACATCTGTACATTGGTATAGAACGCACATTGGTATTACCACTGTACATTGGAATAGAATCTTTGCAGTAAATTTCTTCTATTTGAGCAGCTATGCAATCAGAAATCCTTGAAAAAGGTTCGCCTTTTACAGATTGCGATTTTTCTTCAAAGCAAGCTAACAACACATCTGCATCTGCACATGTGGGTAAAACACTTTGACTTAACCCTTTCGGTGCACCAAAAAACGGACAAACAATTAAACGTTTAGAAGTTTTCCGGGGTTCCATTATTTATTATTCGGAGAACGGAGAACAGTATAACAAAACTTGAGCATAAAAATATGCTATAAAGTTACAAAAAAACTCACCCAAAGCTAAACACGCTGCACTTTTTGATTCACTTTCAGCTGCTAATTAAAGATGCGGTTTGTTTGGCGGGTCTAGCTGACTAAGTGACCACCAAAAGGATTGCAGACTGCCGGGACTTTGAACTGACTCCTAGAATATGTGTAATGTCTAGACAAGTCGGTGTGTAGAATAAAAATATACCGGCACAGCGCCGACATAGTGCGTTCTGGTTAAGTTTTTGACATTTTTTTTCATATTTTGAGCCTTATGCACAAACAGAATGTATCTCCTAAAAGTTATATGTAATTTTTTGGGTTCAAATTATGTTATCTACTAACAATTTAAATCAGTTTCGATAGAAAAAAATTACTTTTTTTTTTCAAACTATTTTTTGAAAATTTCCATTTTTAGCATATATTTTCCAACTTTGAGCCTCATGCGCGAACCGAAGGAGTCAACTTAGATATTTTTTTTATTTTTCCCAAATTTTGGATACCAAATCACAACTTTTGAGAGGTAATGCGATCTCGAAACAAAAAAAATCGATATTTTTGAAATTTGACATTGTAGGCGATTTTAGCCCAATTTAAGGCTGATGTGCAAACTAAAGATCGTATGTAAAAGTTATAAAATATTTTTTTAGATTAAAAATGCACAAAATATTTACAGCTTATGGCAGTTGCATTATAAAAAGTTACAAATTTTTTTTTTCTTTTTTCTTTTTGAAAATTTCCATTTTTAACATATTTTTTCCAACTTTGAGCCTCATGCGCGAACCGAAGACGTCAACTTAGAATTTTTTTTTTATTTTTCCCAAGTTGTGGATACTAAACTACAACTTTTGAGAGGTAATGCGATTTCGAAATAAAAAAATCGATTTTTTTCGACTCACCCTACTACACACCCACACCTATCGCAATTCGTGATTGCGGAAACCATAATTTGAATTCAAAATGTCAAAATTCAAACTGTCCTTTTTTCAATATTTTAGGCAAATGTTTTTGGTTTTTAACATCATTCATCTGAAAGTAAAAACAATGGAAGTTACTTTAAAGTTCATTGCAAAATAATCCTTGTAAGTTGAAGCTCTGCTTGAAAATGTAGAAAGTATGTGCGTTTTTTTTTTTTTTTTTGATGATGATTTCATTAATTTATCAAGAGTAATTCGTATAAAAAATAACCCTCCGTGTCCCCCCCCCCCAAAAGGGGGCAAAAAAAGAAAAACTCCTACTGGTAGATGCCATAATCCGGAGGAAAAACAATATTCATATAGGGGTGGACATGGACCGCAAGGGCAGATGCGTACTTGTATTGATCCATCGTGCCTTCTACAATGATGAGTGAACACATAGAACCCCGGGAAAACATTCCTCAGACCATAATGTTCCTGCCTCCAGCTTGGACCGTTCCGGCAATGGTTACAGGGTGTTTGCTTCCTGAGGTTTTTTATGTTTGATACCTTCAAAAAAAAAATTCGTTATTTTTACATTTGTATGAAAAAAAAACGTCTGACTTTACCAAAGGGAAGATTTTGATATTTTACCTTAATTTTTACCATATAGAACAACATACCTGATCATCATTGGTGAAAAAAATAAGCTACAAGTAGTTTTTTTTAAAGTAATTTTCAAAGTTTAAGCGACGGTGATGTCACATGACTAGTGGCTTTTTCACCAGGGAGCCAAGGCCTGAGCACACGCCTACACTACACACCCACACCTATCGCAATTCATGATTGCGGAAAAAATAATTTGAATTCAAAATGGTAAATGTTTTTGGTTTTTAACATCATCCATCTGAAAGTAACAACAATGGAAGTTACTTTAAAGTTCATTGCAAAATAATCCTTGTAAGTTGAAGCTCTGCTTGAAAATGTAGAAAGTATGTGCGTTTTTTTTTTTTTTGATGATTTCATTAATTTATGAAGAGTAATTCGTATAAAAAATAACCCTCCGTCCCCCCCCCCCCCAAAGGGGTAAAAAAATGCTTTCGATTTTTTGGAAATTTTATTTATTTATTTATTGTTAATATTGAGATTGTGATGATTCAAAAAAATGAAAATATGATTTATAAAAAATGTTTTAATTCGATGATTTTTAAAGTGATTTTTGAAGATAGAGGGACACTTATTACGTCATAACCAGTGGCGTAGGGGGCGGGGGTTGGCAGGAGTGGCTCTTGCCACGGGCGCAGCAGCCAGGGGGGCGGCATTTTGACCGATTAAAAAAAAAAAGATCAAGTCCAAACAGGCTGAAAAATTAAAATTTGAAAGACACTCCGAGCAGCTCAAACTGCGCCCCCACGCTACAAGACAAATGATTGGGACTCATAACCCATGATCCCTAAAAGGTTTAAACTTTATTTCTGCATTAGATGCTCAATTTGTCATGGATGTTCAGTACAATTACGATAATAAAAAAAATTTGCAAAGAGAAATCAAAATTGTAATTTTGCCACTTCTATTGATAACGCCATCTATTGCGAAGAAAGACCAACAGAGATTTTGAAGTTTGAAATCACAGCGAATTTTTCTTCGCAATGACTTTTTGGGGCTAATTAGAGGTGAATAGAATGTCTTCAACTATTTTTCAAAATCCTTTTGTGGGGTCTCCTCTTAATTGTGACAGACTAAATCAGCATCTGCTTCGGACAACTGGTATGTGATTTGATTTGAGAGCATGGGCGCCCAAATACAAGATTTTAGGGGGGGGGGGATGGCATAAGCGGCTGTTGCTTTTTTTAAGTGCGGAGGGGGGCCAAAACAGGTATGAGAGGGGTTGGGGGCTGCACTTCTAAAGCTGCACTTTTATTTATTTATTTATGTATTTATTTATTTATTTACTTTTGCAAAATTTGTTACCTTATTCAACTTCAACATTACTGATTAAATGATCTCTAAAAAATGCGTATAGAATAAAACTAGCCAACCAAGCTGTCTACTATAGACATATCATTTTCGATTCAAAACTTCAGTTTTATGAAATAACATGGAAAAAAAATTCGGAAATTTCAGCTCTTATTTTCATGAAATAATTCAATCCACTGAGAAAAAGAATCATATTTTACTCGACCACTACTTTTTAACACTGAAGAGTGCGGGGGGCAAAGCAACTCTATTTTTGAATTGAGGGCAAACGTCCCTTTTTCCCCTTGCACGAGCCACCCTTGGGGGGGGGGGGGGCTCAAATATTTACCATGATTTAGCAGGAAATTTTTGCCTTATAATACAATTTCAGTGCAGATGAGAGTAATTAGAAGTTGACATTTTCCAGAACTTATTTATTAATGGCTGAAGAAGAAATGTTTAAAACTTTTGCGGCCAAAAAATAGTACTAAAAGCAAGGAAGCAGTACTTTCTGGGGGCTGGGGGCCTTGAGCCTCACTCCCCATCCCCCGCACACACACATGGGCGTCCATGATTACGACAATCGAGCATTGAGCTTGCCATGGCCAGAAAACTCAAAATTCTGTATAATCTCTAAATCTTAATTGGAAAAACGAACCAATTAAAAAATGTATTTTAACGCACTCATTGGTCAAAAAAATTCCAACAATTTATTTCTAAGCATTCTTGAAGTAACACTTTATTCTATGTGCAGATGAAATATCTTTGAATGGCCATAAACTTTTCTAATATACAAATCAGCGGTGCGAATCATTATTGGTGCTAGTCAATCAATCATGCAATACGACATTTACCTCCTCCCAATAACGCCCGATAACGCCCTCTGTTTGTTTTCTATTTTTCCGTCAGTAACTAAAAGCATTAAGTTACTGCCTGATACGGCGTCACCTCCCCATTGTGGTCGAAGACTGCTTAGCGTAAAGAGCATCCGGACTCTGTGTTCAAAGTTATAGGTAGATCAGAGTCTGAGATTCCGGCAACCTTGTCCCTTGACGAGTTCTCGAAACTCTTTCTCTCAAGCAAAGCTAGAAATTCAAGCATTTCAATGTATGTTCTTTCTTCATTGCTCAGTTTCGTTCGTTATTTCATACGTACAAAATTTTCGATTCACTGAAAAATATATGAAAATGTGCTTATGCCAACTGCAAAAATTAAAGCGCAGAGCTGCATCCATATGTTTGCAGTTGAAAATACAATGCTTTAGCTATATTTCTCTCAGTCAAGATACATTTACCCTATAAAAACCTAGAATTTGTTTCAAAGATTTCTGAGTTTATAATAGGAACATAAAATCAAAGTTTTCGGTTGGGAACGAAACCAAACTAAAGATCATTGAAATTCCAGAAATTAGATCCTCGTTCATTGAAGGAAATTAATATGACCAACAATTGCAATGATCATGCAGATAATGCAATTTTTAAACCCCCCATAGAAAAGATCATTTTAAACGAAGAATCAACCTCCTTATTAAAAAAAAAAGAATATCTGTCGAATAATACAATACTTATGCCACATAGAAGACGATACAAAGTCATCAGATTTAGAAAGAAATGGGCCGACGGGGGGGGGGGGGAGCTTTTGGACAATATCTCTTGCTGAAACGCAGTTTTTCTCTTTTTTGCACTGTAGGCCGCCATTCGAAGAAAATATTTTACCCCCCTAATTAAATAAATCCATTTCAACATGCACGTGAAAAACGTTTATTTTCAACCTTTGTGATTTCTCCTCCCAATAAATTAAATGCGCTTTCCGCTTCCTTCCATTCTGTTTCTTTCCTTTCAACATTTTCAAAATAATATTTCTGTGAAATGTTACACGCATAAAAAAGTATATAGAACTGATACAAGAGTTATTTTCTGCTCCAAACAAGTTATCTATGAGTAACTTTTTTTTTCCTTACTGCATTCTTAATTACTTTCAATAGATAACCCTAAGTTACATTTTTAAACCTAAAAGAAATTCTATGATTTAAATATCAAAATTAATACGTTTCAGATGCAAACTTCCTGTCCCCATTCACTTCCAGAATACCTTGTTTTTTGCTCTCAAAAAAGTATGTGCAACAATTTGTCTTACCATTCCATTCTTCCGTTGACGGAACACAGATGGCGCTGCCTCAAACAATTTAAAGCCTTTCAAGAGAAACTTTGGTTTTATTTAATAAAAATGATCTTTTTTAGTTGTCTTGGTGAAAGAAATCGTGGAAACGTATTTAAATGCCATCATTTGTTTTACAAATTAAACTAAAGAACCTCTTAAGGGTATACAGCTTTGTTTACTGTAGCGTCATCTCTTGAGAGTCAAGTAAAGTAGGAGTTGATAAAATGCATCACAAATATATTTCGCACAAGACAGGCTTTGTATCATGGGCAGGGGGATGTAGCGAGAGGGGGAAATAACCCTTGTTAAAACGCATATTTTCTTCTTCTTTGACTGCAGAAAATTACTTAAATTAACCTTCTGAAATTCAACCGTATCTCCTCCAAAGCTAACTTTTTCCCACTACGTTGTTCGAAGTACTCGCGATAATTATACCAGGAATGGTCCCGAAATTTCTCCCGGCAACTAAGATCCCTACCGGGGAGCTCTTCCTTGCCCACACTGTTATGTTATGTGAATATCGTACCCTCGCCACAGGTGGGACAAGATACGTACATGACTCAACGCATTTCGTGTTATCCTCAATTACAGACATCAGTAATTTTTTGTAATACCAAGTGATACATCAAATTTTACTGGCAGCAATTAAACAAAAAACTACATGATTATATTATTAGCTTAATTAAATACGCATCAATGTTTTTCGATTTTTTTTTTCGTACTTTTCTATCTTCAAAACTAAGTACTTGATAGCATTGACAGAAACTTTACATTAAAAAACATACTCATACAATTTTACCGGCGTTAATGATAGGTCTACCTAATCATTTAGTAAGCTAAATATTTCATAGATGGTAGCACAGACACGCAGTTTGTCTCCGAAAAGCGATTGATGTGGCGCCATCTGTGAAATTGCAGATTAGCTTCCTCATTTATTATAGTGAAAACGATGTCAAATCTAAGTAACGAATTTGGGGGGGGGGGGGGGGGAGTAGTCTGATAAAAATTATGTCACTGTGCTAGTAAATAATTTTTATTGAACTTTTTCACAACATACGAAAATGTTTTATAATTTTTTCTGTCAAATCACACATACACACCTAAAAAGCATATTTGAATCGAATCACTCTGGTTTGCTATGAGAGCAGCATTGCAGTCGGCGGGCAGCTAGTGGATATAAATACATTTCTCACGCAAGCTTCGCATTTCAGGGTACATAATATAATGATTCATTTATTAATTCTTCTTTGATTGAAAAAAGTGATTATTTTGTTCTCATGACCTTTTGTTTAGTTATAATGACAATGTTTCTAAGTAATACCTTGTTTTATTATACCATTTTGGAGAAAGATATTGTACCATCACAGTCAAAAAAAATAGCAAGTAACATTTATGTACTTAAAAGCAGATTGATTGACTGTAAAAGTTCTTTAAAAATATTTTTAAGGAAAGTCATAAGAGCTTTTTTTGGAAAAAATATAGTTAGGGGAACTAGGGGGAGGGGCACGATTTTCTTTTTTGGTGCAACTCCCAAAAACTGTTTTTTTCCTCGACATATCAAAACCGTTTCACAAATTTTTAACAAATATAAATGAGCTCTTAGTCTGAAAATTCTGCGTATGAAAATCCTACATAGTAGAATGCAGAATTTTAAAAGAAGTAGTATTGAACGACGTTCAATCCTTTTTGATTCACGGACCGGCAAAACCTCTTAAAAAAATTCTGCGGATCGGTGAGGGAGTGTTTTCTGCAAATAAATAAATAGACAAGTAAAAAAAAAACAAATTCAAACATTTAACGCGTGGACCGTTAAAAACTAATGGGGAAAATGTCAACCAGTGAAGGTTTATTTATTTTCGTGTTTTTTCTTTTTAGTGGGTGGGGAGGTGGGGGGGAGATTCGAAACGCGGATCATAAAAAAGTTTGAAAAAAGTGGCGTTACGGAGAGGATTTTTTTTTTAACAAATAAATAAATAAGCAATTTACGGTCTTAAAAACATTTAAAATATGGAAATAAGTAATCGTTGCAATTAGTTTGTATTATATATATTTATTATAAAACTACACAGTTCAGTCACATTAATGTGACCACCAGTCAAAAGCAGGAATAACCAAATTTCTCTAAACGGACTGCTGTGAGAAGTGCTGGAAGAGAGTCAATTAGGTACCTGAAGGTGTTCACTGGGATGTTGAGCCATGCTGACTGCAATGCAGTGGCCAGCTGCGCTGGATTATGCGGGTGAGGATCCATGGCGTGAACAACCCAGTCGAGATGGTCCCACAGATTCTCGATTGGGCTAAAGTCAAGTGAGTTTGCTGACCAGGGGAGAACGGTAAACTCATCCTGGTGCACTTCGAATCACCTCATGTTACTGGCACCGCATTGTCCTGTTGGTAGATGCCATAATCCGGAGGAAAAACAATATTCATATAGGGGTGGACATGGACCGCAAGGGCAGATGCGTACTTGTATTGATCCATCGTGCCTTCTACAATGATGAGTGAACACATAGAACCCCGGGAAAACATTCCTCAGACCATAATGCTCCTGCCTCCAGCTTGGACCGTTCCGGCAATGGTTACAGGGTGTTTGCTTCCTGAGGTTTTTTATGTTTGATACCTTCAAAAAAAAATTCGTTATTTTTACATTTGTATGAAAAAAAAACGTCTGACTTTACCAAAGGGAAGATTTTGATATTTTACCTTAATTTTTACCATATAGAACAACATACCTGATCATCATTGGTGAAAAAAAAAGCTACAAGTAGTTTTTTTTTTTTTAAAGAAATTTTTAAAGTTCAAGAGACGGTGATGTCACTTGACTAGTGGCTTTTTCACCAGGGAGCCAAGGCCTGAGCACACGCCTACACTACACACCCACACCTATCGCAATTCGTGATTGCGAAAACCATAATTTGAATTCAAAATGTCCTTTTTTGAATATTTTTGGGAAATGTTTTTGGTTTTTAACATCATTCATCTGAAAGTAACAACAATGGAAGTTACTTTGAAGTTCATTGCAAAATAATCCTTGTAAGTTGAAGCTCTGCTTGAAAATGTAGAAAGTATGTGCGTTTTTTTTTTTTTTGATGATTTCATTAATTTATTAAGAGTAATTCGTAAAAAAATAACCCTCCTCCCCCCCCAAAAGGAAAGGGACAAAAAAAGAAAAATGCATTCGATTTTTTGGAAATTTTATTTGTTTATTTATTGTTGTTATTGACATTGTGATGATTCAAAAAAATGAAAATATGATTTATCAAATGTTTTAATTCGATGATTTTAAAGTGAATTGAGGGCAAACGTCCCTTTTTCCCCTTGTAAGAGCCACCCTTGGGGGGGGGGGGGGGCTCAAATATATTTCCATGATTGAGCAGGATATTTTTGCCTTGGAATATAATTTCAGTGCAGATGAGAGTAATTAGAAGTTGACATTTTCCAGAACTTATTTATTAATGGCTGAAGAAGAAATGTTTAAAACTTTTGCGGCCAAAAAATAGTACTAAAAGCAAGGAAGCAGTACTTTCTGGGGGCTGGGAGCCTTGAGCCTCACTCCCCACCCCCCGCACACACACATGGGCGTCCATGATTACGACAATCGAGCATTGAGTTTGCCATGGCCAGAAAACTCAAAATTCTGTATAATCTCTAAATCTTGATTAGAAAAACGCACCAATTAAAAAATGTATTTTAACGCACTCATTGGTCAAAAAAATTCCAACAATTTATTTCTAAGCATTCTTGAAGTAAGACTTTATTCTAGTTGCAGATGAAATATCTTTGAATGGCCATAAACTTTTCTAATATACAAATCAGCGGTGCGAATCATTATTGGTGCTAGTCAATCATGCAACCCGACATTTACCTCCTCCCAATAACGCCCTCTGTTTGTTTTCTATTTTTCCGGCAGTAACTTAAAGCATTAAGTTACTGCCTGATACGACGTCACCTCCCCATTGTGGTCGAGGACTGCTTAGCGCAAAGAGCCCGCTGACTGGGAAGTTAAACGGACGTGCTACGATGACGCGCTCTAAGGCCTCGAATCCCAAGCAGAATAAACCCTCCGCAGGAGCGGAGAAGAGGAATGCGCTACCACATGGTAGCAAGAAGGAAGATGGCATTACTTTCACGGACTCGCTTGGCAAAAAATACATCGTTACCACTGATAAGGATGGTACAAAACGCTATCGAAGCGCAACCGACAGTATTCTAAACTTTGGCAGAAAATCCGTAAAGGATTGATCGGAGCAGAGCTCCCCGTCTGATGTCGAAGAAATGGATGATGAACCAGTATCTGAATCGCCACTCTCTTATAGTGAGGTGACCGATATACTGAATATGGGGCACAGCGCCCTGCACTCAACCGAATTTCAAGATGCCATTGGCCCGGAGCACGTGGCGACCATCAAGAATCACTATGACAGGAGAGAGGACGGAACTAAGGATGAAGCTTTCGCGGAGTCCCTGGTGAGAATCCTTTCCCATATTCCCTACTTTAACGCTACGGTCAGTCCGTACGTTACTAAACTGGAAGAATCAGCTCTTCCCTTCAACTCTCCCAAGAGAACTTGTAGGTCTCCCACCCCCCAGGTGGTAGCACCGGTAAATACTGTGAACCAATTTGAGCCCCTGGCTCAGGTCACCACCCCCCTGAAATTACGATGGAAACATCCACCCCCCTCAGATGGGCCTCCCCCCTTTGGTTGTAACCACCCCCCCTGACTATTTTGACTTCGTTAAAGAAGTCAATTCAATTTGCAAAGACTTCAAAATTAGAAACTCCGCTAAGAGCAATGAATGCACAATCCACATTAACGACCCATCTGAAAGGAACTCACTCATTGAGCACCTTAAAGCTAGGAAAATTGAATTCTATTCCAAAAGGGCCAGAGGGCCGAAACTCCAGAAATATGTGTTGAAGGGCCTACCCTCCAGCACTAACACAGAGGACCTTGCGTCTGAGCTCCGTAATCTTAAATTCAATATTTTCAAAATTAACCAAATGTCCAGAAGGGATAAAACCCCCCTTCCATTATTCCAAATCAACTTATTGATTGTGAACAATCCACTAAAATTCTTCAGATCAGTACCCTCATGTTCACTAGGGTACAATTCGAAAAATACCGCAATAGAAAAGCCG